>OX578136.1:74178729-74636229 GCA_951213105.1 Amaurobius ferox
GTTATCGAACTCAACTATCTCTCTTTCACGAATCGTTAAATAAACATCTGACAGAATTTTAAAAATAAAACCTGTATTTTTTTTTATACAATTTTTTCCCCCAAAACTATATTAAAACAACTTCAAAATATATTCTGCTTTTAAAAGAACATCCTGAAATAGCACTGTAAGGTTTAGAGCATGTAATTTCTTATTACACTCAACATGGTATAGCACTCTTGCTTAGGCGGTAGGAGAGACGTTCAGCAATCGAGAGGTCTCCGGTTCGAATCAGAGTGGGTTTTATATTTAAAACTTGTGCTGCCATCTGTTACTAAAATATTCAGGTGAAATGTTTTGTAATAACGTGCAGAGCTTTCTGTTTAAAGTTTTATCCTCAAATTACTTAACTTGAATAAATTATTAAGTTTATTTTGAAGTTAATTTGAAAATTTTTTATACTTTAGTTAAGTATACTTTATACCAACCAAGGATGAAATATACATTTTCTACTATGACAGATGATGCTTACTTTAAAATTAATTTTCCTGTAGTCCGTAGAGAGCTAGCTCATCATTGACACACGGAGATGTAAAATTTTGTTCAGGTTCAATTATTTAAGGAAAAAAAATAACATTTTGCTAAATATATTTCATTTTTTTTAATATTATAACTTTACTTATTTGTGTTTTACTTTTGTAAATGATTTTCGCTTCTTTATGTTGTTTATACTTGAGAAGAAAACTATCAGATTGAGAAGAAAACTATCAGATTTTCCCTAAGCATTTTACATGAATTTCATCATATTTTGTGAAAGGACCCCCCCCCCCCCTCCAATACTTTTCAAATACTAAAAGCAAGTACAAGATATATATTTTACTACTCATCACATTTTCAAAAAAATTTTGTATTTTTTATATTTGTAAAAGTAAGTACAGCACAAATAAAAAGAATATACAGTAAAAACTCTGATATTTAAAATGTATTTCTTAAATATGAAAGAATTGCAACTGCTTTACAAAAACTGTTAAAATATTCTTAATTTGCTTTTCTGTGGCACTGATATCAAAACTAAACCATAATATATTAATCCTAGTTTAACTTTTAGATACGCAAACTGTGAATAACTTTAGGTAATATAATCCTTTTTGGGACTTGGAAAACAAGTATATTATAGTTTTCTCGAAAATTGATATCAAAAGCATTTAGTACATTTAACATTTAGTAATTCATCTAAAAAATGTATTTCTTTTCCAACTTTTTGTTTATTTATAATAAAAGCAATTATGATTAATGTTATTGTCAATCGAAATCACACAGTTCTATTAATCAAAGTATTCTTCATCTGCAAAAAAAAAAGTATTTTTCATCGGTGAAAGAAACGTGTCTATAAAGCACTATGTTAACTCCTTTCGTATTTAACTATTGACTTCAATTGGTCCAGAGAGATTCCGCCTTAACTCCACCCCCCCTGTCCATCAAAGTGTAACGAAACCGAATTCCGACGACTTCATAGTACGGTTATCGCAGACTTTCGTAAATGACGAGGTGGAATAATATGGATTTCCGAACGGTGAGAAAATAATTCTGGCCAGTTGGTGGTAGGGCCCCAGGTCTTGGATGAAATGAACCAGTAGTTCTTAATCCTCCTCATCATCCGATAAACAAATGTACGTGAAATTTCAGGCAAGTTTGGATATCGCCATCCAAAATCCCGAGCAGTTTCTGTAGTATTATTACACAGAGCATAAATCATTGTTAATTCGAAAAGCTCGTTATATTTGTTAAAAATACCATAATGCACAACCAGTTACGTCTTCTTAATTCTTCAATTCAGAACTAAACATGCTAACAATTCACTGAATGATTTCTAATCTTCTTTATTTTGGTATAATATTTAGAAAACGTTTAGTTGTATTAAATAGAAATAATACTGGGAATAAATGCTTAAATTCAAAAATAAATCATCTGCATTTCATTCTTCAGTTTTTTTTTAAAATTATTTTACTATAAATATTTGAAACGGCTAAATTAGAGTTAAAGGAAAGAAAAAATCGTTTGTGAGTTATATTCTTCGTTTTGAAAAATTATGTTAAATTTCAAAATCAAATACATGCATTTGTTTACTTATTTATTTTAATTGTTTCAAATGAAAATTGGCATGTCTCAATGTGAAAAGTACTTAAGAATCCATGATTGCATCGTGAGCCTACCTGAAATTCGCAAAAATGTCTCATATCCAGTTTTATCTTTTTTGTGATATGTCACAAATTTACATTTCTTATATGGCCCCCCATTCACAATGTTCAATTTTCATTTAAATATAACTCGCTCAATTTTAAAGATGCAGATATGTGGGTCTATCTTGTTGCATTAAAAATTAAAATTTTCTGATTAACCAAATTTGTCTAAGGGTGTTGTATAAAAATTTAAAAAGTGTAACTTTTTTAAAATTAATGAGAGGACTATTTCATTAACGTAGTATTATTTCCTACCTTACTTCTTTCAACATTTTTTTCAATTTACAATGCCCACTTATCTCCAACAGGTAAAGAATTAAAGCGCATTTCAATCTTTTTGGGACACCCTGTATAATATATAAAAAAAATTGAAATGTTTGATTAAATATTCTGATTATCATTGCAATCCAGTTTTATCTTTTTTGTGATATGTCACAAATTTACATTTCTTATATGGCCCCCATTCACAATGTTCAATTTTCATTTAAATATAACTCGCTCAATTTTAAAGATGCAGATATGTGGGTCTATCTTGTTGCATTAAAAATTAAAATTTTCTGATTAACCAAATTTGTCTAAGGGTGTTGTATAAAAATTTAAAAAGTGTAACTTTTTTAAAATTAATGAGAGGACTATTTCATTAACGTAGTATTATTTCCTACCTTACTTCTTTCAACATTTTTTTCAATTTACAATGCCCACTTATCTCCAACAGGTAAAGAATTAAAGCGCATTTCAATCTTTTTGGGACACCCTGTATAATATATAAAAAAAATTGAAATGTTTGATTAAATATTCTGATTATCATTGCAAACAGTTTCCCCCCCCCCCCTTTACATTTCTTATATGGCCCCCATTCACAATGTTCAATTTTCATTTAAATATAACTCGCTCAATTTTAAAGATGCAGATATGTGGGTCTATCTTGTTGCATTAAAAATTAAAATTTTCTGATTAACCAAATTTGTCTAAGGGTGTTGTATAAAAATTTAAAAAGTGTAACTTTTTTAAAATTAATGAGAGGACTATTTCATTAACGTAGTATTATTTCCTACCTTACTTCTTTCAACATTTTTTTCAATTTACAATGCCCACTTATCTCCAACAGGTAAAGAATTAAAGCGCATTTCAATCTTTTTGGGACACCCTGTATAATATATAAAAAAAATTGAAATGTTTGATTAAATATTCTGATTATCATTGCAAACAGTTCCCCCCCCCCCCCCCCCCCCCCCCCCCCCCCCCCCCCCCCCCCGCAAATCGAACCACTTGCGTCATTACTGAAAATTTCCTGTCTAGACTACTAAAACTATAAGCAGCTATTATTCATATAAATCTTGTGAAAATACAAAACACCAATATTCAGCAATACAAAGCAAATGTGAGCAGTGGCATCGCTAAGGGAAGAGAATTTAGGGGTCATACTCCCCCCCCCCCCCCCCCCTCCTAAGAGTCCTATGAATTTCAAAGAAATTATATGGGAAGAAATTGAAAACAAAATATTTGGTTACAAACCATGCCAGCCAAGTTGATGCTGGATTCATTTAAAAAATTATAAAAGACTTAGTTAAAAAGAAATTTGTTAATGTACCCTGTTCCATCACTGATATTTAATAAATTATGGAGTGGAAATTGGCAAACTTTTTCTTTACTTTTTCTTTCAAACTTTTTCTTCTGCATTATATCATAATTCAAAACAATTATTTGGCTGGAGTGGTGTAGTTGGTACAAAATGAAGTGACGTGGCTTAAAGAGAAGCATCTGTAGAGTCTTTGTTTCGCTTCTGATTTTAATGTTTAGAAAAGCTCCTTAAAAATTCCTGGAAATGGGTTCTTGCAAAAGAGTATGAACCCTGTAAATGGATACATATGTTTCACGTACTAGAAATCATATTTCTTATAAAAAAATATGTTATGCTAAAAACAAAAGATTTATTTTGAACTAACATAAATACTTGATGTTGCCAGAAATTCAAGATGAAAACTTCTTGATTAAAATTGTACCAGGATAAGATACGATTGGTAAACGACACATCTGTTGTGACAGCTGAACACAGGTTTAAGGCTTTAAAAATTCAGCATTCAAATTTAATTTTTAAAGAGTTTTTTTTTTATGTACTATTAATTTATCATAAATATCATGCTAAAATCAGAAAAATCATGAAAACCTTATTTTTCAAATTTACTTTACTCGGTTAAAGAATTTTTCTTTTAGTTTATATTAGCAAATTAAGATTGTATGTTGAGTTACTTTGCAACTTATTTCTTCAGATTTCTGTTTTAAAATTTGTTATGTTGTTTTTTAAATGCATATGCTAGCTTTTCTTTATAAAACACTCATTTGAATTCATAATGTAGGTACCTTATCAATCTATTGTGCTTCTTTCATTAATTTGATCATACAAGATTCTAGTTATGCTTGAACATAACTTTAAAGACTAGATACATTTTACTTTGAGCTAATAAAAACTGTGTACTCAAATTGCATCAAGGTGCGTACGCGGCCTGGAAAACCTGGAAAGTCCTTGAATTTCATTATTTTTTTCCAAGGCCTTGAATAGCCTGGAAAATTGGGATTATTTCCAAAAAAGTCTGGAAAGTCCTTGACTTTCTCATTTTCAATTCAAAAACCGCAAAATTTCGGTCTTGCTAGAATTCCAACGCCACGCATTACGTCACATTCTCAAACCAGTTCTCTTTTCCCCGGTGCTGTCAATCCCAGTTCCTCCCATTACTTGTTTCCGGCGAATGGTGGCTGTTTGTTTCGTCATTACCACATGGTTTGCATTTTGAACGGCCTCGGCGTGTCGCGTTTCCGATATCCTGTCTTGTTTTACGTTTTCTCTATGGCTCTCGCCATTCTCAGCGATGTCAACTTTTATGGCTTTTCATTAGTTTGTGCGAATTTTTACTTCATCTGGACATTATTATTTTCTCTTATGGACATTACTCCCAAAACTACAGAAAATCCCTTGAAATCTATGCATCCCACCATTCAATTCATATTTCCTGCTTTGTTGAGAGTCCAAAATTATCAGTTTGCATTATTATTGCGCATTAACTTGACTAAACTAGCTTATTTTCATATTTTGGTTTATTATAAAGGTTAATTTTAATTTTCACATAAATAGTACGATCATGAAATTGAGTTGTTATTTTTTTCGCGGGCTTTGCCGAGAGTACGTAATTATCCTTTTCCATCCATCTCCCTATTGTTGCACATTAACTTGACTAAACAAGGTTATTTTCATAATTTGGTTGATGATGAAGGTTTAATTTTTTAATTATTTTCACATAGATAGTACGATCGTGAAATTCAGTTTTTTTTTCCCGTGGGTGTTGCCGAAAGTACATTGCACGTAAATATCCTTTTCCATCCATCTTCCTATTATTGCACATTAACTTGTCTATACAAGGTTGTTTTCATATTTTGGTTGATGATAAAGGTTATTTTTTTTTTAATTATTTTCACGTAAATAGTACGATTGTGAAATTCAGTTTTTTTTTTTTTTTTTTTTTTTTCTTGGGCATTTCCGAAAATAAGCAATTGATCTTTTTCCATAGATCGCCATCTCCATATTGTTGCACATTAATTGCACATTACATGATTTAGAAAAAGAATTGAGTAAAAAGTTAGATATAGCTAATTAACATAATAACATTTATTATGGTTTATTATTGATTCATTTTTCTATCTAATTCAGAGGTGAGGTATGGGATAAGTGACATAAATGTTTAATTTAATGTTTTTTGTTTTCATAAATTTTTGAAAATGTTGATATCAATTTTGTTGCAGCTGTTCAATATGTTATGTGTTCAATAATATTTGATAATTATATCTTTGATTTGAATTGCAACTGTAATAGTTTCGAAGAATTCCAAAATTAAGGTTTATAAATTGTACTATAAATGCAAACTTTAGATAGTTTTTTAATTTTTATTACCTCATTAATATAATATATATACATATTTTTAAACTGTAAGAGGTATAATAAGGATGCTTTTTTTGGATCGTTAATACATTCAAATTTTTTCAAGAATTTCGGTGATAACCGATAATTCATGCATTATGTCAATAATTATATATGGTTACATCTTTCTGTTTAGCAATATATTTTTATATTTAAAACGTCTTACAAATTTATTAATTTAAAAAAAAAAACTTAAAATGTGATTTTTGTACCAACTCAATTTTGTGCAATAGTAAAATAGGTCCTTATTTTTTTTTTTTTTTTTTTTTTTTTTTTTTGTAGTACCCTTGAAAAAGTCCTTGAATTTCACTTTCAAAAAAGTGTATGCACCCTGTTGCATGTGCCTACATGCTGATTTAGGGGTATTAAACAACTGCATAACAGGCAAAGCATGTTTAAGCACTTCTTTAAGCATGTAAGGTCTGTGCAACAAGTTTATTTTTTGTTCTGAGAAGATGTATTGTTAAAAGTATTATTTTGTTTTCACTGTATAAATTCGCTATATGTTTCAATGTAATTTGTTCAAAAGTTTTGCAACCTGAATCCGCGCAATGCTAGATATTTATGCTATTCTTTTCGCTGGATAAGGTGTGTAAATAATTTAACTACAAATCAACTTAACAACATTTTATATTTTATTGTGGTTACATATGATATGCAAATAATTGACTGGTTGTATAATTAGGGGAAACTTGATAAACTTTTGCCTTTTTAAAGAATATATTATTGAGCTGTATACTCTACAGTTGTGCAGTTGGAATCAGAGTTGGTAGCAATTTTGTGGAGTCCAGTAATTAAATATTCTGACTGAAAAATAAAATTAATTAAAAATAATTTTAAAACAAAGGTTATTTCTTATCTAAAATTAAATATGAATGGAAATGGATGCATCTGAATTCATAGTACTGTGTGGGACAACAATCCTCTTTGGGATATCTGTTTACAGGCGTGAGATTCTTGTGCAGGTCTGCAAATTTCCTCTTTTATGTAGGGTCGTCCCCACCCCAATTAGAATTTTTTTCACTTATGCAATCTATTTGCATCAACTATAATTTTTATAAATTGTATAGGAAAAAGTTGTTTTTCAAACATGAATGAGATGAAGGGCTATTTTGGAGCAGTATCACAAAAAATAGCATTTGTACACCGACCTTGCTGTATCATATTTTGTTTAATTGTGAAAATATTTTCCACTTGCGCAATCTGTTTGCACCAACTAAAATTTTTAGAATTATTACAAGTTGCATACAAAAATTTGTTTTTCAAACCATGTATTGAGCTAATTTGCAGTAATTAGGGCTACAATAATGAGAGCTAATTTACAGTGGTATCGCTATGTAGAAACTGCAGATCTTTTAAAGAAAACTTAATGTTTGTGACTTGTCTAAATTTTAGTATTTGTGTGCAAGAATTGCTAAAGTTGAGAGATTTTAATTATCATAAAATACGTATTTAAATTTGGATCTTTCCATTTTGATAGTTTTAATTATTATATACACAATAGAATTGATGAATTTTTAATTCCATTTGGCAATTATTATTAAGATAAGGTAAACGAATATTCATTGCACACTTTTTATATGAAATAAAAATATCCTCTTTTTTAATCTTTCTGTAATCTCATGCCTGTAAATATGAATCGAAATGGATGCTTTAGAATTCATAATACTGTGTGCGACAGCAATCACTCTTTGGCATATCTATTAAGTACAAAACAATAATGTACCATTGTCAATGATACAACATTTTACAAAATTTGCAACTTTAATAAATTCTTACATTGATAATGTAAATATTTTTTACAGAATTTTGATACTTTACTATTACTATTACTTTTTTGTTACAACTATGATTGTGATATGTTCAGCATTTTTAACTTTTATTTACAGTCTGAAAACCTGTCAAAAAAGATATTTCAGCCATGTTTGGTACTTCTTATTTTGATCTTTAATTTAAAAAATTGAAATTCAATCTATGCTAAAAAATAATTTTGCAAGTAATAATTTATTTATAAATATGGTTCTTGATGTGGTGGTTTAAACCATGGTAAGACCATTGCACATTGGAAACTTGCTAACCCTGGCTGCTTACCCAACTATCAAAACAAAATTTGCAATAAAGTATAGCAATAATGCAGCAAAATAATTGTTAAGGCAAATGGTACATGTTCTAAAGAAGAGAAAATAATCATGTTATGAATGTGTATGCAGCATTGAAAGAACTAGATTTGTAATTTGCTTTCAATTTGATATGTCAACCACTCGTTTATAATCTAATCCATACCTGCCAACTTTTACGCAATATGCGTAAAATTTATGCATTTTAACTGCTCTTTACGCTTTTATTCATATATTGCTATATTTTACGCATTTCCGCATTTATTTGAATTTTTTAACATTACTAGGAAATCAATCTTCGGCGAAATTCTCCGGCTTTTTTTATTTGAAATTTATCAATTAACCAGATGTGGTATAATTCCTTGGAAACCCCATTTTTTGCTTTTTCAGCACGGATTTCTACCATTCCTGGGATCGTAGCAAATCCATAATAAAATGCAGGGTAATACCAATCGAATTAACGGAGATTTACGGCCGCGTGTAATGTAAATGAAGATCTTGATCGCTTATTTTATGAAAGTAATAAATATACTTCAAAGGTTGTCTATTCAGCATAAATCGCTAAAATGTTATTTTGTTCATTAATTTCACATAAACACTGTGATTGCGCAATTCAGTTTGTTCTTATGAATCATCGAGAGAACAAAAGTATCTTTTTCCATCCATCTCAATCTTCTAAATATTGCATTTTTGATTGACTGAACTAGCTTATTTTCATATTCTAATTAATTTTTATGGTTAATTTCTTAATTAAATTATTTTTGCATAAACAGTGCGATTACACAATTCAGTTACTTCACGTGAATTGCCGAGAGTATGTTAGTATTTTTTTCCATCCATCTCCACCATTTAAATGTTGCATTAGATCGACTAAACTAGCATATTTTCATATTCTGATTCATTATTACGGTTAATTTCTTAATAATTTTCACATAAACAGTGCGATTGCGCAATTCAGTTACTTCACGTGAATTGCCGAGAGTACGTTAATATCTTTTTTCATCCATCGCCATCATTTAAATGTTGCATATTAGATCGATTGAACTAGCTTATTTTCATATTATGGCTAATTATTAAGGTTAATTTTTAACACTTTACAACAAAGTTGAAAAGTGTTTGACTTTGTTCATTCTGTCTGTGTGTCTGTCCGTTAGCACGATAATTGCCGTAAAAATGACTTAATCAAAATGAAATTTTAGTATGTTGTTCAGACGGTCTGTAGGACCTATGGGAATATAAATAAATAATATCACCCAATTAGTTTTGGATTGAACCCGGGTTGAAAAAATGAAATACATTGAACCCTATGGGACCACCTAATTTTTCAAACATTTTTTAAGTGGATTTAAAATTCACAAATTGCTTCGAAAATTTTAGGTAATATTCAAATTATTCCATAAAATATATAAAAAAAAATTCAGCAAAATATATTCAGTAGTTTTTTAAATAAAAATTAAAATAATAATTACACCTCTTATATGAAGCGATCACGTGACCATGATATGAAACGATCACGTGACTAACTTCAAAATATAATACGGCATCCATCTTGTCTCAAAATCGTCATTTTTAAAGTTCTTTTTAATTCATATTGAGTGTTATATTCGTCGTAAAACCTCTTTATTTTTGCTTAAATTCTGTGCATCTACATACTGAAACAACACAATGACAATATATTTGAGTTTAAATGCGCATCCAACTTTGATTATTTCTCTAACGGAGCCTATTTTTCACTTATGTGAAATGTAAACAGCAAAATATGTAGGATGAGTTGTATAGGAATTGCTGTATTTTTTTAATGCAAAAGAATTTAGCTCATGGAGTCTGCATAGCTGATATGAAAGAAATCAAATATTCATTGACTTTACCGAGAGAAGGACGATTTTTTGCGATGAAGTTTTAAGCATAGAGTTAAATTACTTATAGCTCCATGGTCTTAATTTTTAAATAAAATAAATTATTATAGTATTGTGATGAATGACATGAATGGGAAATTATTTATGAATGAAATGCTGCTTTTTTAGAGAGAGCCAGGCGTGTTATTTTTTCTATGACGTCATTTGAATGCATTTCAGTTGTTTTCGATGACGTTTTTAAATATAATAAATTATCGTGGTATTATGATAATTCTAAAATTGTTACCGAGTAATATATCACATTTTAGAGATGTTTAAACCAAGCAATTTATATTTCAATGCCGTCATTTGAATGAAGTTCATTTTTTTCGATGAATGTTTAAGTTTTCAAATATAATAAATCAATGTAGTAATGTGAGAAGTTTTAAAATATTACCGAGGAATGTATTGAAGTTGGAAAGTGTTTCATAATCAATGCTTTAAGCATGATTGATCTTTCTTGTTTAATTATATTTGCATAATACAAATTTTTCTATTTTGAAAAATGGGTATGAACTCTGGGAAGGACTATTTTCCAATAAGTGGTATTAAAGCAATAATTTAGGCAAATAAAAAGGAAACCATTTTGGCAGGAACATAATTCAGTGCTATTTTTTTTTCTTTAATTATTATTATTAAAGGTCAATATTTGTTACTCTTAGTGAAAACTTGTGTTTTACCAAACATAAATATTTGTTTTCATTATAAAATAATTTTCACCGGATAAAAACCTTTATATATTTTTTATTTTATAATTTATTGTCCTGAATTTTAATAAAATTGGTGTCCTGAATTTTCATATTCCACCAGTACTATGCCTGATTTTTAATGCAGGTATTTGTACATAGTTACATTCATTAGAAATGTCGTTTGCGCGTGTAGTTTAAAAAAAATCATTATAAATGTCATTCATGCAAAATTTTACACATTCCAATTTTCCCAGGTTGGCAGGTATGCTAATCTTCTATGTGTGTGCATTTATATTCTATAGCTCTGTACATTTGTATTATTGCAATAGGATGCATATTGTTTTGTGTAATTTTTATTGTGAAACTTCAAACTTTTCAGAGAACCAGAACCTGGACTAACCCAACCTCCAATGATGACTTTTAAGCAGTTCCTTTCATCTCAGGATGACGGAATTGATGATCAGGAAGCTGTCAAAAAGTACAATGAATATAAACTAGAATTTAGAAGGCAGCAAATAAATGAATTTTTTCTTAATCACAAAGATGAAGAGTGGTGTGTATTAAAATATATATATTTTTATTTTTGCTGTAACAATAAAAGCATGTATTTGATAACTTAGAAATTAATTACTTAATCTAAATAAGTTGTTAATTTCTTTTAATGATTTTATTATAAATATTTTATTCAAATTTAACTTTAAATCTCCTTATTTTATGCATGCCTAAAGATTATTTAATTATATTTTGTTTAAGGATTATTTTAAGATAGAGCTCCACTCTAGTGTGGTTCTGCTTTACTCAAATAAATTCTGGATATGTTAATGACATTAACATTATTTTAAATATTATTCTTGTCTTCAGTTTGACGCTGTTTCAATCCTATGACTTATTGCAATTGTATAATCAAGTCTATTAGAAATATATATTTTTACAATAATTCCTTTTAAATTGCTGTTAAAACATACCTATGGATGAAAAATGTGTTAATAGAACAGTTTAAAAGAAAAATACATGGATATCAACTAATTTCAGAGTCAAAACAAACCTTTCTTGTATGTAGAAAGTGGCTTATTTTGCCTTTAAAGCCATACGATACCCATTTATTTTTGTTTGCTGCTCTTTTACTAAAAATTTTTATACATAGAAGTATATCGGTTGACTGTATATTAAATTGTAATTTTAGCCATTCGCTACTGGACAATATTTTTCAAATAAATCTTAGTTTATACAAGCCACTTTAGCTTAACACACTAATATTGCTTTGATTTCTTAATACAGTATAAGCAGCTAGATGTTATATAAAATAAAGACAAATAAGTAATTAAAATTGCATTTTATATTTAAAGTGACTTTGTATATGATGTATTTTGTTAGAACATTAACAAAAGAAAAAATATAGGAGGATTTAATATAAATCAGAAAAATAGCAGCATTACTGGGTATATAAGTTTTGACAGTCCTGAATCTGCTTAAATAGAAACAAGAAATATCAAGTGATAATTATTAAAATAATATGTATTGCTAGGTTCAAACTAGCAACGACATTCAAGCTATCATCTCAACCTCCAACCATATGGACAATAAGGGTTACAATAGCATCCTTCTAAATTTAGATCCAGTAATAGGTTCATGATGACTGAAGGGATCAGCTGTTTGACCTCCTTTGGATTTGAATCTGAGACCACGAGCATCGTAGCTTGAAGCTATAAGGTTAGGCCAGACACTAACTTCCTGCCCAAACTTATAATTCGGAGTATACTGCTTTGCCCGATCGATTGGTGTTGGAAGGTACAAAAGCCAGTCTGTCATACACTTCCTCTCCTGGAAAGAGCTTGAACGGGACTGTAAAAATGGCATAGGCAACCCCAAAAATCCACCTATTTTCAGTGATAAAACTTGAGTCAGAAGCATTCTGTGGGGGGGGGGGGGGGGGAATAATGTCAATCATTGGTTGCCAAGAGAAAGGAGATAATGCGCCTCTTGTGATGCTGCCATCTTGTGAGAGGCATTGTGATTGTTGTCAATGAATGTTGTATTGCTTGCTTGTTTTTCATCCAGCTCACCACTATGGGGACTGTCTGTTCAAGTTTGAATTCGGGACCACAAGCATTATAGCTCCTCAGTGCTATACAGTTAGGTCAGAAGCTAGCTTCCTGCATGAACTTATAATTCAGGGTGTACCACTTAGTATGATTGATCAGTGTTGAAGGGTGCAAGAGCTGGTCTGCCATATGACAAGCATATATTATATTGTTAAACATTTGCCGGCCTGTACATAGGTTCATTTTAAGCCATAATTCTCAAATAAATATGTTTTCCAATCAGCTGACATAGTAACAATTAATACGAAGATGAGATTATTCCAAAAATGAAAATCCACCCTATCTGAGCTCAAATCGGCAAGCTTCAAGTTTTGCCTCAATGTCCACTTGGTGCTAGCTCGAGGTTGGTAGTTCAAAACTACCTAATAGTTAGTTTTTTAAATAATTGCTTCTTGGTATTTATTGTTCATAGTATACTGAGTGCTTATTTTTATTTTTTCTCCTAAAGATTTAACATGATAACACAAATTTCTCCTAACTTGATGGCATGAATTTCTCCTAAAAATTTAACTTGCACTTTATCGTCACTTTGGACAATAATCAATATGTAATAAATATTAGCCATAGTAAATACTAATAAACAAAAAATTCAGAAAAGTTATTCGCCATATGGCAAGTGTCATACTTATGCATAATAATAAAATCTCTGAAATGTTTAGTTAGTGGCCAGTAGGACATATTACATTAGTGACCACTTTTATGTAAAATTATTGATAATTTGAATTTATGAGGAATATTGCATCCACAAGGTGACTATGTTTTTTTAATATTAATATACAACTAAACCCCAAAGGTATATACAGGCATGAGATTCTTCTGCGATTCCACTTTTGTGTTAGGTCTTTTTCTTTGAGAATTTTTTTCTTCCTACAAGAAAAAATATTTTCCTTGTAAATTCCAAAATTTCACTTTTTTAAGTAGGGTCCACAGGTTACAAAAATCAAAGTTTCCGATCTTCCATCTGGAAATCTGATTGCCCACGAAATCAGTGCTCGCACATGGGGATTTCTTCTACATCACTAGGGAAATGACCAGTTATCTCTCATCGCTAGGGAGATGACCAGTTATCTTTCTCTCACTTTTGCCATTTATTTGCATAAACTAAAACTTTTATAATTATTTTGTGTTATATACAAAAAAACTATTTTTCAAACATATTATTAAAATGAAATGAGGGGCTATTTGCAGCAGTATCACAAAAAACTGCATTTGTACATGATCCTTGGTATATCTTGTTTAATTGTGAAAGCATTTTCAACTTATACAATCTGTTTGCATTGACTACAATTTTTATAATTATTTTGAGTTATATACAAAATTTAAGTTTCAGTCATATTATTGAAATGAAGGGCTATCTTACAGTAGTATTGCTGTGTAGAGGTATCTTATAAGTTGTATAGAAGAAAGTTTGTAACTTTGTCAAGATCTTAGTATTTGTGAAAGAATTTTTAACGATAAGCTATTTTAATTTTGTACCATAGAAAAATTGAAATTTCATAAAATATGTATTTCAATTTCGATGCGTCCATTTTGTAATTAACGAAATAAAGTAAATGAGTGTTCATTGCACATGAATTCAAAATTTTCTCTTTTTTTTTAATCTTTCTGCAATCTCATGCCTGTTTATAAGTAGTGACTTGGTAGACAACTAATTTAAAATTTCCACTTTTATCCCTTCAATAGGCCAGTAGCTGCCATGATTTTTTCATTTATTTGTATATAACATAAACTATAGTTTTGTGTAAAAATAATTATATAAATTGTCGTTAGACAATCGTTTTCTTATAACTGCATGCCTTTGTTGTGAAGTTGCAGATTAGTGCAAATACAATCATTTTCCATAAGTTTTATAATACTACAAATGGCTTTAGTATTCTCATAAATTTAGAAAATTGCTCAAAGGTTGGAATTAACTTAAGTTTATAATATTGTTTTCTAAGATAGAAAATTTAGGTTCACAAATGAAAATACCATTCTAAAAATGAGTAGTTTTATTAAATTTTCTATTATATTTTAATACAGCTATCTTTAAGCCAAGCATGAAAGAAATACATCTTAATTTTTTATTAGTTTTACAATGTAATGCCACAAGTATCTAAAGGCTAGAAAATGTACAGACCAAGTTAGGCCATTTCATTGAGCAAAACTATTTAAAAATTTTATTTATATGTAACGTTTTCCATTATGAACTTTCTGTATCCTCTTCAGGTAGATTGCAAGGCCTTGATTTTTAGTAAAAAATAAATTAATTAATGGGTTTTATTATTATTGTTGTCAAATTTTTTTTTATTATTATTATTATTATTATTGGGTTAACAAAATTACAAATTTCTTAACATGTTTTTCTTTGAATTTTATTTTTTAAAATTGAAATAGCTATCTATAGTCATATCAGAGAGAAGAAAAAGTAGATAATTTTTTAAACATTTTACTTCAGTGTAGTTTGTCGTTCTTAATAGCATGTTTGACTTGTAACAAATAGACTTATAATCTGCAGCTTTACTTTTATTATTTTAAATTATGTCTTAAAAATGTGCTTAAATGCATATTTTCATAAATTTATAACAAAGCTTATTAAAAATATTTTGTATTTATCAATTAAAATTCAAGTTAATATAAATGCATTTTCAAAATTTATTTTAAATAGTAAGTATTTCTTGACTTGATACTTTAATGCCAGCATTCAAGAGGGTTAAAATGAAAACAAATATAGGAAGTTGGGAAATGAGTCTTAAATCATTAATTAAACATTCTATATCAGTATAGTTTCATTGGCATGCATAAGTGGGAACATTGCACAAAGCCAAAGTGTAGTCAACCCTTGATATGACTTTTTATATATTATACCACCCTTTTTTATTGCCAATATTGCAGATAAAACAAACATATATTAAATGTGTTGTGATTTCCTTACATTATCATCCTTACTATCTCCCAAACATACCCTTATGCACACAAAATAACTTAGTGTTGCAGTGAATGCATGCATGGATTTTACTTGTGGACTTCCTGGTTATCACATGAAAAACAATGGTAGTTCTACAAATACCTGAATGGGATGTAATTCCAGAAATTTTCATCTACATTGTCCTAGCGAAAGTGACAGCAAACCAAAATATTCTATTGAATTCTGCAATTTATTGCTTCCATAGTATGTCATCAAACAGCAATCATCTCTTGCAAGTGTTCTTGAGGATTTATTGTAATGTGTACTTATGATGTAGTTCTCCTTACATTGTTTGTACTTTTAAATGATGATAACTATATCACACTTAGTTCAAACCATATAATTTTACAAATTTCATGAAAATAACAGTAGAACTAGTCAACAGTATATTACTGGACATTTCATTCTAGTTAATATAAAGTATGTGCAGTAATTTCAGTAATATACAAAAGTAGTAATATACAATTTTAGTACTCAGTTATATACAAAAGTTGTATTTTTAGAGTTTTATCTAGCTTTACATCTTTAAGGTTACTGGTAGATTAAATTTAGTTATAGAATATAAGTAAAATTGCAATTTTTGTCATTAAAATTTGACATACCGCCAACCTCTGATCAAAAACAAATGGTGGTGTATCAAGGGTTGACTGTATTAGCCTATGACTAGGATGTCATAGTTGACTCTAGATATGTAGTCCCTAATATTTATGCTTTGACTTTTATAATGAAATAAGTTTAATTGATATTTTATATTTAAATAATGATCTTACTCAACTTCCCAATGGTCATTTACTTAATTTCTTCCTCTTTTGTGCTGGATCCA
Source organism: Amaurobius ferox (assembly GCA_951213105.1). Lineage (NCBI taxonomy): Eukaryota > Metazoa > Arthropoda > Arachnida > Araneae > Amaurobiidae > Amaurobius > Amaurobius ferox. The sequence goes on from OX578136.1 coordinate 74,195,492, forward strand.
TGTTACCTTATATTTTTTCCTCCACACAGCATACAGGCTGACAACCAGCATTTCGCCTCTAAAGAAATGCTTCTGCTATATGAACTGTTATTCTCTCTCATTCACGAAAGTCTTATGATGTTGATTTTATTGAACTGTTATGTGAATTGTGGAATTGAAAGTTCTGTAGTTTCGCGTTCTTATTTTATCTATGTGATTCAGTTTAAAGTAATAGGTGTAGGCATCCCCCAAATGTGGGGTCGCGATAAGCTTTTTCACCGTCAAGCTATCAGATGAAGAACCTTATGTAAGTCAGTATTTAAATTATTGGTAAAGCATTAGATTTTATTTTACATTTTCTGTTAATTCATGAAATATGTAGTATTGTCATATTTTTCATTGTTTATAATTGATGAATCTTTAATGCTTATATTTTCAAATTCAAAAATAATTCATATTTCTATTTAATCAGTTTTGGATAATACATAACTAATTCGTAATGTTTGTCTTGTTTAAATTTTAATAGTAATATGAATTTGTTATTCTAAAACAGAGGTCTATAATTTGCTTTGTTAATTCCCATACCTGGAAACATTTATTTCCTTGGGAGTAAAAGGTTGCAGAACTCTGTTCTAAAATATGAAAATTTTAAATTACTAAATTATTCTATCCAAGTTGTCAAGTTAAACTGCTATATAATGTGTTTTAAGTAACATAAAAATTAACCCCATTATTAAACAAAGTTTGAATACCTTGTTAATTATAACCATTTAAAAAATTAAAGGAAATTCAAACTTAACCATCTTATATAATCTGATATAAACTTATATAAATGATCGTTTAAACATGTGTTCCAACATACACCTATCATTAGTCATTATGAATCATGTAATTGTGAATACAGCCTATTTCCCCTTGGAAATGTTTCCAAATATTGGTAGTATAACTGTAACTCTTGCCTATTACAAAGCCTTCCTTGATTTTAAAATTAATCATAAAATAAAATTAACTGCACATTTGCATTATAACTATCCAACACAGATAACTGAATAGTTAGTGAACTAATCATTAATCACAAAAATTGTTGCTAGGTTAACCGTGAATTTGATTCTTTGACTATAAGTGAGAAATTATGGGAGCTAAAAAAAACTGAAGGTATCCACAAAAGTTAAAACAAATTACTACAAACTCAGTGTACAAAAACAGTAAAATAAAATAATTAAAAAATTTCTTAACATTATAGATTCCAAGTGTAACAATAAGCATGATTTACAACAAAAAAAAAAATGCTATTCTTTGTTTTAAAAATATATGTAAAATTGGCTAAAATTTGGAAAGTATCTGTGTATGCCTGTCTAAATTCTATTATAACCATGGAATGATTAATAGTTTCTTAATTTTCAGTACATATAAATTGCCATTCATTCTCCTTTATAAAATCTTGCCTACAGGCATTGTCTTTAGCAGTGCTTCTAAAATTGGCCCTTTCTAAATAGTTGTGAAAATAAAACAGCTAAACCACTGTCTGAATTAATAATTCAATTCAAATGCTTGTTAAATAAAAGTAGAATAAATGTAAGGTAAGGTTTTAATATCAAAAAGTTTGAAAAAATCGATTCAGGTACTAGAAAAAAATTGGTATATACATTCAACTATGTAAAGTTTAATCTAGAAAGTGATTCTCATCTGTATGTGGGATGTTTAATTTTCTAAGTAATAGTCCTATAAAAAATGATTCTTTGTGAGTATGTTATATATTTTGGCAATTCTAGTTCAATTTTTCAGAAGTAAATAGATAAATAGAAAATATTTTAACAGAAGTCATAATATTAAAATATTTAGTAAACTTAATTGTTGGCTGTTGATTTTTGACATTAAATATTAATTTGTGTATTCATTGATATCTCAATATCACAGTTAATTTACATTAGGATCATTTTAGTATTGTAAAATGTGTAATTTTGTAATTATATACTTTGAGAGCTTGCTTTCAATATAATTAAGTTCCTTAATACTTCTAACTTCATAATTGTACATTACTAGGTTTAAGCTTAAGCATCATCCAGAAGAAAGCTCTAAAAGAAGAACAGAATTGCAAGCTGCTTTAAAACGTCGCTTGGCTGTTTTTATGGAGCTGTTAGAAAAGGGCTGGGTTGAATCTGTGTCTGTTGACCAAGAAAATAATGAGCAGATGATAAAATTTTTAGATGCAGGTACATTACAATTTATTTATCTGTTGTGTTAAATGATTTCTTGAAATAGACAAAACATTTATTTTTATTTATTTATTTATTTTTTGCATATTTTATTTTTCTTACAGTTGTTATCAAGTTGGAAGGTGGTACAGATTTTGATCTAAAGGCCCTTGAGAAAGAATTTTTTGAAGAAGAAAAGCCCAAAGAACCTACACCATATTTATCTCCTGGGTAACATTTATTCCTTTATGTTATTATTTAGTCATCACAGTGTACTACAAATTTAGGAAACCTAAATATGTGCAAGGTTTTTACTTTTATGTGCACATAGATTAGGGATGGGAATCATGATGATTTCATTTATCTGTTGGGTGATTTTAATGTTTCTATTTTTATTTTGCAATTTAATTTTCCTAATATTGTTTTCATTTAAAAACTGCTCCCATGGTACTTCCCCCCCCCCCTCCCTAAATTGTATATACATGGTGTCCCAAAAAGATTCAAACACTCTTTAATTCTTTACCTGTTGGAGATAAGTGGGTAATGTAAATTGCAAAAATGTTGAAAGTAAGGTATAGGGTTTGAAATAGGATTTGAAATTTAGGGGGGGGGGGGTATTCCCTCTTTATCAAAAATTTGGGGGGGGGGGTAAAAATCCAGGATTTTTATTAGTAAAACTTAAAACAAGGATATTTTTATATTACAAGAGACTTTCAAAATTGACATTTGGTATTTTCAGCCTTGATTTGAAAATTATCAACTTTATTTTTTAAATAAATTGGAAACCCCTTTATATGATTGAAAATGGAAACCAAAGAGGAAAATATATGCCGTTATTTTATAAATCACATAATTTTAGGATAAAGCACATTTTGAATAGTCTATATTTGCACCTCACCAAACTAATGTTATTCAAAATATTTTGAACCAGAAATATTTTTTAAGTACTTTTAGTAAAATTAAGATGAGAAGGATGTTCATTTTTAATTGAAATTAGATATTCAACTTTGGGTGCAAATATATCAAATTCTAATTTATGCTCTTCAAATGTATTTCTAATGAGCCTTATAATTCTAAATGCCTAAATAAATAAAAATGTTTTAATTTCATTATCCTAAACATATATCTCAATTTCATTTACAATGTTTAAAAAGTAATATTTCAGCATAAAAAGCATAATAAATTAAAAATATCAGTGGATGCAAACAGATTGAAAAAATGGAAAATATTTTAAAATAAAACGAAATATACCGGTGATCGTGTTTAAATAAAAAATATCCGCGATATTGCTGAACTGTCTTATAAATTACTATCTAATAAATGAAACACGAAAACCCATTAATATGCTGGAATGGATTTTTTTGGTAGGGCCAATTTTTGGTCTGAAATAGTCATTCTCATCCCAAGGATTTCATTGAGAAATGTGTTTGATGCTGCAATCCCATCAAAGTCCTTTAAAAAATTTGTATATTTTCCAGGAGAAGAAAAAATCAGGTTTTGCGAGAAAATGACAAGTTTATTGCTTAGGTTAAGTTTTAAAGAAGTCAATCAAAAGCCCTAAAATAGCGTTTTGTCAGTTATAATAATTTTCTTCACATTTCTGCTAAAGTTAGCTCACATTGATTTCGAGAATCGTTAATAAACGTACTTTCTATATTTGGTAACAAAATTTAAGATTATCGTATTTTCATCTTGCAAAGATTTTTTTTTTTCTATAAATGTTTATTAATTGCGCACAGTAGCGTGAATCCTGGTGAATCCTGTATAGCACATCGCACTTGAAGGACATAGTCAAAGCAGTTGAAATTTCCTTGAAGATATCGTAATATTTTTAACTAAAAGGTTGGAATATATTTTACCGAAAATCCAAAGTCCCGGAACAATGCGCAAAAAAAAAACCGTAACGAATTCGGGAAAATTGGAACTTTTGTACGTAGTGTGCTCGGCTCTATACACATAAATGACACAGCATTGAAAAGCACCTAGCCATGATTTGTCCATAACTAGTGGAAAATGGAATTATGCGTCGCACCCATTCCAGGTGCGGCCCCTTCGAAATTTTCGGAAGAAACTGTGCGACTTAAAAATTTCCTGGAAAAGAAAAGTTGCTGGGGTAGCTTTCGGGAGGTACGGAACTTCCCAGTAAAAACACTCGCGGATCCACGAAACATTCACTCTCCCATGCATTCCTCACGTTTGTTTTTGAAATTTAAGGAGGATCATAAGGTGGACGGCGGCAACGAGCTCGCTCGATTTCCCACACCGCCATATTCTCTGTACGGGATTTGTTGGCATGTAAAAATTTAAAATCAGTTTTAAAAAGATTTTATATTGCACGTCGCCATGAAGATTTAGCAGAAGTAGCGGTGGTTTATCTAGAAATATCATTGAAGAAACCATACGTGAAAAATAACTAAATTTATTTTTATGAAAGCAATATGAAGGATAACAAACACTATGCGTATCATTTACTTTGATACGGTATTTGCAAAAGTCAAAACAACATCATCTTGAAAATTTACATCAGACAGAAAAACTAGATCTAACTGAACCGGCCATGTACATTGCCAATTTACCAGCAATCACATTTGAAAAATTTGAAAACTTATACAACATCGTGCATAATATAAGAACATTCCAGAAACAGGAAAAATATGAACTGTAACATCGTGATATCAGACAACAGATATCAGCATACCGATCAAGAGATCGTGAGAAGATCACACAATATGATCATTCAAGAAAATGATTCAGCTGACACATCCACAAGCTTAAATAGTGCTGCGTCATCGAAGTAGACGTTAATGTTTTTCCGGAGTTTGCTAATCTCTCTAATCGGTTGAAATAGAAATCAGCATATTCCGGATGTTGACGTCTCAATTTGCAGGAATACGAACATGGGGTTAAAACTTAGTGACAAACTATCCTAAAGTGATTGGCCAATCAGCACACAGTAACTTTTGGGATTTTAACCGTACTTTACCTGATGTACGTGTTGCTTGTTTACACTGAAGTTTTCTTACAGGATTTTTGAATTTTATGCACGATTCGCGCAAATGTGTGTCGTATTTCAAACCCTGAAGGTAGGAATTAAGTCTATGTTAATGAAATAGTCCTCCCATTCATTTTCAAATAGTTACACTTTTAAATTTTTTTACTACCCCCTTAGACAAATTTAGTCAATCAGAAAATTTTTATTTTTAATGCAACAAAATCATTAAAAAAATGCATATCTATCTTTAAAAGCAACTGAATTGTGATAAAGGAAAAACTGACTTATTCCACTTTTCCGTGCCATGTGAAAGGCTGTTTAATCAGTGAAAATAGGGATCATAAACAAATTGCTGATGGAAATTGTTTAGATAAAAAAAAGTACTTAATTATTGAAAAAGTACTTAAGAATCCGCGATTGCATCGTGAGCTTATGTGGAATTCACAAAAAAATGTCTCGTATTATCATTCAGTTTTATCTTTTTTGTGATATGTCACAAATTTACATTTCTAATTTGATATATGGTCCCCATTCACAGTGTTCAATTTTCAATTAAATATAACTTAAATATAACAATTTCAACCCTTTCCAGGCGGCAGCATTCCGGAACTAACTACCGTGGCCCAAAGGACAGAGCGCTTCGCTTCTGAACTGTTCCTAAAGGATGGCTAATTTGTTGTTCTAAGCCCAATCCTCGAAATAAATTCACTAAAAATCACCTCTTCAACACAAAAATTACTTTTTTCAGGAATAATAGAAATACATTTGATATATATTTTTTATACGAATCTCAATGCAAAATACTCGTTAGTTGCTTTTACTATGAATTCTACTATTCATCATCGAAAAATATACTAAAAAAATTTAATTTCCTTATCTAAATTAGACGGCATAATATTGTAATTGATTCCAAGTATGCTCAAAAATTCAATAGAATTCAGATCTTTCAAACCTCCTGTCCTAAAACATCATTCGCAGAAACAGCTACTGAAGCTGGCGGCATTGTAATAATAATACGCTCAAAATCTGAAGAATCATTTGCATTTTCATATTCATCTTCAGAAATACCACAGTTCCACGAATCTTTGCTATCTGCATGACTTTCATTACTGTCCCGTTCGTTTATTATACGAGTATATTCTTCCACAGAAAGAAAATGTCCTGGCCCAGCCATTCTTTTATCCGAAATAACCTAATAATTTCACTGCCGCACATTCCTCTAAAACCCAAACTTTAAAAAAAAATACTCTCTTACATTCCTATAATTCACCAACGAAATCATTGAGCTAAAATCAAAACGAGACCCGAAACTTAATTATAAAACTGTAGATGCTGCGAGAAGTACTCTGTTTGTTTATATTACAAAACCATGTTTCACTGCTCCAGATGGAGAAATAATTCATTGAATCTCCCCTATACCAAGGTCAAGTATCTGCAAAACACATTGGAGTTGTTCTCATGGACATTTAACGCCATCTAGTAGACAAATAAATTCAATTAAAAACGTTCCATATGAAAACGTGCTCCCTTGACCCATCGTCTTTTAGGGTAAATCCTTCCTCAACGCGGATGCGTGACAGTCGTCCTTGAATGCAAGTTCGCAGCCGACGCGCGGGCGCGTCAACCTTCCAGAAAGAGTTAAAGATACTGATATGCGCGGGGGTAATGATCTTGTTGCTAAAAATAAAAAATTCCTGATTAACCAAATTTGTCTAAGGGGGTCGTATAAAATTTAAAAAGTGTAACTTTTTAAAAATTAATGGGAGGACTATTTCATTAATGTAGTCTTATTTCCTATACTTTCAACATTTTTGCAATTTACATTGCTCACTTATTTCGAACAGGTAAAGAATTAAAGCGCGTTTCAATCTTTTTCGAACACCCTGTATAGTATCTAGATCATGCATTGTAATTATATCACACATGGATATAAAAACCTATATTTTATATCCATGTTAGTTTTATACATCTTTATTTTGGATTAAATTTATGAACAGATTTAAAATTTAAATTAAGGTAGAAATCAAGATTGACAAAAGTAATTGGATATTGAGTGGGTCTGCTTGATTAGAATAATATTAAAAAAATGAAAGTCAAAATATACAATATGTAGTTGTTGAAAATTAGCATAAGATTTTTAATAACTACATTAGTATATATTTAATATTTACAGAAAACAAGCATTTATTTTTTTTTTCCCCTTCAAAATAGTTTTGTAGATCAAGGTAAACTTTTTAAAGTAGAAAAAAAATACATATTTTGAATTCCTACATGCATATAGGCATGTTAAAATGTAAAAGCTTTTGCAGATTAATGTCTTAATTTTTCCCCATTTGACATTCTATTTATTAATTACTAACCATAGATTGCATTAAGAACTCCTCATTGGATATTCTAAAAATGTCTGACACTATGAAGAATCTGTAAAGTTGGCTGCAGACTGAAAACATTAAAGTTCATATATTCATTTTAAAGGATTATTTTTTATAGTTTTAAATTCAAAAACTTTTGCAGTTTTAAATTTATTAACCTATCTGCTATTGTTCTGTATGCTATTTTGAAACCATCAAAATTTTCTAAATTATTGGTTATTATAAAAGTTTCAATATACCCAACACATAGTGCTACTGAGTAAATTTCCACTGATTTGTTTGATATTTTCTACCCATTCATATTTTACATGAAATAAAAAAGGATAATCATTTCTAGAAATTTAATTGTTAAAATTGTGTGCAGTTCATTATCATGGTAAACTTAGTTAAAGGGGGGGGGGGGCACTGTGTACAATCTACTTTTCAAAGACATCAGTATATCTATGTGTATTAAGAAGTTTTCTCTGTAAATACTTGGCCTAATAAGTAGATATTTGTATTAAAGAAAATCTTACAGATCTGTAGATATCCAGTACTATTCAAGAAATTAACCCTTTTGTGACGGCGGCATTCCGGAACTGCCGCGGCCCAAAGTACGGAGCGCTTCGCTTCCGAACTATTCCCAGGAGACGTCAATTTTTTTGCGCTAAGCCTAACTCTCGAAATAAATTCACTAAAAATCACCTATTCAACACAGAAATCTACTATTTTCAGGCATAAAAGAAATATTTATTTTCTATTTGATGTATATTTTTCATACAAATCTGAATACAAAATACTCGTTAGTTATCCCATTCTTTTATCTGAAATAAACGAATAATTTCACTGCCTCTAAAATCCAAACCAAAAAAAATATTCTCTTGTATTCCTATGATTCACTGGTCAACCGGTTTCACAGGGCAAAAAACAGCCTTCTTTTTCAGGACTCTCACTTAAGTCACGTCGGCAACTCATGTTCCTCTTGACAGTCCTTAAGAAGGTTGTTTAAAAAGGTGAAGTTTTAATTTATTGTGTTGTTCTTATTTTGCCAATTTTGGGGCAATTATTTGATATATATTTATATATATATATGTGTGTGTGTGTGTGTGTGTGTATGTATATATATAGATAGATATATATATATGTGTGTGTATATAAATAAAAAAAATTATTGTTTTAATTGAAAACTGTGCATAAACTTCAGTAAGTACAAAAAAACCATCTCTAGCATATCTGTTACAAATAAATAACTATAGACCAAGACTCAGGATAAAAATAGTAGGTAACTTATCGCTATAATGGTATAATAGGGATGAGGGGAATATTAGTATATAAAAATCATAATTAAATATATATAAAATATGAAAGAGCAAACACGGCAAAAATGAGAAAAGGTAATCATAATTAGCTCAAGGTAATAGATCAAGACATGGAGAATAATCAAGACAAGAACAATCAGTTGAAGCTGCATAAAAATGGCAGTTAGTTCGAAATTAGACACTTGTCAGTACTACCATACAATCTGAATTAAAACTGAAAGACTAGCCAGCTTCTGACAATGGCAATAGTCTGTGACTATAGACCCCATTGGAACTGGCTAATGGAAGGAGAAATAATAAAATCCAAAAATATAAAAATCAGAGATATAAACTTACAGGTACAGTCGTCAGGTGTGAGTCGAAATACAGCCGAACATACAGCAACAGCATGTTACATCTAATCGTTAAAGTGAGTGGAAACCACAATGATCATAATATTGAACGTGAATGGGTATATATATGTGTGTGTGTGTGTTTCATAGCCAAAAAATTTTCACAAAACTTGTAATTTTATATTCCATTTTGAATATTTATTTTTCTTTTTAGGAGAAAAAATTCTAAGGATGACACCAAAGAAGAAGAGGAGGAGGAGGAGGAGGAGGAAAAAGTGAGTGCTTCTTCTAAGTATTGATTTAACTTTAGCTGATTATTCAAGATGCCTATAACGATGAATTGAAAACATTAAAATTTTCCTATTTATACATAGCAGATAAGAAATTTTGATACTTTGAGTTAATTTCTAATAAAAGTTGAATGAAACCATTCAGTAATTCCTGAATTATGTAAGATTTCTGTTAACTAATGCTTGTATCTTTCCTTCATTGGGATTTCTTGAATTTGAATTTGCATTTAATTAAAAATTTAGAATTCTTACAAATATTGTAATTATTTCTTTGTCCTAAATTTTAATTTGAAAGTTTTAACATCAGTTTAAATGATGTTATTAAATAGTTTGTTTAAATAAATTTAACTGAAGGCATTTTGATGAAAAGTTTTCATGTTTTTGATATCCAACAACCTATTTGTTAATTTCTGCAAGTTCCACTTCCAATTTCTGCCTGTATATTTTAGATAGAATTTTACAGTCGTGATCAGTATATTATTTAAATTCCAGAAATGAATTAAAAACTTTTGTGCTAATTGTTAATTTGCATTCTTGATATTTTATCAGTACTTAACTTTATAGGTTGAAGAAGTTGTCAGTTCAAAGAAAAAGCGATCCCGATCACATTCAGGGGATGAAAATGAAGATACATCAGAATCTGAATCTGAAACAGAGTCCGTTCCCCCTGGTTGTTATTTATTTTAGTCTTAATACTGCTTAAATCCATATATTTTTATTTAAATATTCTTTTCAAAATTATTAGATTTTTTTTCTTCTGATTAATCACTTTGTACGAAATTGGTTAAAACTAGAAAACTGGTCTTTTGTATAAGAACTTTAAAATACTCTGTATATCCACTTTATCATGTTTAGTTTTCCATAATTTAAAACGTTAATGAATATTTGTACATATACATCTGAGAATTAAAATTTTAATACAATTTTGTCAAATTATATGCTATTTTTGTATATAAATTGATTCATTTAATCATTAATGATGCACTATCTTGTTTCACCCAAATTTTATAGGTTTCTCTAATGGTAACAAGTAGTTAATACTGGTAAAAAGTATATCCTTATAACAAAACATGAAAATAACCACAAGGCTTTTAGCCACAAGTCAATTAAACAATATAGTTTGGGTGGAGTGGAGTTCTTTTATTTAATCGCCAATCTGCAGCTTATGGTTTGGGTCATTCATTTTCTTATGTTACTCAGCAACAAAATGACCAGTTACAGCCCTTTTTGACAACTTGTAGAGTTCATGCACATTTTTTTCTTAGAATCAATGATTTACCTTACCCAATGTGTTAATTAAAACCACCCATATGCCCATATTTATAGTCATTTTCAATAAAATAAATTAGTAACAGGGTTAAAATGAAATAAAAACAAAAAATCTTAATGTTTTAAGACCTATGTTTTTAAATAGTAGTATTTTTGCAATTACTAGCACTACGTAAGATTTAAAAAAAAAAAATTTTTATTCACAAATTGCAATTGAAGTCAGTCATGGCTGTATAAGCATTCTGAATCTTTTAGCAAATCAAGAATGTCAATCAGTGTATCCATTGTAGAAAGTTTCAACAAATGCAACAAAGGACCATAGCTTAGCCAGCTCCTGTACTTTTTTTTTTAATAAACTTTGTTTGAAAATGCACTTTCACACACTTGTGTCCTTTTAAACATAGAGGCAATCTGCATACCAACTCTTAGCTCTCGGAACCTATCATCAGCAAGGAATTTGAAAATGTTTTTTTTTCCCTTTGAATCATAACTCATGCTAAAAGTTTGGCAACTGTTCCTCTATTTACAGTCAAAGGATCATTCTAGAGTTGCAGTTTGTTTTCCACATCATCAAATTTCACAAACCTTGATCCAGAATTTTCACTTAGTACTTCTATATCCTGGCAAAAGTCAGTAATGTCTCCTAGTTCTGTTTCATCGGACAACTCTGTACAACATAAGAAATGCATTAACTCCTGTTTGATTAAATTTCACTGTAAAATTTTTAATTTGTTGCAAAACCCATAAACTGTGTCAGTCAATTCTAGCGCAATCTAATGTTGAGGTACTGAGTCAAATCAGTCATAAAAGGAATCTCTTGAAAACTAAAAATCCCTACTTGCTTCACATCCTCTCAGTCTTTCAAATTATCTTTTAAAAAACTGAATTCTCTTTTCTTAAATTCGAAAAAATTCTGAAAGCATTTCCCTGCACTTAGCCAATATATATTTCCATGCAAAGATAAATCTCCATATCAAGAATTCCCGAAACCTACAATGCAGTTGTGCCCTATTATAACCACATATCATGTTGATGACATGCACTACAGTTTAGAGTATAATTGACATGAATATATGCGACAGGACACGAAAAAGTGCAACTGCTAATTCATTTCAATTAAAAGTCACCCCACCCCAAAAAAATAATAATAATGAGAAAAATTTTAGTGCACACAATGCAATTTAAAATCAATTTTTTATTAACTTCACATACTAAATGCTCTGTGACATGTCATCTTGTAAAATGCAAATTTATTTTATTATAATAGTTACTAAACTTAAAATAGAGTATTTTTTATTATTATTATTATTATTATTGATTTCTAAAATTAACTTGAAAAAATGAACCGAGAAATAAAGTGGCTATAAAACACTAAGACATCCTTCTGATTGAATTTTCCAAATACTGAACCTTAGTTGCTAGTGCTTTGCACTTTCTGAAGAAACTATGTTCCCCCCACCCCCACCCTGTCTATCACCCAACAAATAATCCCTTAATTTTTAAAGGTTCAGGAGAAATTTCCATTTTATTAATTTTAAAATTGAAACCCTAAAACATTGCAAGGTTGAAAACCCCATATATACTAGACCAATAATCTCCCCTTTAGTATACTTAATTAATAATTACATTACTGTGCTTCATTTCTTGGTTAGTAATTTATTTTATTTTTTTTTTAAATCACTTAGCAATATAGTATATATCGCAATTTGTTCTTGATCATTATTTTATTAGCACAAAAATTATTTTTATAATTTTCTTACATTTCATATGAAAAAATTATCTTAACTCATATTATTAACTATCACTATACCCTTTCCTGATACTTAATTTATAATGTGAAGAAACTTAAATTGCACCATTTGTAGAGTTTTTGGAGTCTTTATTTAAAATTTTATAATAATCATAAAAGTGAGAGGTCAGTTCTCCTGTGTTTAGATAAAGAGACAGATGGAAGCAACTTACAATTTTATTTATATATATACGAGTAATAACAATTAAACAATACATCTTTGTAGACTACATTTCTGGAGTATATATATATAAAATTCAAGTTATCGCAAATTATAAAAAAGGACACTGCTTCTCATTATAAGAACATACACATAATATGTATATAGTATATAAGTATAATTAACTTTTCCTACTGGAAAAAAGATTGGGATAAATCCAAATTTTTTATTGATATCAGTATATGCTTTTGAATATGTATATATGTATATATATATATATATATATATATATATATATATGTATATATATATATATATATATATATATATGTATATATATATATATATATATATATATATGTAATAAGTACTTATATGCGCCTGCTATATATATATGTGTGTGTGTACATCTTGAAATTGTTTTGTGTACAGAAATGTATGTATTCGAACAAGTGTAAATGTTTGAAAAAATTCTCCAAAATAGTTTGTTGCCTGCTTTTTGTTCTTTCACACTCAACAGTTTCCAGATACTCAATTACTTGAAAAGTTTCAAAAGTTGTATCTAGTCAGGATTCAATGTTCACTGAAGAACGTACTTCTTTATAAATGATACTAAGGATGGTAGGGAAACATTGGTTCCATCTTCATTGTCTTTTTGTATATACTGATGTACTTTAAAACTTTGGTACAAATGCTGCAATTTTGATATAGTGTTCAGAAGCAAGAACTCGGCTTAACCAACTTCAATTTTGGTGTGCAACAATAGACAGTGCAATTGTCAAGGAAAAGAACAATCTTGTGCTTTTGACAAGTCATTCTACTGTCTAATTCCTGAAACCAATTTTCAAAAATGTGGAAATCATCTGAAATTTGAGTTATTAAGGGTAAGCAAGGAAAAAATTTCCAGACAATGAAAAATTCAAGTTATCAAAGTTTGAGACATTGAGTACTGACTGTAATAAAAAATTCTTTAAATATGCACACTTGATTCACATTTATTTCAATTATTTTAGTTTAATCGAAAAGAGGGGAGAAAATTTACTGTTTGTGTTAACATGCACTGTGTATAATCAAGATTTAGAATTTATTTATCCATTGTTATTTAAAATTTCTCTTCTGTTAAATGGATATGTTCCATATCAAATATTCAATAAACCAAATTTTGGAAAATAAAGATTTTCATGTGTCAAGCTACCATGTAGCTAATTAATCCAAAATAATCTCTGTTTTACTTTTTTTTTCTCATTATGTCTAGCTAATAATGAAGAAAATGATGAAGGAAGGCTAACAGAAAATGGGGAAACCAAAGAGAAATCTAGGGAAAGGTCACATTCACCTTCTGACAAAGAAGATAGTGTAGATAAGGATGATAGCTTAGATAAATCAGATGTAGTTGAGAAAGAGGACATGGATGATAGTTTGCCTGAAAAAGATACCTCTGTTAAAGAAGGTAGCGTTGAAAGGGAAGAAGGTGAGGAAAGTGAAAAAATTCAAGAAGGTTAGTGTATTTTATTTTATTTTGCTTGATTGTGTAGGCCATTTTTAAGGCTTAACATTTCTTTTATATTTTTGACCTGCAGTGGGGGGGGGGGGGGATACATATTTAACTTTATATTGTTTCAATATAAAAATATATTTCTCATTTTGACTCGCTGCACTGTTTTTGCACCATATTTGAGATGAAAGAAGTTACTTCGGATTAGCACAAAACTTATTAAAGTGAAGCTCCTGTGGCAACAACTCATTGTCAATGCTCAACTACTCTAAAATACTCCACCGATTTTGCTGATTTTCTGCATATCTTTCATTAATAACAAAGTCATTACAAAACCCAAATTTTAACATAAAGTTATAATCAATTAAACATGATAGAATATTAACTCAGTGGGAAATTTTCGTCTGCATAGCACATGCAACCAATAGAAAGTAATATGTTTGTGTGCATGCACTGTAATAAGCACAAAAACCACTATAAACAATGTCTGCATTCAGAATTAGAAACTTCATCTATCTATTATGAACCTTGAATTTTAAAAAGCATTTCTTTGATGTTTGTTTTGCAACGCTAATATTTCTAGTGTATGTCTTATAAATCTTTTAGACTTTTATACAGGTCTAATCCATCTAAGTTAATCTTATAATCAAATTGAGCTAATATACATTCTGAGTAAGTGGTTTGGTTCCAAATTTGTAAAACTTCTCTTTTCATGATCTTACTGTACAGGATAGGGGTACTGAAAAGGGTTAAATCACAAAATTAAATCTTATTTGCTTATTAACTAAAGTTGTGTGTTGCTCTTCTCAGATGCAGAATGTGAAGAAAAGGATGAAGAAGAAACTACAGAAGACAAAGAAGACCCCAAACCTAGAGCTCTTCACAAAACGCATTCTATCTTTCTCCGATACTTAGCTCCATCCATCACAAAGCAGGAAGTAGAAGCAGTAAGTACATATATTCAAATGATCATTTAATGAAATCTTCAATTTTGTGAAACATACTGGAATTCTGTTTTAAAAACTTTATTACCCTTCTCAAAATTTCTAGCATAATAAAGGACTCTGAGTTCCAAATCTGAAAGAAAGAATCCTTCACAGAATTATTTTTAAATTTCAAAAGAATTTAATAAAAACAATGTAAAAGTGGGCTCTTCACATAAGTTCTATCGTTTTGTTAATTATAAATATTTAACAAAATATGAACGTTAAAATGTTTAGATTTGCAGTGTAAGTACTGAATTTGTTAAAAAAAAATTCTGCTGTGTCCTTTATTTTTTAATTATATGATTTTCACAAAATTATGTCACTTTTACAGAAATGAAATAATGTTAAATGAAAGCTGTAGAGATCTCCTACTGCCTGTTTTAAAGTAGTTTTAAGTAGTTTACCTTAAATTAATGGATACAATTTACTGTCTTTTTTTTTATTCACTAAATTAGTGTTGAAGACCCAGACCGTCCGACTCGTCCAGAGGACTTAGAGTAACTAGTTGGACGGCCGGTCACTAAATTAGTGTGTGAAGGTGAATCTTTTATTCACCTTTACACACACACACACACCCTGGGGGCGCGGTAGCCCATTGGTTAGCGCGCTGGAGTTGCACTCGGTAGGCCCGGGTTCGATTCCAGCCACTGCCAAAACTGCCGCCGTGTTCATGCGGAGTACGATCACGTTAAACATGTGGGTCCGAAAGTCCTTCCGAGAGGTTGGTGGTAGGGGAAGGAGGGTACGGTCCCTGTGGATGCCTCCCCCACTGAGTTCCGGTCTAAATTGGGTGGCACTTCCCGGCCGTCCAAGCAGTTGCCTTACACCTTTCTGGTAGGTCGGACGGTCTGGGTCTCAACAACAACAACACACACACACACCCTGTTCGAGTGTATTAATTCAGGTTGGTCTATTCAATTAAATCTTGTTAACTATTTTATAAGCAAAACCATAATAGATAGTTTTCTATATATCACACTGTATTATTCCTATTTCTGAAGGGAAAATACCACCGCATTTATTCACAATTCTGTCTTAATGTTTTATATGCATTTATTTTGAATTTTTCAAAACACTACATTTTTGTTTTGTTAGACATATATTTATCGATAATTTAAAATTTTATCTCTAAATTGATTCTTTTTGTGTAGTAGAACACATTTATAACAAATACAGTATTATTAGATTTTTTTTTCCCATGCCCTTTTATTTGTGATATCACAACTGTGTTACGTGGGTTGAATATTGCAAGCTAAAATGCTCAAATCATTTAATGTGAAATTTACAGTATTAATCCTGGTAAAAGAAACAAACTTTGCAATTTAAAGAAGGAAAAAAATACTGTTTAACAAAAGTTACTTAAAAGGTCAATAAGAATAGAAATTATTAAAACTGACATTTAATGACTTCAAACACTGCTGTTGAAAGTCTTCAAAAATTGTATTTATATTTTTAAGCTTACAGTACTACAGTAATCTTTTATCTGTAATAGAGAGCCAATTATGTACACATTATACATTTTGACAGTTCAGAAAAGCTTAAAATTTTTTTCTTATATTAACCTCATTTTAGCCATTATAGTATTAAGTCAAATAAAGAACAACAGTTTGCCTAAGTTTCAATATAATATCTAAGATGGAAGCATTACATTTTAATTCTGTTTTCATATGTGTGTTTCTTTGTTTTTTATTTCAGCTTTGTAAAAGATTCCCTGGCTTTCTACGGGTAGCCATAGCTGATCCGCAACCAGAACGCAGGTTTGTCAGAAGAGCTTGGGTTACTTTTGAAAGATCAGTTAACATTAAAGAAATGTGTTGGAATTTAAATGGCATACGGGTAAGCATTATTTCAATACTAGATGACATTTACTTTTATTACACAAATTGTTTCTTGGTTTTCTCTTATGCAGTTGTTATATGTGAAATTACAGGTGCCAATGACCATCAAACAAACTAAAATAAACAAAATAGAAATACAAACAATAGATTCATTATTTCATTAAAAAAATTGTATTTTTATCTCATTAAATGTAATGCATTTAAATAAATAGTATAGCCAAGATAGACTAATGTTAAGTTCTGGAATTTAGTTGATTAAAAAATTGTGGGCTGCATACATAGACTACTAAATTATTAAATGGGTCGTAACCAAAGTTAGCACATATCTACTAAGAAGCCAAGTGTCCCAATCAGAAACCCAAAATCATAGTCTTAGTTATTAAATATCTTATAATAATTTTAAACATTGTAAGAGTTGCAGTGACGTGACTTTTGCCTTATGACAGGCATTACACAAGAACAATGTGTTCAACTAACTGATCATCCTCCACCACTTGTGTGTACCATGGTTTCGTGGTCATTGCCAGTGGCGAGGTATGATCAATTAGTTCACTCTCTTGCTATCATGGGGTTGGTTTGAGTTAATTCTATAAAAGAAAATGCTGTGATTTTCCTATTAGTATGCCGTATATATTTTTGAATATAAGTAGAGTATGTAATTTTACTGTAAATTTTTTTTATCAAAATTAGAAAGTAGTATATAAGCCAAATTAAAAATAAATGCCAACATTGTTCATACCAACATTATTTATACTTATTGGGAAAAGATATCTCACATCATATCACCTTCCTCCAGAAACATCCAACTATTCATGATGGATGGATGAATATGATGTCACAGTTGGCATCTGTGACTTGATTGCTATATACTAAGCTTCACCATGCAAGAGTGAATGCTCATTACAGCTACATAAATAAAATATTAAACTAGTTACTGACTGGGAAAAGAATTAAAATAATACATATATATACAGAAATTGAAACATATATGAAAGTTATCATTTTCAAATGTAGTACAAAAAATCTTAACGCATATTTTTTTTTACTCGCTGGAAAAGTTTCGATCAGTAAACATGTATTTCATTTCAATGAGTACCTGATGCATAATATTATGCATTTTAGCAAACTCTAACTTAAATTATAAGTTGTTTAAATACTGATTGATTTTGTGAGTGAGTCAGAATGAATAGATTAAAAAATAAACACACAACTGCTTAAATGCAAGTTTCTGTAATTTGTTCTGTGTGATTTTTATATAGTTATCTTGTATATAAGCTGACCCCTACCCTACTTTCATAGTGAAAAGAAATTCTTGGCCCATACTCAGAAATATATAGTAATCTATAAATTTTCGTACTATCAAATAGGATGCATTTATAAGGTACTATTTGCGAAGGTGAAAAAAGGGTAGTTCTTTTACACAAAATATAGAAGTATTTTTGCTGTATACTGCAAATACACATCAATTGAAATTTTACTTATATTTACATAAAAAATTGAATTCATTTTAAATAAACTGAGATCCTTAAACCAATTAAAAGTGTAAATATTTATTGAATTTTTGTTTTATTATTTAATTGCTCTTATAAGTTACTTTATGTTTTTATTTCTTTCATAACATACACTAATGCAGGTAAAAGGAATCTTTAAATTCCCAGTGGAATAAGATATTAAATACTTTATATGTATCGCAAACATCAGATTATTAAAATAGTCAATAAGTTAGTGGTGAAACTATTGGGTTTTATTACATAGCAAGGCTAGGGAAGTAAATAGAAAATGTTATGTCAATGCTCAGTAAATCACTAAAATTTTACGAGTAAATATATGTTAGAGCCATAGAGGTATTCATGTGTATGTCTCAGTTAAGACATTATTTTAAATTGTATTAATGTTCTTTATTATTTAAAATATATTTTATTTAAATTTCTCTACTTAGCTTCGTGATAGTGAACTGGGAGCAATTGTCAATAGAGATTTAAGCCGTAGGATTAGATCTGTGAATGGCATTTCTTCTCACAAGCAAGTTGTCCGTGCTGATATAAAATTAGCTGCCAGAATTATTCAAAATCTGGACAGGCAAAAGAAGTTGTGGGATGAAGAGGAACAAGAAGAGGAGATGGATGAACGAGTATGTAAATCTTGCCCTTTTAAATATTTTCATTTCTAACATTTTGTAGATATTTCTTGTTATATGACTAATCTGACTATACATATTTTCACCATAACATCAGTTAAATTATCTGGAGTATGAAACTCCATTCAACTTTCTTATACATATCCATCTATAGTTTTAAGTCTATCTGTATGAAAAGACATCTTAATTTTTTTTTTTTTTTTTTAAATGAGTGTGTTGAAGACCCAGACCACTGGACTGGTCCAAGGGCTTTCAGCAGCTGTTTGAGTGGACGGATTTTTTGATGGGCCCGAGGGCTTTCAGCAGCTGTTGAGTGGTCGGTTTTAATGAGTGTATATAGATCTTAAATAAAGTAGTACTTTTCGTTAAATTGTGTAATATGGTGGCAAAAGGAGCACTAATAATCTCATAACTAGTTTCACAGTTCTTTAAATAACCTAATTAACTTTTTGTGCTGTGTTATTTTCAACCAAATTCTATTAATACATAATTCTGAATTTTGTTAGTGTTTTATTTAACTTTCAGTTTAGGAAACATTTCAGATCATCTTTCAGTGTTTTATTTAACTTTCAGTTTAGGAAACATTTCAGATCATCTTTCAGTGTTTTATTTAACTTTCAGTTTAGGAAACATTTCAGATCATCTTTCTCTAGATTAGGGATGGGCAAACTTACACAATAGCCAAATTTAAAAAAAAAAAAAAAAATCAGTGGACTTTTATTCATCATTTTTTTTTTTTTTTATCAAAATGCCTATCCAGAATACGAAATAATGATAAACACCTACTAACATTGTTTTTAAGTTCATTCTGAAGGTTTGAAATACTGGAGTGAAACTGATTGAGCTTCCAATATTTTTTCATAATCGGGGTTAATCTGTGATTCTCAAGAGAGAAGAATGGTGATCAATTAATCAGTTTCTAATGGAACGTTTTCTATAGTTCGCGACTGTAAACACTTGTTCGCATGAATATAAGGATGCAAACATTGTCATATACTTTTAGACATGATTTAAAAAGTTTGAAGATGTTGATTTTGGCATGACTTTATAAAAATCTTATTTTGTTGTGTGGGTTGTATTAAACACATCAGCAGGCTATAGTTTACCCATTCCTGCTCTAGATGTTATCTCAATTAAGTCTTTGACTGCACATATTCTTAAGTGTTTATGCCTTATCAGACAAGATCTTACAATAGCCTAACCCTTGGCAATCGACACAAAGCTTTTAACTGTCTTTGGAAAACAGGCAGCAGAATAGTAGAATATGTGCTCCCAATTGTAGTTGGTATCTTTTATTTTTCTCAAGTGTATATACCAGATATATAAAAGATGAAATTCCCCCCCCCCCCCAATCTATATTACATAGGCATGTCATTAAAGGTAAAACATTTACATCAACACACTGTCTCTAAATTCCTCATGTTCTTAATTTTATAAATATGATTTTTTCAATTATACACATGTGCAATGTTTCAAAAACCTAATTATGAGTTTGAAACATATATATTCTAAGAATGTGTATTTACCAAACTGTTTATCATTTGTAGGGCTTTCTTGTTACATCAAAGAATCCCCTTCTCAAAAACATCACAGATTACCTCATTGAAGAAGCTAGTGCTGAAGAAGATGAATTGCTTGGTATGGGTGATAGTGATGAAAATAAAGAAGGTGGAGAAGGTTGTGCCCTTGAACGAGATGAACCATTAATCAAAGTAAATATATCTTTGAGTTGAAAATTTTATGCTTTGTTTTAATTTTGTTCAATTCAAATATCTTGTATTGTACATTATTTTCATTTATAAATACAGTGAAGCCCGCATATAGTAAAGTTGGAAGAAACAAACAAACAAAAAAAAAAATTCATTGTAGCCAATATTCGCAATAACTGATAAAATGTTTGAGCTAAGCGATAAGAATAACTTATCTGCCTGCATATTGAGAAACAAAAATGTGAAAAACCTGAAACATTTCTATTTCCTTTGAAAATTTTGAGCTTTAAATAATTCTACCTTTCTTTTAAACATTTGAATTTGCAATACATTTGCATAGTATATAAATTGTCACTGAACCTAATGCTGTGAACTTTAAAATAGTCATGCAAATTTTGGAGACTTTCCACAGCCTTTTTAAAACAATATCAGTTTTTTTTTTTCTCCCCGGATTCGTCATATATATCAGCAAAGAGAATAATGACATTATTGATTTTTTGTGCTATTTCAATTATTTGCAACATAATTATCAAAAGTAAGATCTTCTGCCCCCTCCCAACCCCACTTTGTTTTATATATATAACTTATTCCACATTAAACTAGCTTCATACACAAGAACGGAAATGAAGGATTGTTGGATTTCATCTAGAACGATGATGAATTTCATCGTGTTTGCAGATGAACATCACACCTGGCATTATCTAAACATTCCCAAGCAATCTGTCTTTAAGTTATCTCACCATGTCTGGCGATGTGTTTCAAGAAAATATTTAGGCTCAACACACCTGCTAATGAATCTTCGTTACCAAAATAATTGTTACTCATGGTATTTTGTTACTCCCAAGAAGTTTCATAAAAATATTTTTTTTTTCTTTACCTCTCCATCACTAAAAACTTCGCAATATCAGATATGCAGGTATCTAATTATTTGTTATAATTAATATGTCTAACATTATAAAGTATTGCTGATTCAAGGGGGCAGAAAAAAATTCATATTAATTGGTACTTCTCTATACATGAGCTCTACCTCTACTATATGCGTAATTAATTCTGATCAAATTATTCACCAAAGAATATTTCCGAGTAGAATGATGATTACACAAAAAAGTTATTAATGTCACCAAAAACTATTGTATATTTAGCTAATTTCACTATCAGTATATCATGTATTCCAATTACCAGTAAAAAGGTAACCAAATGTTTTTAATATATGCATATTAATCAAAAATAAAATGAGCATGAATTGAGCAAGCAGAATTGTGTGATAAATCTGACTCACTTATAGCAACTAATAGTGAATATAATATACAAACACTGTTTTTATAATAATATAAACTATAACTTTATGGCTTACCATGAATATAAAATTTTAAAATGTACTTTATTATTTCAGGTATTAGATCGACTTCTCCTCTACTTGCGTGTTGTCCACTCCGTAGATTACTACAACAGTAGCGAGTACCCAAGTGAGGATGAAATGCCTAACAGATGTGGTATTATGCATGCAAGGGGCTCACCGCCTTCCAGTAAAGTAACCCAACAGGAAATCAGTGATTACATTGCTCACTTTGAAATGAAAAGTCAGGTTTTCTTGCAGTCCCCTGCTAAGCTGGATGACGACGAATGTGTAAAACTAGGCAAAAAGGATGCTGATACTGAAGTTGAGAAATTCATTCAAGCAAACACTCAGGAACTTGCCAAAGACAAATGGCTGTGCCCATTGTCAGGCAAAAAATTTAAGGGACCAGAATTTGTGAGGAAGCATATTTATAATAAACATGGAGAAAAAATTGAAGAGGTTAAGAAAGAGGTATGGCGGTTGAAAATAATTTTGTTTTGCATACATTTTATTCATCTTGATATACAGTAGAATCTCATTAGTTTAAATGCCATAAATTTAAATTTTCCTATAAAAAAAATATTTTCAAGATCCACACACACACACACACACCTTCCTTTCTAAAAAAATTCACAAAATATTCTCATGTGCAGTTGTATTTACAGGGGTCGAAGTCATCCTATATTTCCTATAATTCCTATATTTTAAAAAATTTCGTAGAAAACGTCCTATTTTGTCCTATATTTCGCACTTGTCCTATATTTTGGACATAAATCCTATATTTCCAAATTACAAGCAATAAAATCCTTATTTCTATCATTTTATTTTCAGTTTATTTGCTAAATCTTCCCAGAATTTCAAAAACGTGGAACTACGGGATGTTGAACGTCTGCAATTGGTTTCCGATTGCACGTGACGTAATACTAACATGATGCCCGCCGGCTGGACGGAAAGCGTGGTAACGGTAGCGGTACTTTAGATTAGGGGCGGGGAAATATCGGTAATTGCATACCTGCCAACTTTTACGCATTATGTGTAAAATTTACGCATTTTAGCTGCTCTTTACGCTTTTACGCATATATTGCTATATTTTACGCATTTCCGCATTTATTTGAATTTTTTAACTTTAATAGGAAATCAATCTCCGGCGAAATTCTCTGGCTTTTTATGTTAATTTATCAATTAACCAGACATAGTATAATTCCTCAGAAACACCACATTTCCGCCTTTTTAGCACTAATATATACCATTTCCGGGATCGTAGCAAATCCATAATAAAATGCAGGGTAATGCCAATCAAATTAACGGAGATTTACGGCCGCGTGTAACGTAAATTAAGATCTGGATCGCTAATTTTATGAAAGTAATAAATATACTTCTTCAAAGGTTGTCTAATTCAGCATAAATCGCTAAAATGTTATTTTGTTCATTAATTTCGCATAAACACTGCGATTGCGCAATTCAGTTTGTTCTCATGAATCGCCGAGAGTACAATAGTATCTTTTTCCATCCATCTCAATCTTTTAAATATTGCATTTTTGATTGACTAAACTAGCTTATTTTCGTATTCTAATTAATTATGACTGTTAATTTCTTAATTATTTTCGCATAAACAGTGCGATTACGCAATTCAGTTACTTCGTGTGAATTACTGAGCGTACGTTAGTATCTTTTCCCATCCATCTCCATCATTTAAATGTTGCATATTAGATCGACTAAACTAGCTTATTTTCATATTCTGATTAATTATTACGGTTAATTTCTTAATTATTTTCACATAAACAGTGCGATTGTGCAATTCAGTTACTTCACGTGAATTACCGAGAGTACGTTAGTATCTTTTTTCTTCCATCTCCATCATTTAAATGTTGCATATTAGATCGACTAAACTAGCTTATTTTCATATTATGGCTAATTATTAAGGTTAATTTTTTAATTATATTTGCATAATATAAATTTTTCTATTTAAAAAATGGGTATAAACTCTGTGAAGGGATATTTTTCAAAAAGTGGTATTAAAGCAATGATTTAGGCAAATGAAAGGGAAACCATTATGGCAGGAATATAATTCAGTGCTATATATATATTTTTTTTTATTAAAGATCAATATTTGTTACTCTCTTTAGTGAAAACCTGTGTTTTGCCAAACATAAATATTTGTCTTCATTATAAAGTAATTCTCACCAGATAAAACCTTTATATATTTTTGCTTTATAATTTATTGTCTTGAAATTTTATAAAATTGGTGTCCTGAATTTTCATAATTTATCAGTAAGCCTGATATCTAATGCAATATTTTTTAATGCAGGTATGTGTACATACATAGTTGAATTCATTAGAAATGTCGTTTGCGTGTGTAGTTAAAGAAATCATTATAAATGTCATTCACGCAAAATTTTACACATTCCAATTTTCCCAGGTTGGCAGGTATGTAATTGCAGCAATCAATAGTTGTTATCTGATAGAATACTTTTTCAAAAATGAAAATAGCAAAATTTGTAAGATATTTATGATGATTTCTTTTGTCCTATATTTTTTATGAAAATGTCCTATATTTTTCCAAGTTACGACTTCTAACCCTGTATTTAATAGGCTATGTGCACCTCCCAGCATGTTAAGTGTATTCTAATGCCAACTTTTATGAAATGCATATATTGAATTCGAAATACTCGTTTTTGCACAAATCAATTCACCCTCCTATGTATCCGGCCACACATTAAACTGCTGTAAGCCCTAGGGTTGGCTGTGTGGTCTGGGCCTTCGACCCTCCTATGTATTGCTATTAAACATATCCATTTTCAACTTCTATTGCTCTCATATGAAATAATTGTAACTAATTTATTTTTATAATGTGAATAAAAATGAAAAAAATGTTTTACTAAACCAAATTACTATTTCGCATAAACAATGTGATTGTGGGATTCAGTTTATATTATACATTGCCAAGATTCCACTTGTACGTTTATTCATCTGTTTCAATCCCCTATAATTATTGCACATTAAATTGACAAAACTAACTTATCTTTGATTTTAGTTAATAAGGTGAATTTAATTATTTTCATTTTGCTAAAATAGCATATCTAAACTCATGTCATAAATTGATTATCATGAAAATATTTAAATTGTTATATGGTTTATCTTTATTGTATTAATGCAATTTAAGATTACAATATCAATTCAAGTGTTTTTGTTTCATGTGTGTATGTACAATTGTGAATTGAAAATTTATCACATTTTAACTATTTTATTTAATTGAAATTGATTTAATTTTAGGTTGAATATTTTAATAATTATTTAATGGATCCAAAGAGAGCACAGCTACCAGACCATCCTTCCAATAGAACTCCTGGTCCACGTAATGAAATGCATGGTGGAAATATGGGTGGTCCTCCTTTCCATGGTGGACCTTTTCCTCCTCCAATGCCTCCATATGGTTTTGGACCCAGGGGTCCTGGCCCAAATTTCCCTGGTAAGTTTGATGCTAACATGTTTTAAGAATGTAATTTTCTCCATTTAACAATTTCTTGGAGAAATATCTGGTAAATATTTTAAAAGTCCAAACTCTTAGAAATATAAAATTTGGGTGTTTTTTAACTTTAAAGTATATTAAACTTTGTGCTTGTCTCCTGATAAATGTGCAATAAATATTCACTGAACTATATATTATATAGAGTAACAATATTCTTCACTGTCTGCACAGAAAAATACAGTGCATGTTTTAATGTTTAAATTTTGGAAAATTTGTTAAATAAAGAGGCATTTTTATTGCAATATTTTGTTAAATTATCATCTCAATAAGCTATTCTAAGATATTAAGGATGTTTATAATTAAAAAAATAAAGCTGTATACTAGTTAATACAAACTAAAACTCTATACACTTTTTCGAGACTCAATATTTTCTTTAATGATTAAAGTTTTGTTTGGACAATTTTAGTCATTTAACATCAACAAAAACTCAAATTTTCACTCTCCTCTGTGAAAATGTATTAAAAATTCTTGAATATTTAACTCATCCACTAAACTTCAAAATAGATTTTCTCATAAGAAAAGTTAAAAATGTTAAAAAAAAAATTATGTGAATAAAATCATGTAAACAAATTTAGATTTAAATGAAACTTTTTTAAATAGAAAATAGCCTTTGCTTTTTTAGGGTTATTTATAAGGTGATATAAATAGTTAAGCATCCTACAAAAAATTTACTAAATAGATTTTAAACGAGTATTTTAATGCTTAATATTTAGTTACTATTTTAGTTATATCTTTATTGCAGCATATAGCTGTGATAATTCGAGTTGTTTAAGTGACAGCGTAAAATTAAAAATTATGTTCTTTAACCCTTTGCAGACGGCAGCATTCCGGAACTGCTGTAACCCAAAGGACATAGAACTTCGCTTCTGAACTGTTCTCAAAGGATGACTAATTTTCAATGCTAAGCCTAACTCTCGAAAAAAAATTCACTAAAAATCACCTGTTCAACACAGCAATATACTTTTTTCAGGAATAAAAGAAATACTTGTTTTCTATTTGATGTATATTTTTCATAGAAATCTCAATACAAAATACTTGTTACTTGCTTTTACTATGAATTCTACTAGTTCATTGAAAAATATGCTAAAAAAATTAATTTCCTTATCTAAACTAGGCGGCATAATATTGTGATTGATTCCAGGTGTGCTCAAAAACTCAAAAGAATTCAGATCTTTCAAATCTCTTGTCCAAACATCATTCGCAAAAACAGCTAATGAAGCTGTGTTGTAATAATAGTACACTCAGAATTTGAAGAATCACACATTTTCAGATTCATCATCAAAAATACCATAGTGTCTACAAATCTTTATTATCTGCATCACTTTCATTATTGTCTGGTTCATTTATCATACGAGTATATTCTTCCACAGAAAGAAAACATCTTGGCTCAGCCATTCTTTTATCCGAAATAACCTTAATAATTTCACTGCTGCACATTCCTCTAAAACCCAAACTTAAAAAAAAAAATACTCTCTTATATTCCTATGATTCACCAACAAAATCATTAAGCTAAAATCAAAATGAGAACCGAAACTCAATTATAAAATAGCAGGGGCTGCGAGAAATGCTCTATTTATTTATATTACAAACCCATGTTTTACCGCTACAAATAGCGAAATGATTCATTAGATCCCTCTAATGCTAAGGTCAGGTATCTGTAAAATGCATTGGAGTTGTTCGCATGGACATTTAATACCATCTAGTACACATTTAAATTCAAATAAAAACATTCCATATGAAAACGCACATTAGTGACTGTCGTCCTTTTAAGGTAAAGTTTTCACCAAAGCGAATGCATGACTACCGTCTTTGAATACAAGTTCGCAGTTGACATAAGCATGCATCAACCGTCCGCAAAGGGTTAATGAAATAAATTGTGTAAAATCTAGTGGGCCCTGTTAATAAGAACTTTGCACCTGCTGAAATGTTAGATTAATACCATGAATGTTAGACTGTCCATACTAATAACTTAAGCCTGCACTAAATTGCATGGTTTATATGCCTTAGAAAAAACTTGAAATCCTCCAAATTTAAATTCGCTCAAAATATCAAGAAAAACTCATGAATAAACCTAGAAAAATTCAATTTGAACCTGAAAAAATGTGTTCTGTTGTCTTAAAAGATTCAAACCGTTTTTATGAAGATTATGTACCATATTGTCCTCAAAACAAAGATTTTGTTTCACAATTGTATTATCAAATTAGCCCTCTTTTTATTTTTCACTAATTATTAAATTTGAATCTTACTAAATAAATGCATGATTCAGACTGGTTGTGTACAAAAATGCTTTTGAAAAACTCGTAGAATTTAATTTTCATCTTTAAATTTTTATCTTGTTAAAATAAAAATTGATTTCTGTATGTTAATTTTTATAGGATTTGGTGGACAAAACTATGGCAGAGGCCCTGATATGTACCGTGGTAATTATGGAAAAAGGAACTTCAATCGGTTAGTATAGTTCTTACGTGATTTAGCAATTGATTATTATAATGTATGTTACCCCTCGGTTAGTATAGTTCTTACATGATTTAGCAATTGATCATTATAATATATGTTTCCCCAACTTAACTTTTTATCTTTCCTAATCAATAAATGAAAGACATGGTAAATGTACTAATTTAATTTTGCATAATTATATGAAAAAAATAAAATTGTGTATGCTTTAGATCTGTGCACCATTGAATTGTATGAAATTAAAATTTTAATATGTTATTCTTAAAGTTCAGAATTATTTAATTTCAAGATAATTGAAATTAAATTTACCTGCAAACAACTTTTTGCACTTAATTGTGCCATTTTATAAAGGATTGTTTTTCATTTTCAATGTGGAAAAATAGTAGTAGTTAATCAGTGCATTTTGATGTTCTTATTGATTTTCCATCAACTTTCCATCAAATGAAAAAAAGGTACAGATATCCAGAAGTGTGTGTTACATATTTATACTCTTGGATATGTGCACTCTATATCCAGTCTGTCCAGAGAATTTTTTCAAAATTTAAAGTAAAGTTCTTCACAAAATATGAAAATTAAAACATTTGAATTCATTTTTTTAAAAATGCATGAAGATAATGTTTACTAAAAGCTCTATTTTTTTTTAATATATAAGATCTGTTATTGCAGCAATTATTGGAAATTAGTATTAGTAATCCAACTTTTTCATAAATTTGTTTGTGATCCAAAACATCTTTGACTATAAAAATGCAGTAAAACTTTTATAAACGGCAAATGTTTACTGGTTTATATAAGTAACTCTCGTGGTAAAATATATGCAGTGAAACTTATCCAATGCCACCAGTGTAAAAGGTGGACATTAAAAAAATCTTTGATTGTCTGTAAATCAAACTGTTTTTCAAAATTGCTTTTATTCATGTTAGATTTTAAATACCTTTTTTAGTTTATAGATTTCCACAGTATTCGTAGAAAGTGCTGATTCTCCCCCACCCCCCATAACGTCCTAAAAATAGATATTCCCAACAGAAATGTAAAAAATATGCTTTTGAAAATTACTTGTGATTATACTTCTTTGTATAAGAAAATGAATCTATACAATTGTTTTACATAATGTTAATTAAATTGAAATACTGTTAATTTGTTTAATTTGGTATTTATACATGTTATGTATCATTATAAAATGAATAGACTTGCCGAATATAATAATTGTAGTCATTACTTTAAATGGAACACATTAAAAATAGCCTTAAAAATGTATTCTGAATTCTTCTTTTTTCCAGAAACAGGGTCGTCTCTCTTAAAATCTCCAGATATATGTGAACCACACATCTCTCCTGATCAAAATTATTAGTTACTATATGACCCTCTCCCATCAACAAAACATACTTTTCCCAAGAACAGTGAAACTCTTAAAATATTGAATCCATATAAAATTCATAATTTCTGCAAAAGTGACAGATTATCATAGATAAAGACTTTTCTAGTATGCTTTCATAATATTTGATTTTGTTGATTATTCTCCCTGTATCAATTTTAGATTTTCTTGTACTACTTCGCAACTGAAATTTTAGTTTGGGGGGCATTAAAATAACGCACCAGTAGATCAAAAATGTTCAACCGGTTTAAAGGTGGTTTCACTGTGTATCAGTTTATTAATTGCTTGTCTTATACCTATTTGAAATTACAATAAAAAATTAAATTTAATATTTTATCTTATTCATTGGGCTAGGGTGATTCAAACTTGTACTAATTTTTATTATAGAAGTTTTGCTGTATTTTTATTGCTTGTGCGTACTCAAAAGTTTGCGAACAAACAGTCTTTTGCTTCATTTCTTGCAGCCCTCGCACTGATCCAAGGGAAATCATTGGTTATCACGATGTGGATTCTCCCCAGGATGTGGACTATTTTTAAATTTTCCTAATCCAGGTTTCAGTGTGCTCTTAATGTCTTGACAGACTGGAGCCTCTTCTAAATTTTATGTACATATTTTAAGAAAAAGTATGCTTTTGTATCTTCCAAACTTATTGTCAGTTTTTGGTTAAGGACAAATAACATCTGTGTTTTCCAGCAAAAAATGTGAAGTAATTTTATGTTTGTTTTTAAATGTCTTATTTGTACAGTTGGCATCATATTTATGAATTTTGTATCTGATTCAGAAACAAATTTAACACATCATGTTCATTTTTAAACCATTTGTTATGTTATTTATATATTTGAAACATGTGAGAACTTTGGTGTATTGGTATTTAAAAGAAAACTAGGTTTAGGCATTTATTGTTACTGGAACAGACTGTCTTACATGTTTCCATTTACAGAAGAAACCCACGTTCTGATCCCAGAAAACTTGTCACATACAGAGACCTTGATGCACCTGATGACATGGATGTCTTTTAGTTGTGTATATTTTATCTGTTAATCTGACTATGATGTATTTTTTTTTCACACATCTTTCATTATCATTAAATGTTTTTGATAAATTTGTTTTTATTTCTTCTAATAATCACAAAATTGATTGCATTAGTTCCAAACAAGTAAAAAGTTTACTAAGACAGGTATAGATATGCTTAGGATAAAAATTATTCAATCAATTGTATCTTGTGTAACTTTTATATTCATAAAAGAAGGTGTATGTACATTGTCTGTAGTGGAAAATCAAAGCGTCAAACAGCTGCGAAATTCAGCACATAAGTAATTCAGGTCCCCAAATGATACAGCTCAAAGAGGTTTTTTTTTTTTATTTATTCAAATATGTTTTTTAGTTTTATGTTAAAGTGTAATTTTTCACACAAATTGGCTCTTTTGCAATTGAAAATGTTATTGAAGAGTTTCCCTCTTGATATCATCGAAAAGATTGAAGAATATTTTTTGTAATGATCTTTGAACTCAAATTTGTAGGACAATTCCTCCATATTTATTTACTAGGAGGTCTGCTTGCTATAACTCGCCAGTTCCTGTGGCAGCATGGGGTGCAAAACATTTTGATGGGAGAATGCATCCTTCAGTAATGACAGTACATACTCAGCAAAATAGGTTGATTTGTCTGATGACCTATAAAGAAAAGTTGAAATGGGTTTCAGAAGTTCGTTGTTTACCCGTCAAAATCTTGAAATTGAAAAATACTTTATAGAACAGCTTGAGAAAGTAATAAAAGTGGATATGCTATGATCCAAAGAAGCTAATGTAATAATATGCTCTTTGTTAGTTGTCTCTATTTTTTTTAAGCGTCTCTAATAGTCATGCTTTTTTTTTTTTTATGACAGTCTGTTGCTTGACCATTTTATTACTTTTTATATATATATATATATATATATATTCTTACCATAATTAATACCATTTTTGCGTGTAATAAAACAATTTGTAGCTTTTTGTTCTTTTTCCCACTATTTTTAGCCCTGGCCTATTTCTACTTCCCGGGATAGGTCAAAGTTTGGGTTTTCTGGGGTTTGCGGAAATGACAATACCTATCCAAGATAGCTAAACTTTTCCCCCCTAAAAGTAGACATTCTGAACTTTCAGAATAGGTATTTAAGCATTTTGGTTTTAATTTAACAAGATTAAAATGAACTTAAATTCAGCAAATATAAATTGGAAAATTGCCAATGTCCGATAGCTATAACTCCAGAAGGGCTAAAAACCAGAAGCTATTTTTTCCTCACAAATTAGAGGAAGACAGCTTTTAGCTTATCTAGAAACAAAGTCCATTTTCAAAACCCCTTTCTACCTTTTTAACACTAAATTTGCCAAAAATTGCATATTTCAATGTCAAATATCTTCAAAGGGGAACCTGACAAAAATTTGAAATTTTTTGTGTTAACTACTCTATTGATACCCTATAAGTGGTATAAATTTCATTTTGTAGTTCAGTATGGTATTAGAATTATGAGAACTTGAAATGTAGTAGAAAAGCACTCTCAAGATGTTTATCTTGCGTTAAAATTGTGCATTTAGGCAGTTATTATGCACGAATGTAATTTTATATACCATTAAAAACAATTATATATTGAACATACCTTACTGGCCATAATGCATCCAAGATCCCCCTCTCCCCCCCCCCCCCCCCCCTGCCTTAAAGGGTAAACATAAACTTTATTTCTGATTTTTTTTCTAGCCTTTAATCAAATTATATTTGATGTACATGTGTGCTCTTTCTATTTAATAATCAAATTTATTTGCATTATTATAAATTTTATTATTTACTAGCAGTATATTCATTCTTCGTACGTAATATATAATATAAAGACTTAAAATTTACAATTATGTGCAAATTCCTATTACATTCTAAATGGCATTGTTATTCAAAATATTTAATTTAATTTTCCTAAAAAGAAGTATAAGAATCTCTGTTCTCTCTATACAAAATTATCTTCACAGGCATATCTGAAAAATAAAACATCCTGGTCCCGTTTGTAAACAAATTTACAAAAAATATGAAATTTAATCAATATATGCCAAAATAAAATAGCTATGAAATTGGATTAACATATGCCAAAATAAAAGCACTAAAATAGTATTAGAAGATATATACCTGTACCGTTTTTATTCTGTTTCAAAAATTGACTAAACGTAATATATGAGTTAAAAAAATATTTGCCAAACAGATGACTTAAGAAATTGAATTGGGGATTATTGATAAGTTCAGTCAATTGTTGAAACATAATAAAAATGGTATGGGTATCTCTTCTAATACTATTTTAGCGCTTTCATTTTGGCATATGTTGATCCAATTTCTTAGTGATTTAATTTTAGCATATATTTATCACATTGTATATTTTTTGTAAATTTATTTACAAATAGGACCAGGATATTTTATTCTTCAGATCTTCTTGAAGATAATTTTGTATTGTGAGAACAGAGATTCTTGGACAATTAAATAGGAATTTGTAAATTTTAAGTTTCTTAATATTCTGTACAACGAACAGACATAATGTAGATCATATAAATTTGATTAAAGGTTAAAAAACATCAGAAATGAAGTTTACCTTTTAAGACTGGGTGAAATTTTACATGCAATATGACCGGTAAGGGATGTTCAATATATAACATTTCAAAATATAATATATCTAATTGCTTTTAATGGTATATAAAATTACATTTGCCCATAATAATAACCTAAATGCCTAACTTTTTTCTTTTTTTGTCTTCAGAATGCTTTTATACCACACTTTGGGTCCTCATAATTCTATAACTTATACTGAACCACAAAATGAAATCCATACCATTTATAGGGTATCAATAGAGTAGTTAGCTTGCCAAAAACTTGAAATTTTTTGTGTTTAGTGTTAAATAAAGGGTTAAAAAAGATTTTTAAATGGATTTTTTTTTTTTCTCTTGATAAGCTAAAAGTTGTCTTCCTCTAGTTTGTGAGGGAAAATTATTAGTTTCTGGGTTTTAGCCCTTCTAAAGTTATAGCCACCTGAAAATGCTGAATTTTAAGTCCATTTTAATCTTATTAAACTAAATGCAACTTAAATACTTATTCTAAAAGCTAAAAAAATGTTGGTTATCTTAGATAGTTAGTCATTTTCACGAATCCCAGATAACCTGAATTTTAACCTTCCCTAGGAAATAAAAAGGCCCAAAACAAAAATAACAAATTTTAAAAAAAAACTGAAAATTATCTTGGTATACACACATATGGTACTATGGTAGGAATATAAAAAAAAATATGGTCAAGCAACCCGCTGTGCTCATTTCGCATGAAATGACCCTTAAGCCATGAAGGGTAGATATTCTCTACCCTTCATGCATGCTTAAGCTCATCACCTGCAACATAAGTAAAAAATTTCAGTTTACCATGGCTATATGTACATCAATATAGAAGACAATACCATTTCAGAAAAAACACCAATATAGCTCACTGAAACCTGTTACACTTGGACTATGCAGGATTTGTCCAGTGTAAAGCAATCTGTTTCGAAGCACTTTTGCTCAGCTTATGTACTTTAGAGGCTTGTAATTGGGTACAAAAGTCTTCCCAGCGAAAAACAGTCTGTTTCGAACTACTACTGTACAGCTATACTGCTGGCCCTATGGCTTCACCTCACAGGGTAAATTAACATCACCTTTATATTGATGTGTGCTTAGGACATCAGTATTACGAGTTGTAAGGAGCTGATTAATCCTACTACTGCACATTTGCTTTGTACGTACAGTGCAGGCTTGCATCATTCTGATTAGTTGAAGAAGGCTAAAAACTACAATTTTATTGTATATAGGATTTATTCTTCAAAATATTCTATTTTCTGTGAATTTTCAAACAGAGGCATAAAAATAGAGGTTTTCGATTCCGCTGGCGATAGGCTTCATTTTCTGGTTTGCCTATTGCCATGCACTGGACATTGTAAATGATGTCACAACCAGTCCACTGCAATTAACCCTTTCGCAGCGGTTGGCACGCCCGCGTGGCGACTGCGAACTTGCATTCAAGGACGTACGGCATGCACTCGTGCCAGAGAAAACTTTACCCTAAACAGCGAGTGGCACATATCGGTGTTTCTACGTGAAACGTTTTCATTTGAATTTATTTGTTTACTAGATGGCGTTAAATGCCCGTGGAAGCAACTTAAATGTATTTTGTAGATGCTTGACCTTGGCACAAGGAGAATCCAATGAATTATTTCTCAATTTGGAGCGGTGAAACATGGTTCTGTAAAGTAAACAGACAGAGCACTTCTCGCAGTATCAACGATTTTATAATTGAGTTCTCCGGGTCTCCTTTTAATTTTAGCTTTTAATGATTTCGTTGGTGAATTACAGGAATATAAAATAGTATTTTTTTTTTAGGGGGGGGGGTTAAAGGAATGTGCGACAGTGAAATGATTAGGCTATTTCGGATAAAAGTATGGCTGGTTTGAGACTTTTTCTTTCTGTGGAAGAATATACGCGTATGGTAAACGAACAGTAATGAAAGCAAAGCAGATAGTGAAGATTCGTGGAACAGTGTTATTTCTGATGATGAATCTGAAAATGCAATTGATTCTTCAGATTCTGAGCGTACTATTATTACAACACCGCCAGCTTCAGTTGCTGTTTTTTCGAATGATGTTTGGACATGTGATTTGAAAGATCTGAATTCTTTGGACTTTTTGATTTGAACATACCTAGAATAAATCACAATATCATGCCGCCTAATTTAGATAAGGAACTTGATTTTTTTAGCATATTTTTTGATGATGAACTAGTAGAATTTATCGTAAAAGCAACTAATGAGTTTGCAAAGAAAAAATGGGAGAAAAATCTCCTCTCCTTCCACATCGAAGACTCCACCTGTTTCAAATGTATTTACACCTGTGACAGGAAACTAATTTCATGTGTTTCTCACACTAGTAATTTTGACGAGCATTGTCAGAAAACCAAATCTTAAAATGTATTTTTCTAAGAATCCAATTATCAGTACTCCTTTTTTTAATTCAGTTATGAGTCGTGATCGATTTATAGGATTATTACGTTACCTTCATTTTACTCTTGATAGTAATGCCCAAAAACTAGATAAATTGAAACCCGTGTTAGATGCATTAGTTTCAAAATTTAAATCTATATACACTCCTAGAAGAAATGTGTTCATTGATGAATCTTTGTTCTCATGGAAAGGAAGGCTGGGATTTCGTCAATATATCCCCTCGAAAAGGTCCAGATATGGAATAAAAATATGTAAATTGTCAGAATCGGAATCAGGCTATAAATGGAATTTCCTTGTGTATACTGGAAAGGACACGGAATTATCAAGCTCTGATGATGGGTATGGAGAACGCGTTGTGAAAACATTTCTAAGTGAACTTTTAGGAAATGGATATACTTTGTATTTGGATAAATTTTTTTACCTCTCCTGTACTTACAAAGTATTTGTTGTCTAAGAATACGCATATATGTGGTACAGTTTTAAAAAATCGGAAGGACATGCCAAAGAATTATCCATCTGTACCTAAAACATATATACACTAAAATTTTTAATATTTTGATAAAAAAAAATTTATATAAAAAATATACATCAAATAGAAAATAAGTATTTCCTTTCTTCCTGTAAAAAGTAGAATGCTGTGTTGAACGGGTGATTTTTAGTGAATTTTTTTCGAGAGTTAGGCTTAGCGCAAAAAATTAGCCGTCTTTTGGAAACAGTTCGGAAACTAAGCTCTCTGTCCTTTGGGTCACGGCAGTTTCGGAATGCCGCCGTCCCGAAAGGGTTAAAAGTAGTGACGTATTTATCATAAAAGCATTGTTGGACTTTCAGCATTCTGAGCATAAAAATGAAATAGCATGTCAAAACATGAAAACAGCTGTTTATCTAACAAAGTTAATTTTATTTATAGGTTTTCTAACTTTGAGAATTTAAAATATCCTAACTTTTTTAACATGATGTTATGTTATCATTATGACTGTTGTTCCAGGAAATGGCAGAGTTCTGATGAATATTCACTGAGATAGCATTTAATTTTTTTTTAATATTATCATTTTTTCACATACGGAATAAGTTCCTTATTAGATAATGCAACTTTTCTTGCTGTGGTCTCAATTATATCAAATTGATATAACGTTATTTGAAAATATACTAACATATAATTTCACAATGGTGCACAATTTAGTGTCAGGCTCCTGTAAGACTTTTATTGACAATATTTTGCAGTATAGTTTTTTAAATTATGCACATCAATGCTATCTCAAAATGATCAATTTTTTTCATTACATATGTTGCTTCTAAAACAGCTACGTTGACATTCACTTTCAGCTATATAAAACATGCTCGATGAATTTCATAGTTGACAAACACATTAGTAGGTAGCATCATAAAATAAACATTGAATACCAGTTAATAAAGCAGTTGATTTTGGCAATTTACGTATTACCACATATGAATATATTTGATATCAAATAATCTTTAATACATTAAAAAAAGTCAATCTTTCAAGGTACAAAGATTTATATTTCTCAGGGCTGTGGAAGTATGCAAAAAATATACAGTCTCCAAAAAAAATAATTTTATTTTGGGATATTTTAATTTCATTTAAATAGCTTTAAGTGAGAAATTAAACATCAAATGCTCACCAATTAAAAACTAATATAAAAAGTTAATATTTTAATAAAATATAGCTTAACATGGAAACATTTTCGTGAATCAAAAATTAGTCTTATTTGAAATTAAATATAGTTAGAAGTCAATGCTTCTGAATTCATGATACCACATGGGACTTTAATTATGCAAACACTTTATTTAGCACACAACCATGATTGCCAAAATCACACAAAATTTGCCAATTTCAGTAACTTGCCAGTGTAGTGAATGAATTTCATGAGAATTTTGAT
This sequence comes from Amaurobius ferox, assembly GCA_951213105.1. Lineage (NCBI taxonomy): Eukaryota > Metazoa > Arthropoda > Arachnida > Araneae > Amaurobiidae > Amaurobius > Amaurobius ferox. The sequence continues at coordinate 74,232,950 of OX578136.1, forward strand.
ATTTATAGCAATGATTCCACAAAAACTAATTACAGGGTTCATATTCCTCCAACTTTTCAAGAAAACCCTATATAAAAAAAACATATGAAACTTATTATATAAAAGACTTATATAAAACTTATATTTCAAGAAAATCAAGGTGACTGAATAGCTTCATGACTTTCCACCAAGCAGGTTTCAGATTTGACACTTGCTGAAGCCGAGTAAAGTGCAGTGAAAAACCAACCCAAACCCGGATGTTCCTGCACTAGATGCAGATATCACTATTGATGGTGTTGTGGGATGCCCTTAAAAAAAAAAAAGGAGCATTGCATGCCCCACCCCCACCCTTTTTTTTTTAATTCAAGTCATTTCTTCAAGTGCTAAAATCTAAACTAGAAACATTTGATTACAATCTCAATCTGCACTGAAATAGGGCAAATTGAATTTGAGCATGAGTTTTTAGGGCTCAACCCTATCAGCATGACATAATTGGCACATGTTCCTTAAATCAAGAGGGTAAAATGCTACTATGAATATGCTACAATTTTCTATCTAGTGCCTCAAATTGCTCCCAAAATGAAAAAATTTATATGACCCATCTTTTTGTAACCGAAATTTAAGTTGAGAGATACAGGGTACGAAAATGATTCTGCCAATGTTTTCGCTATCAGAAACTGAAGTAAGGTGTGCATCAATACTTACTTTTATTTTATATTTTTAAAAAATGAACTCTTCAAATGCTGCTCATTTGACAATGGCTGAGATAGTCCACTGATTAAGGCTTTGGGATTATACATGGTAGACCCAGATTCACCCCCTCCCCAATGACTTTCAAAACTATCTATGTGGAGTATGGGTATGTTAAATTTGTAGGCCTGAAAGTCCATCTGAGAGGTGATGAGTTAGGGAAAGGATGATAAGGTCCCTGTGTTACTTCTCCCATTGGGTTCCTGACTAAATTGAATGGCACTGTCTAGCCGTCTGTCTTGCACAATACAGCTTTGTTTTCTGTGTATACAAATATAACCTTTTATTCCAAAAACTGGAAATCTTTGTTCCCCATATGAAGTATAAGTTCTGATCTCTGTATTTTTATTAAAATTAGAGTGTTATGAAACTTTTTGTTTTTGAAGAATTTGACATTAAATGTAGTTAAGATGTAAAAAAAGGCCATAACCCAACAGGTTGCAACTGATTTTAGTAAAAAATATATTGAAAAGAATCGGCAGTGGTTCCAATGCGATGGAGCTAAAATAACATCTTTACTTGGTGATTGGTCTTTAGACATTTTCAAAATATTAAAAAATCAAAATTAGAACCACCTTTTCAAAATATTAAAATGTCGAAAGCACAATCACTATATTAACTAAGAACACTATAAAAACTAAGACCCTGATCACAAAATCCAATTGTATATCCTTGTAGGGCTTTCAAAGAGCTACAAAATACTTATAGTTCATAGCTAGAACTTTTAGTTTTTAAGACATAAGCATTCTGAACTTGAGATATGAGCATCACAAGACAAATTTTTCAGTTTTCTTGGACTTGATAAGACAATTCCTAAAAACTATAAGAACTTTGTAAAAACTTATTAATCTTGAAACTAGATTTCCTACTGAACATTTTGGTTGCTTCCTGTTTATAATTAAGTTAAAATTGTTATCTTTTATAGTTAAGCTAAAATTGTTTTATTTTTTGTCTATTAGGTTCAGAGATATAAGTGTCCAAAGTGTTTACATTTTTCATAACACTCAAATTCCAGCCAGATATACCTTAACCATAAATGTTATTCACATCCAAAAAAATTGCTTTAGAATTTGAACCAAGTTTTCATGTTGCAATTATTTCAAAGTAATATATACCAAGGGCAGACTTTATGCAAATTAATGGCTGGCCAAACAGTTGTGTTTCTATGAAATATTAGGATCTGTTGAAATTTTACCACTTCAGTGAAATTTTTGGGCTGAATTTAATGTATTAGTTGATCAGTGATCAACCGATACAATTGGTGTATCAGTAATTGTTAGGCAGAAAATTTGCTTTTTTTTTTTCAACAGGCTTTCATCATTCAAAATATTATAATTTCTATATAAAATAAAATATAAAAACATTGCTGCAAATACCAAACTTTGCAATTTTTTTTTATATAGCCATAATTTTAACTATAGCCTTAACTAGCCATTTGATTGGGGACTAAACCAGGGTTCATACAGTCATTGAAAACTCCTTAAATTCGCTTTTTGTTTTTGACAGCCCTTAAAAATTTTGCCATTCTAATTTCGAAATTCAAAAGGAAATCGGTTAATATACAACGTTATAAATATTGTACCATGGATCTTACACATCATTATTTCAATGTTCTAGAAGTAAAGGTATGTAGGCAAGATTATGTGCTGCCCACATCAGATTTTTTACACTGAAACTTGAATATGATGCTTGCCAGAACATATACAAATGACATATCACCCCCCCCCCCCCCCTTGTTAATGGTACCGCCACCAACAGAGAAAAATAAAAAGCATCTACATATGTAAATGCTGAAACAAATATTGCTGAAAGAATTATTTAAACTAAATGTCAAAATTACTATGTTATGAGGAATAAAAGGACTTATTGTGAAAAGAATAAAAGCAACCCCATTTCTCCAAGATCAACCATTCTTGAAATATTTAATTTTATAATACAATAAGTTGCTAGATGAAAAAAAAATGTTTTAAAACTGCATATCTAATTGAATATAATTTCAAATAAATATATGTGTCATTTTGTATAATTAAACTTTATTCAATGGGTTATGTAAAAAGGAATTCGAGCCTATAGAGAAAGTTATGTGCTGCTGATATAAGATATTTTTTCTTTTTCAGATGAATCATTAATTTATATACACAAAATATATTGTAAACTTTTCACAAAATAAAAGAGCTTGACTCACAAAAAAATGTCTTTAAAACCAAACTCTTCAATTTTAATAAAACATTTACTGCCATTAGAATAAACAAATTTATTCATTATGCAAATAAAAATACATCCGCTGAATTCTAACTGCAACACTAAAAATATTTTAATAAAAAACTGTTTTTATTTTTTTTTACACTATGCAAAAACCAGTTTTGTATTGCATAAATTCTTTTTATACTGCACATTAAAAAAAAACAATAAACAATATTTAAATGATCATTTCACTTAAAGTATATTTATAAATTTCATCAAATTAGGGGGAGGGGCATCTCCGGCCCCTTTTGCAGATAAAGGAAAACATCACTTAGAAAGTTGTAAGGTGAGTCAAATTTAGTTAAAAAATGTTTTAGTTCTGCAGGGGTGGGGGGTGGGTGCTTTTTCCCAATGGTGGGTGATAGGTTTAAACTTGGAACCTTTAGATTGCTGATCCCACTCTATGCTATTAGACACAAAAAAATTCTGGCCCGAAGATGTAATCTGTAATGTCTTTCGTAACAGTGAGTGGCGCAATGCAGCCCCTCCATATACAATGGCCCTGTTGAGAAGCTGTCGAATATCAGTGAGGAGAGGGACCGCTCGGAAAAACCCTGTGTCCCCCAGCTGAAACTCAGTCATGAGCTAAATAGCCTGGAAGTGAGTCATACTTCAGCATGTGGTTGCATGACTTCCGGGACGTGTGGTTGTATGACGTCATAGTCGTCCAGGAGAAGAGGAGGAAATGGAAATGTGTATCATCTGTAGTGCTACCATCTTGTGAAAGAGAGCTTACTGATCCCGTGCTATACTGTTAGGCCCAAAGGTATAATCTGGGATGCCTTTCGTAGCAGTGAGTGATGCAATGCGGCTCCGCCATAGCTCTATAACAAAAGATGGAAAGGGACCGTGCAACCTACCCCTAGAAAATCAAAACATTGGGAAGTAATAACCCAGTATTTAGACAAGGCAATAATATATGAATACATAAGACAATTTTTACTTTCTTAAATACACTTGAAAGATGGAGAATTTGCATAAAGTTTGGAAGCAGTCATTCAATAAAAAAATCTTTATGCAAATGTAATGAACTTGCATAAGTAGCGAAGAGTTCGATTCCCATCACTATTTCAGTATTGGCATACCTCCGTTGCATATCATTTGTGTACTCTGCGAAATCAACATACAGCACAACATTTCAATTTTATATAAATATGCCTTGGATACAGTGAATCGGACATCTTTCCACTTTTTTTTTTTTTTTTTACGTATTTGGAGTTTCTCTTTCCATCTTTTGTTATGGAACTACAAAATTTTGTACTAAATTTGACTCGCTCTACAACTTTCTAATTGATTTTTTCACCTATCTTTTTCTATCTGCAAAAGGGGCTTAGATAGGGACCCTTGACTCCCCCCCCCCCAAAAAAAAAGGGGGGGGAACCACAAGGTCCTTCCTGATCTCACTGTGTGAGCCATAGGGGGTTTTCTATACAATGGCACAGAAAGTGCAGCTGCCATAGTTCCTGAGATGTTGACCTAAGGTAAGACTTTCCCTGTAACCCTGTATAGGTACAGTGCCAAATGCTTTACTATAATCAGTAGAATAGCTGGTCAGATGACCAGTTCAAGAGAAAAAATCTCATTATACCGTTACCCAAATGTACCCACTAGCTATTCCAGAATAGAAATTCTTTCCAAGTACTGTTCTGATAAGACAAGTCAAATGGGTTGAAAATTCAACATGCTTTTCTTGCCTAAAATTCGTGAAATAGTCAGGCCTATAATAATCTTTGTAGGCCAAGCAGTGGATATTAATTGTAGAGAGCATAGAATACAACCTCTTTTATATTTTTTTTCTGTACACCTGAAAGCTGTCCACTCATTAGGGATGCTCCATCATAGCATTGAGTAATACATTTTGATAGAATTAATTTGTGGTCTTTTAAAAGATATTTAATTGACTGCTAAACTACTAAATTTTCTTCATATTATAGCATCTTGGAGTGCTTTCCTGCTTCTTAACAAATCTGATTATGAAACTTGATTGTTTTTTAGAAAAATATTTTGTTTCATCCACAAAAATAGAAAAATATTTTTCATTAGACATCTGATTTAAAATTGGTTCTCTCGTGCAAGTTGCAATGGGAATTGGAGAATATAAAATCATTGATATTCAGGAGATGCATAATGATCATAACAGAATCCTACTTTCAGCACTTTAAGGAGGCAAAAGCTGTTACTAATTCAATAAAGTTCCCATTATAGTTTCACTAGATTCATATTTACCTCTAAAGGCAAGACCCCGTCTAGCTGATATTCTGATTTGGAATCTGAATGTGTAACAAAGTCATCAAGTTCACTGAGACCAATCCAACACCGATGACTTTGTGTTACATAGCCTCCTAGGTCTCCCGATCCTTCTGCTTTCGAGAATTGCCAGATTTGAGGAAGCATGTTTGGCAAAAACTTTACATGTTGTCTTGACATTGTACATGCAACTAAAGGAAGTTCATGCATTAATTGTCACTGTGTGTTTAAGCTTTAAAAATACAATATTTTGAAATCTGATGATTATTTTTTAAACACCCTGTATTTTGATAATATTCCTCACAGTCCTGATTTCTGACTATCTGTCATCTGCCCAGTTTTCTTTTGCTTTTCAAAATCGGAACAACCAAAGTTTTAAGGGCCCTTATAAACAAAATGTGAACTTAAGAGGTTTTTAATGACTGTGCAAACCCTGCATATATAATTAAAGTGGTTACACGTCAACTTCAATAATGCATTAAATGAAAAACAACAAATCGTAGATTAAAAGGTCACTTAATAAAAACCAGTTCATTTATGCAAATTTTGTCTGCCGATTTGGTCTAAACTTGTTTGCAAGGTAATTTTTATATAGCCACTGATGAAGGCTTTGATGATACCCGAAAGCGTTCTGACCTTTTTTAATATTTATACGTCATACAGGATGGTTTTTATTAAATGACCTTTTAATCTACGTTTTGTTGTCTTTATTTTAATTCATAATAATCTCTTTCCAGCATTAAATATGAACATAAAAGAATTGACATAGTAAAACAATTTTCTGCATAACTCTCCATATTCCAATCTTCGATTATTATTTCCACATTCCACTTATTTTACAAAGATAAAAAATAAATGAAAAATTTAAATCTATCAATTTATCAGTTATGAACTATCTGTTATAAATGCATATACTGTGTAAGGAAATCATGCCTCAACAATTATTCGAACCACACATGGTTACTCCATTGAGCGACTTACCAACTTCACAAATTTAATATTTATACAAAACATAAATAATTGAAACAAAAAGAGCATTGCTAAAATATTAATCCACTAGCAGTATACCTGTTCATTGTACAGAAAATATAAAATAAAAAAACTTAGCATTCACAATTATGTGTAAATTCCTATAGTATTTTAAATGACTAATTACATATTCTATTAAAATATTTAATTTAATTTTCTTTAAAAATATATAATAATCTCTGGGCTCAATATACAAAATTATCTCCACAGGTAGAGCTGAAGAATAAAGCATCCTGGTCCAGTTTGTAAACAAATTTAGAAAAAATATTTTTTAATTCTCACAAAACTACAGAGATTATCTAAAAAATTGTACTTAATTATACAAAATATTGAATTTTTATCGATTCAGTGTCATTTTGATGAATTTAGAGTCATTTTAAAAAATTGCCAAGTGGGACTATAGAACTGATAGTCCCACTTGGCAACAAATTGACGAAACATCATCCCAATACTATCCCCTAGCAAAACACAATTAATTTCATTGATTTAATGCAATTTTATCAATTTCAAAATATTTTTATGGACTTACAAACATTTTTATCAATTTGGCGATATTTTAAAAATTTGCTAAATGTGTTAATAAATAGGATGGTTGGACTGACAGACTAATGCTACCGAAATATCACTTCAGTACTCTCTTCTAACAAAACAAAATTAATTTCATTGATTTAGTGTCGTTTTTATCAATTTGGCAATGTTTAAAAAAAGTTGCTAAGTTAGCGATATCCCGCCAAATTCATAGATCTGTAGAAACATCCTGATCCCATTTGTATATATTAAATGAAAACACTATGTATTAGAAGATATACCTGTTCTACTCTTATTCTGTTTCAACAATCGGCTAAATGGGTTTATTGGCTAAACACAATATATAAGTTCTCTTTGCCAAAATAAATTAAAGTGATGTACGCAGTCCGTAATTAATATAATATAAAAAAAAAACATTGTTCATCTATAAGACATATTTTTATATCCATTTATTTATTATTCAAATTAAAAAAATAATAAAATTAACAAACACATTTCATTTAATTGTGTTACTGAGCAACATGATGTAAGAAAGAATCTTTCTCATAAAATGCTGATAATTAAATAACCATTTTGATTTCTTAATACTTTTCATTGTTGAGTGAGAGCCTGTTAAAAATAAACCATGGTGATAAAGTTTCCATTTAAATTCATGTTTCAAACCTGCGATTTTCAAAAGTGACATAAGCACAATAAACTCCAACCAAACTCAAGAGATAGTTTTAATTCACTTTCACATTTTAAACCAGCAATTTGCAACCTTTTTTGTTTGGGGGAACCAAGGAATTAGAGAGAACTCCTATGAAAGATTTCATTTTTCATTAATATTTCGACAACCCCTAGTCCTACAAACTCGAAACATGGACTAAATTTTAAGGGGGGACTATTCCAAGTCTACCCTAAAAGTTTTATTAAATTCGATACCAGTCGTTCTCCTGTGATGATGAGACAAACATACAGACAGAGAGATTTTCAATTTTATTTATATAAATAAATACTATATAAGTATCACAAATTCAAATCCAGAATCTCATAATAAATAGAAAATATATTTTTTTTTAATTTGAAGGTATTTTTCATAAACCATTTATCAAAACTTCAATTGATAAATAAAAAAAATTTAAATATTTAATATTTTGGTTAAATTCAAGATTCACTAAATTTGTGGTCAAAAGACAGTGTGTAATAAGATTTAAGTTTCTTGATTTTTGACGAAACACCCATAATAAAAGAATGGTGATACAAAACTATTTTGATCAAACAATCATTTTTGAAAATAGAAAATATAAAAAAATTAAAACAATAAAAGCTACAAAAAAAAATAATTTTGATAGAAAAGGAGAAATTGCTGAGGCAGACTGACAAATGATCAACAAGACAATGGCCAGTGATTTGATAAAAATAATATGCTAATACAAAAAAAATGTTAGTAACCATATTAAAAATTTGAATAAAAATTCATATTTGGAATAAAATTCTTGATAAATTTCTGAAGATCCCATATTTAAAAGGTTTTACTGCATTCAGGTTTTTCATGGAGGTAAACAGCACCCCATATACATAAGTACAAAAATTCTAAAACAGTATGGAAAACAAATTTTTATTTCCCATAAGAATTCTGAAGACAATATATCTAACTTTATGTAGTCGCAATATCAACAGACAAACAAAATAGCCACTTCATAAGATAAACTAATTAACACAATTAAAACATTCATATAACACAACTGTAAGACATACATATATTTTATCATATCAGTGTATTCAAAAGTATAAAAACACTTCTCTATAAAAATATTTTCTTTAACAGTCATATTTAATAGGAGTATGACTGATTTAAGTAAACAATGATAAAACAGTAATTCATGAGTATCCAGTAAAAAATAATTTACAGTGATGAAGAAAACATAATACTTTCAGTTCATATTAGAGTGAAATATGTAAATATTAACATTATTTAAGTCCTGTACGATGAATAAGGGCACATGTTGTAATATCATAATGGGAAGGTAGTTTAGCACCAATACGACTTAGGAATCTGTTACGAATGTAAAAGTCTGATCTAGGCTGAAGAAGATCATGTGGTGTTACATCAGCCATGGACCCTGAAGCAAGAAGTCTTTCATTTTCAAGAAGTTCTTCACGGCGAAGTTCATCTTCTTTCTCTTTTCTCTCATGAACTGACAAATTGAGTGAACCACCTTTACGAGCATCCACAATAAATAAGAGTACAGTAGATATAACAGCTGCAATTAAGAAATAAATAAAAAATATTTCCAAAAATACATATCCTTTATGATCAACAATAGCTCCAGCAGCTATTGAAACAATGCCTAAGCCTAGATTCTGAATTGACTGCATTATTCCATATGCTGTGCCCAGCTGGTGTTCTGGCACTACTAGAGCAACCATAGGCCAAAGACCACAGGCCAAAAGTGAATATGTCAAGCCAATTGTAATCATTGGAAACCAAGGTGTAATAAATGTAAATCCTAAAATAACATGGCATACTAAGGTCAAAAACACAGCTATAAAAACCCATAACAAATTGCGACCAGTTTTGTCAACAAGTAATCCAAGTAATGGTGAAGCAACGGCTGATATTATGTACACAATACTATCAACAGTGTTTGCAGCATACTGATTCATATCATATTTTCGAGCAAAAAACACACTGCCAAGGCCAATGAAAGGAAATATAGCTCCATAATAAGCAACACAAACTACAGAAATAAGCCAAAACGTTGCTGGAAAATCTTTAATGTCTTTAATACGCACTACTTCTCCAGTCTGTCCTGCAGCTTTGTTTAATATTTTTTCAGCACGCCAATCAAAAAAGCTCATTATGCAAGCAGATATAAGAGATAAAACGCAAGTTACAGAAGCAATAAAAAGTGTAACACCCAAAACTGAATAACCCTCAAAATGGTGACTTACTGATTTATAAATAACAGGTGTCAGAGCGAAATTCACAGTACTACCTACACGAGCAATACTAAGCTGTAAACCAAACACCATATTTAATTCTTTACCTTTAAACCAACTCACAGCATACGCATTTTGGGCAACGGCAAGAGACTCGCCACCAATGCCAAATATAAATCTTCCAAATTCCATGAGCCAAAATTTGTTTATTGTAGCCCCTAAAGCGAAAACAAACTGTCCTATTAAAATAAACACACTGAATATAATAGCACCTAAACGAATTCCAAACACTCTATCAATTAGGAAACCGCCAAAGAAACACAATATCACATTTGGCCAAGAGTACCATGCATATAAGTTGGAAAAGTCGAATGTCGAAACTCTCATGTCATTTACTATTTCTTTCTGCAATGCTCCAGGATTATCATAACAAAAATAACTTCCAAAACCAAGTAAACACATAAAAATCAACACAAAATACCGATGTACGGCTTTTTTGGGATTGCATATTGCCCATGAGCAACATGATTTGTCTGTGTCTTCAGTAGTATCAGCAATGTTTTCACTAATACTTGGATCGCGAGATGAACTTTCAGTTTCAGTGTCCATCATATTGCTTAATTAAAATTCACACATCGAAAGATAACAACACAGCATACAACACCTACTATCAACAATCACAATGTGATCAACTTGCAACACTCATGCTCATGACAGCATATTAAACATCGTCTGTTCAAGCCAATTCACTTCATATGACATTTTCGGAAAAATTATTTTCACAATAATTTCATATATAATCAATATTTACGCTTTGATACAAATAATGAAGACAGTCTAATTAATGGCTATTTCCGAATCTTCTTGATATGCTTATTCCGGTAGGACATATTATGAATTAAGACTATTATTCAGGTATTGAGGAAATTTATGCTTTCTGATTGGTGAAATACGATCCTTTGATTTCATTAGCCACTTCATTTCATTCAATCACATTTTTATAACATTTATCTGTGTGAAAATGGCAACAATTTTTATTATGTTTACAAAAGTATAATACTTGGTATAATGTGTACAAACTGTATTTTTAGTACGTATTAATGCTCAATTTTACAGTTTTTAATAATGCTGACTAGCAATACTTATTTGATAGCCTTGAAAAAGATTTTTGTCTATTAAAGAATATATTCAGGGTAAAACGAATTAAATATTAAATCAAGCACTCCGCAAAGGCAATAGTAAAACGCTTTCGCACTCTATGTCAATGACATACGCAGAGCAAGGGAAAAAAAACTTAAGTCACCCTTGCCCTGGTACAAAGATTCTTAATCCTAATTGTGAACTCTGTTGTTTACGCGAAAATCATATTTTTCACCAACTGCAATCTTAAAAGCACAAATTTAAAATCTAAAATTTTATAAAAGCTTAATTTCATCATGGTCAAAAGAAGCAATATATGTGCTGTTGCAACTTGCTCTCCAAGTTCTCGTAAAACAGGAAATACTATTTCTTTTTATAGTTTCCCGAAAAAATTGGATGTTAGAAAAAAATGGATTCGTGCCTGCAAACGGAAAAGTTACTTAAATCCAGACACTGCTCGAATATGTTCTGTTCATTTTCGTGAAACTGATTATGCTAGAGACTTACAAGCTGAACTCTTGGGTTATACTCCTCGGAGAAAATTACTGAAAGAAGGTACAGTGCCATCATTAAATTTACCTGGACAGATATTAAAATCAAACACAGACACCACGCAAGGAGCGACGGGTGATTTTTCAGCAATCCCTGTCTCTGGTAGTTGCACTTCTCCATTAGATACTCATGCAACATCTCCAAGAGAAAGTAGAGCTTTAAAACGGGATATCAGAAAACGTGCGTTGAATCGAATTTCTAAACTTTCACCGAAAAGAAAAAAATTAGATGAGTCTAAAGTAGATTTAGTAGGAAATGAATCTTCTCCTATTTTCTCTGCACCTATTAATTGCAATAAAGATACAAATATGAACAATTCTCTTCATTCTGCATCTGTACTAGGTATTCATTTGACACCTTTAGATGTAAACACAGTTCCAAAACACAGTAAATGTAATATGATACAATTTAATAAAATTGAATCAAAAGAGAAAACAATAGATAGTGTTTCCAAAGAAGATTTTGGAATAAATGAGTCATCTCTTAATACTGTCTCTGACTCTATCATTTGTAATGTAAATGCAGTCACAACTGTTCCTTCTTTTAGTTCTCTTTCTGGATCTGTAAATTGTGTTTCTGCAATGGATATTCAAACGAAACCTTTAGTAGTAAGAGTATCAAATCAGAAAATTAAAAAATGTATAGAAAAATTTAATAAGGTTGCACCAAAAATGCCAACCATGGATTCTAGCTGCATTATACACCTGCAAGGAAGTACTGTTTCTACTTTAAATTTTCCTGAGCAGTCAGCTGTATCCTTGAAAGGAGGTACTGTACCTACTTTAAATACACCCAAACAGTCATTGAAATTAAGCCCAAACACCAGTATTCCATTGCAAGCAATGATAACTAGTTCTTCAGCATCGCCTAATGCTCTCTGTAACTCTGGTAGTTCTACATTTACTGTAAACAATGCAGATACAGAACTACAGATACATACAACACCGTCAAAGAAAAGGGAAGTGTTAAAATGGCAAATTAAAAAACATCTAGATGAAGTTTTTAAAGTATCAAGTAAAAAAAGGAAAGTGAATATTGGCTCAAATCTAGATATAATACCAAAAAATTCTAGTGTTATCTCTAACAATGCTAATTCTAATGCAAGTATTGTTACAAATGATTCTTCTCTTAATTCTATCCAGGGCTCTACCAGTTGTGCTTCTATGTTAGACAGTATTCATGCAAAATCTCCTTTAGGAACAAATATAATTTCAGCGCAAAATGTTAGAAAATGTGCTATGAAACAACTAATTAAAATTTCACCAAAGTGGAGAGAAGTGTATTCAAATTCCAAAGGTGTTTTTCTAAAGAGAGATTGTTTAAACTGCTCAAAGGTGGAACGCCAGTTCTTTTATAAATCATTAAGATATAAAAGACATATTACTTCAGTGAGAAAAAGAAATTCTGTCTTGCAGAAACAAATTAAAAATTTGAAATCTGAGCTTAAAGAAAAGGACTACATTGCCAAATATGTTAAAGGTGAAGTGGAGGCGTACACTACAGTTTTTAATTCTCCATATAATTCTGTTGCCGATTCTGTGAGTTATGTTCCTGCAGTTGATATTCTTGCAAAACCTTTAGAAGTAAGTACAGTTTCAAAACAAAACATCAACCAATATTCTATGGAGCAAGTTAAAATAATTTCAGCAGAAGAGAAGAAATTGAATTCTAACTGTAATGCAAAGTTTGTAAAAAATGACTGTTTAAATTGCTCAGTCATGAAGCGTCAAATTTTTTCTGACTCTTTACGACGAAAAAGCTTATTAGCACGTACAAAAAAACGTATTACTGTACTTGAGAATGTAATTTTTACATTGTTAAAAGAAAATAAGAATTTGAAGATCCAGTTGGAAAAAAAGGATGATTGTATTGCTGAACGTGTCCAAGAAGAAGTAAAAAAAGTGTATACTGGTATTTTAACTAAACAACAAATTCAGTGTTTGGCAAATGGGGAAAAAAAAGATTTCCATCAGATTATGTTAATTGACCCATTTAAAAAAAATACTCTGCCCAGCTGAAATATTTTTTAAGCTTCACATTTTTTACAATTTTAATCATTGTTATCAAAATGCAGAAAAATAATTGTTTGTATTATGCTAATTTACCAATTCATAAATTATAATTTATTAAAATCTATTTAAACTTGCAAACTGTTCAGTATTCCCACTATGAAACTTTAGAAAGGTGGGGCACCCTGCCTTTTTTCTTTCAGAGCAAAATGTGCCCTGCCTCTTTTCACACCACCTTGTTCTTTTTTTATGGTACCTCCCAGAAAAAATTAATCCTCTGGTCTGAACCTTGTCAAAGCAGTAAAGGTCGAGATTAGCGGTCGCCACATCGCCAGTGGCGACTAAGGAATTACTCTTGGCGACCGTAAAATGTAATGTCTATCGCCAAAAATGGCGACCTGCAAAATTTACATGTTTCTATATCAGAACGTCAAAAGTCTAATCTCTGTGGAGTTTCAGGAACACCCGCACGGATGAGCCTAATTCCTCTGAACCAAACCCAAATTAGACAGTCGGTAAACAAGACTGGTATCATAAAGGGTTTTTCATTGTCGTCCCCCCCCCCCCTCGGGAGAATATTCCGTAGGTATCCTATTTATTTCTCCCCAACCCAGCCGTTAAAAGTCTTACTTGCCCATGGCGATTCAACTTAAACGATCTATTAACGAAATCGTGATCGGCCTAACTGCGATAGTCTAAAATGACTCTTTTCCTAAACAATCCCTCTGGGGAGTGAGAAAAATCTGTCAAAAATCACCACAATACTGCTACGGCTGTTAATTTATTGCACCTGCAGCCGAGAATGAGTGCTACTGCTATCCACATTCCTATCTCCTTCCTCCCCGTGATCTCCGATATGTTTACTTTTGAGGCATGCCCGGGCGCAGCGCATTCTATCAATTGACCCCAACAGCACCTTACCGAAATTCGGAGTGGCCCCACTTTTACATACTGTACTAATAGAGCTTTCATCATTTTTACATTTGCCTTAAATTTTTAAACTGTTTCCGAAAGCGGAATTAAAATCGCGCATTAAAATAAAAATGCCCCCGCTATTTTCAGCTTGTAAATTTATTTATTGGTTAAATATTCATAACGTATTTTGCATCATGATAAATTAAAAAAAATAATCCATGTACAATAGTTTTGGGTATACGCTGTAGCTGGGAATGCCAGGCGCTAATAAAAGGCGTCAAACTTCGGGATGCTTTTCGGAGCTAAATTGCCGATATTGCGACGTTATGAATTGTTCTATTTCAACTTACATATATATGTACTGTTCATTAACGATCATATAGTAAATATGAACGACGATGGCAAAAATTGCGCGTAGTTGCTTCTATGCTGCCTAGATATAATCGCAAAAAATTCGCAATTGTTAAAGTTTCGGCGCGCAATAGTTTCTCCATCCGAGAAATTTCAGATTTCCTGTTATAGATGATACCTTGTTTTATGTTATTAATCTGTCATCGATGATGTAAAAAACTAAAAATGTTTGTATTCTTAAACTGTTTACCGCTTAGTTGTGTTTTCATTAGTGCCAACGGTAAACAATTATCAATTCAAAGTTAAATCGGCTCGATTTTCAACTTATCCGCGGCCAAAGTTGGTTCATGCCCCACCCCGTTGATTAGAAAATTCGAGTAAAGCAATAAAACGGCCTATGTTTTTAGCGATACAAACAGATATTTTTTAAATTCAAAAACGTCAAAATATTAAATAAAATCCAATTTCTTCAAAATGATAAAGAATTTAGTTGTTATAAAATAAACATATTAGAGAAATTTTACAATAAAAATGGTTGCTAAGTTTATAATGTCCGATAATATAACGGGGAAAATGACCGAAATATCGGGATCGCGATAATTTTAAAATTACAGACTAAGTGATCAAAAGGTAGAAACAAGAATATAGATTATTTAAAACTCGCAGAAACTCATTGGTAAAATCCCATAAATTAAAAAAAAAAATGAGTGGCCGGATTTCTTAATAAAAGAGGCATAAATATTAATAGTAAATGCTTCATCAGCTGTGAAAAAAAAAGATCAAAATAAGAGAATTTAAAAACTTAAGAAACAGGCATATTCAGAAATAATCTGTAATTTTGGCAAAAAATTAAAGCTGACAAAATGTTGAATAAGTAAAGTGTTATGGGAAAAAAGGAATTTAACATTGACCCCAAAAGTATTTGAATCAGCTTCATGGTAAATGAATTTTTTTAGATGACTTGGTAAACAATTATAAAACACTGAAAAATTCCTATAATAAGAAAAACTTCGGTAAGATTTAAAACAGGGTTAAAAAATGAGTGACAATAAATGTTTAAAATATTCAGAAAATGATAAATGAAAGATCAAAATTTTGAAAACTTTTAGGAAATGGAAAAGATGGGGATACTGACAGCGACTTGCAGAAAACTTAGATTTAGAAAAAACACCTGAAATAAAGTTTTGAAAATGTATTCAATATCCAAAATGAGAAGTTAGCAATAAATGCATGTTAACAATATTACTCATTAAAAAATAAATATATATTTATAAATTTGTGTTATCAGAAAAATTAAGTTTTGTATTTTGCCAATCTCTTAAATTTCCCCTAATTTTTACCCCACCTCCTCATCAAATAATAGATCTTAATAATAGAAAAGTAGATCTATTATTTAGTTTTCCTTGTTAACATAGTAGTGTCTTTCACCTAACTGAAGTACTCGCCATCTTAAGGTATGGAGAGAAGGATCTGTTGTTTTACTTATGTCTACCATATAATAAACCTGTAAATAAGTATGGGTAATATATCTGTAAATTTTTTAATTATAAAATATTTAAACACAATTTTGCATAACATCAAACAAGTTGAAAAAAAAAAAATCGCACATTTTTCAGTTGTCAACAATTGGCCTCATCATGAACCTACCAGCCAGTGACTGACTGTTTTGAACCCAGGCATTATTTACAATGGGTTTTATTCCTTCCTTTAATTAATGTTCCTTATTATTTCCTATCAATAAGAAATGTATTAGCACTTGCATTACACATGAATATTTATAACCATCATTGTTCTTTTATGAACCCCTTATAAATATCCTACGCCCCCACCCCCCTTATATTATAAAAATTTATGTTTGTGTATATAAAATGATGCATAAGTAATTAAGTATTTCTATCTACTTTTCTGATCTTAAGTAAGCAGCCTAAATTATGAGGATTCTAACTATTATCTTCAATTTGTGCAGTTAAAAAAATTAATTTATCAAGAATATATTTTAAAGTAAGAGATATGTAATTATAAAATTTTCTGTATATTTGCAATTTTGTTTTGTTAATTTTTTTTTTTATGCTTTGAATTTAAGTTTTGAAATAGATAAATTATCTGTATCTTTTTTACTACATGTGGGCCACATTATGCAATGCATTCTTTAGCTAAAATTTATAATTGTGCCCTTTCGTATGCAATGTGCTCCTTTTTTAAAGTCAGCAACCTGCCCTTTTGAAATCCTAGAATGGACCCTGTAAATATATATATATATATATATTAGAAAGAAGTAATAATAAAAATAATTAATTCAAGTAATCTTGAAATATTAACATCACCATAGAAGCAAAACCACTACCATAATGCCGATAATAGAAAAGATCAGCACCGGCTCAAATTCGGAGATTAAAAAGAATTAAATTCATCTTCAGGTCTGAGTATTTAATTCTATTTAACCCAAACAAATGCCTGTTTCAGATTGGAAAATAGTACATTACTATAAATGTCCAAACTCGGACTAGAGGCACCATAAGATAAAAAAATGAAGATAGGAAGCATTAGGAAAATTTGTATTAACATGTGGCAGGAATCCTTCTTCTTTCACCACATGTATATGTGACCAACCTCAACAGTATAATAAATATCTAGAAGTACCGGAATGAACATGACGAAATACAACCTAGGAGGCAGTGCGAACGTTCACAGCGACACTCCCAGACCCATCCAGTGAGTCAGAACAGGAGACAGGACTATTACCCGTATAAGCAAAATAGAATATGTACATGCAGCAAAGATGAAAATTCTTACTAAACAAGAGATTCATAGAAGAAATGGATAAACGAAAATGCCACTATACACCATTATAAGGGCCCTCGAATAGAAGTTTCAAACTGGTTAAAGTTACAAAATTTTAGCAAAAATATAATTGAAAACATAATATTAATATATCTTATTTTCAGATGTTTTTGATTTTTCTAATTTTTTTTAGCTTATTTTATTACTTTTCATTTTTATTTATTTATATAATTAATAAATAATTATTATATATATATATATATATGCTTAGAGCAAATTGAATGTGTTCGTAGGAAAAAAAAATTGTTAGAAAATTGGGGGGGGGGGGGGGGAGATCAAAATCGAGTACAAAATTATGGCCACTAACATAATCAAAGTGGCCACTGAGCTTTATGAGGTCACTGGCCACTGGCTACTATTGATTTTTTTTAATCTAAAGCCTTACGAAGCAGCAGCTTTTCCATTGTATATTAGTTTGTGCGTAATTACATTGCTTAAGTTTTCCTAAAGTCTTCAGATATTTAGATTTTAAAGGTTCGTGAGTTTGGTACTATTTTCTTATTAAAACATATGCCTCTTTGTATTTAAATTCCCCTTATATACTTTAAAATGTGCCCCTTTCTGAGAAGTACCCTGCCTTTCTTTGGTCTCAGAGCGAACACTATTGTTTCTTATGAATGCTATTATGTTTATAAATGCTTCCCAACCAGTATGCAGTGACTAAGGCGGAGCTCATATTTCTTTCATCAAGGGGCAGAGCTAGAGTTTGGCACCTTCTCCTTGTCTTTCACACACATGCTCCTCCTCCTTCAACAGTATATTAACTGATTTAAAAAGTTTTGAGATTATATCTCTTAGCATTCTACATTTCTGTGGGCTTATCAGTTTAAACACAGAAAATTTTTTATTCAATACACAAAATTTTAACTTTTACATTTATAAACAATTGTATATTAAATTTTAAGATGCAACCCTGTTTTTAAACTTTGCGAAAAAGCTACGGGGCCATACTATAACTTAACTTTTCTGGCAGCAAAAGTCTATAATATGTCATCATAAAGTTTTTATGTAAACTAAAGCTTAAAATTCCCACTTGCCAGTCTCCATAGCAATTAAAAACTGGTAAATAACGAAATCCTATTGCCAAATTCTGTGATCGCCTACTCTTCTCCCTAAACAATCTCTCCTGTGAAGTGAGAAATATCTGTCAAAAATCACTATGATACTACTACGGCTCCTCTATAGTTCTCCCCTACCAGCTGATTGAAATTTATTGCATTTTGCAACTGAGAATGAGTACAATCCACATTCCTATCTTTTCCCTCTCTGTAATCAATAATGTGCTTTGAAGCATGCCTGGGCGCAGCAGCTTTGCCGCACTCTGTCAATGTGCCCTCACTTTTACACGCTATACTAATAGGTTTTTCATTATTTTTACTGATGCAACGAACTTACATCTGTGTGCCCAGTGCAAATAAAGAGCATCAACTTTGGGGATGGGGAATGCTCTTCTGGGCTGAATTGCTGATATGGCAATATTATACATTATTTGTTATTATTTATATATTATGTTCTACTTTAATCTGCATATGCAAGTTCCATAAACGATTTATTTTAAGATGTAACCCCATTTTTAAACTTAGCAAAGAAGTTACAGGGTCATAATATAGCTTGACTTTTCTGGCAGCAAAAGTCTATGATATATCATCATAAGGTTTTGATGTAAACTAAAGCTTAAAATTCCCACTCACCAGTCTCCATGGCGATTAAAAGCTGGTGATTAACGAAATCCTGACTATCGGCCAAATTCTGTGATAGCCTAAAATGACTCTTCTCCCTAAACAATCCCTCCTGTGAAGTGAGAAAAATCTGTCAAAAATCACTATGATACTGCTACGGCTCTTCTATAGTTCTCCCCTACTAGCTGATCGAAATTTATTTCATTTGCAGCTGAGAATGAGTACAATCCACATTCCTATCTTTTGCCTCTGTTTTATATATATATATATATATATATATATATATATAACTAAGAAAAAGTAAATATGTAAAGGGGGATGCCAGATAAATTGCATATAAATGGCTGAGAGGGTCGCTATCCCTCTCAGCCATTTATATGCAATTTATCTGGCATCCTCCTTTACATATCTTTACATTTTTACTTTTTCTTAGTTATTTCCTGCTTCGGATTATAGAGCTGCAATGCGCCTTATCCTGAGTGGTATCCTGGTAAAATTTTTGTATACATAATTTTGTATACATGATTTGAGTTTTCGATTTGAATATATATATATATATATATATATATATATATATATATATATATATCCTCATAGCAGAAATTTATGTTTCAATCTGTAATACCTATGACATATGAAAATTATCTACAAGATCTATGGCATAAATTGAAAATTGATCTGCAACCTAAACAAGTCAGTTTTGGGAATTGATTTTTTTTTTCATTTCACAATGTTAGACATTGTATGCATATACAAGGTAGGATCAAAATATTCGGAGACTGGTTTACTTGACGAATATGATTTATTGATATCATGTGTTACACCTGCTGCCGTGTTCACATGGAGTATGATCACATTAAACATGTGGGTTCATAAGTCCTTCCGAGAGGTTGGTGGTAGGGGAAGGAGAGTATTGTCCCAGTGGATGCCTCCTCCACTGGGTTCCGGTCTAAATTGGGTGACTCTTCCCGGCCATCCAAACTGTTACCTTACACCTTTCTGGTAGGTCTGACGATTTGGGTCTCAACAACAACAACACAACCACCTTCAAAGTACTCACCGTCTGCAGCTATGCACTTCTGCCAGCATGAGTACAGTTGCTGAAAACATTCCTGGAAGCCTTTGAGATGGTCTTCAGTGCGGCGATCGCAGCTTCCTCAACCTCAGATACACTCTTGAAACAGCATCCTTTGAATTCGTTTTTGAGACGGGGAAACAGGTAAAAATCGCATGGGGCGAGATCAGATAAGTAGGGAGAATGTGGAAGGGTTGACGTTCCATGTTTGGCCAGTGCGGACTGCACCATGAAAGACCAATGGTCATGCTACAGCACCCAATCCTTGCTTTTCCAGAGTTCTGGGCATTTCTGGCTGATAGCATCACGCAGACGAGCCAGGATCTGTGTGTACCTCTCCTTGTTCACTGTTGCCCCTTCCGGTATGAACTTGTAATGCACCAGGCCCTTCTGGTCAAAAAACACCTCCAGTATTACCTTCCCCTTTGAATGGTCCAAACGGAACTTTTTTTACTTCGGCAATGATGGTGACTTCCACTGTGAGGACTGCCGTTTCGTTTGTGGGTCGTACAAGAAACACCACGTCTTATCACCGGTGATAATTTTTTAAAGGAATATCGGATCTTTGTCAGCAATGTCAATCAGTTCTCCACTGATCCGCATGCGCTCATCACACTGATCTTCAGTTGGCATTTTTGGTACAATATGTTGACACACACGATGCATGTTCAGTTTGTCCATCAGAGTAGCTTGCAGCTCCTGTACCAAATCCCTGCTTTTTCAGCAATGACGTTGATGGTTTGACGTAAGTCGGCACGCACAATTTCCGCCAACTTTCCAACGTTGTCCGTAATTGATGTTGACGGCTGCCCAGTCCACAGATTATCTTCTACAGATTCACAGCCATCCGTGAACTGGGAGTACCATAACAACACCTTTGCATGACACATTGCTCTTTCACCTTACACCTGCTGCAACATGTGCAGTGTTTCTCTCGGCAATTTCCCCAAATCCTGTCAGAATTTGACATTCGCATGTTGTTCTTCAAACACCATTTCCGTTTTCGATGAACACAAATGACTACAGTACACTGACATGCATTGTCTGGAAAAACTCTGCACTGCGGACTTACTTCTTCCTTTTCACATCTCGCATCACATATGCCTCTTCTACGCCACGGTAAAATAGTTCCCCTCTCCTCCAATCAGGGTTGGAGATATCAGTACAGTCTCTGAACTTTTTGATCCTACCTTGTATAAACAATTATCAATAGTCATGTATTAAGTAGATCTAAATAATGTAACTTCTTATCTCATTTTAGAAAATAAATAAAAAATATTTATATTTAAAAATTAGAAGTAAAATATATTTATTTACAATATAACTGTATTCATTTCAATTTGCTTTTGAACAGCTTTAAACTTCTTTAACTACAATTGAAATTTGCTTTTGATACAAACACTAATCTTGCTTTTCAATATTATCATGAAATAAGTAGTTAATGAAGTCTGTGCCACCTATGGGGGGGGACGAACATCACTCAAGTGGAGGGACCAGTGTCAGTGAAGATATGAAATATTCACAAGGAAAGAAAATTTAAATATGGAGGAGGACCCTGATTGGGTTAAATTAAAATGAGCCCTGATAAATGAAAACTAATAAAACTTTTTGTCTATTTTTTTTTTATTATTATTATTCCCAATATTTATTTCTATTTATAGTTCAAAAATGCTTTCTTAAATTCTTATTATTTAGAGGATCTTAATCTTTATTTATACTTATATATGAATGAAATATATATTAATACATTAAAGTGATACAGATGCAATTTCTGATACAAGTGCTTCAAATTCTAATTTATGTTCTTGATGAATCATTATTTCAATAATATTTTCCATAAAATGTGTTATTCTGTCATTAATAAATATATTTGAAAAATAGCTTTTCCTTAAAAAACTAAATAATTATAATAATTTTAGTTCATGCAAACATATTGCAAAAGTGGAAAATATTTTTGCAATTAAATTAAATATATTGCATACAAATGCAGTTTCCCATGATATGCAAATGGTCTTTGACAAATTACTTCTGATAAATGAAACACATTAAAAATACAAATGCAGTAGACTCCCTCTAATCCGCACAGCTTAGGACCAGAGGTTGTACGAATTATAGAGTTTTGTGGATTATAGGTCATTGCTGCATAAACTAATGTGTAAAAATGAGGCATTGGTACATCCTGAGTTATTTAATTAAAAATCATTCTACAATACATTTGAAGTAAAATTAACTAATTTTATAAATTTCACTGTTTGTTTTTAAAATTTTCAAACATAGACTTGTTTAAAAATTAAAAAAAAAAATTTCCCCCTTACAGTCTATGAACAGTCATTATTTCTTGCTCTGTAATAAAACTCTTTCCATATAAAGTCAAGGTATTTATATCCCAGAACTAAACCCTGCTCAAAAGTTTTTCGTGTCAGAATTAACTTTTGTAGAATTTAAAAAACTGCTGTAATTTATTGTATATGTAATTGTTTACATCCAAATGTATTGTGGATCATAGCATTGCAGATTAATGAGAGTGGACTGTATACTAATGGATAGTTTTTGGCAGAATATTGACTTTGTTGTGCAATTATATCAAGTTTTGTTAAAGTATAGAAATTAATTCTTAAGTTGGGGAATTTCCATTAGAACATTTATAAAATCAAAAGATTTGCATGTTACCCAATATCAATAGAAAATGCAAAAAACATGGTTCCCCAGACAATTCCAATTGGCAGCTTCGGTTTGGTACTTGAAATCAATCAGAAGTCATTTAAATCGCATTTTATAGCAGTAGTTTTGTTTGGCATTTTAGCAAAAAATAACGTCAACTAATTTTTAAGGATTGATTACAAGCACTACTTTCAGTTTTTGGTAACAAAGTGCCTCACAAATATAGCAATGATGATTCAGCTAGGATTTAGTATTAAGTTAATCAGAAGAATGTCTTAAATCACATTTTATAGCTGCTAACTTATTTCTAAGCATATTAACAAAGAGAAACTCATCTAGATTTCACAGATCGATTAAAAAATGCACTTTTTGATGTTTTGAAACAAGATATTATAGGAATGAATTTGCAGACACTGTGATTTCGTTCATTCGCAGATGCATCAAAAATCCATTCAGAAAATAGATTATGTGCAGTCATGTTTAATAAAGTGAAATTCGCATATGAAAAGAAAAAGAAAGTTAATTAGAAGAAGAATGTTAGTTTGCTCGCTACATATGTGTAAAAAAATCTGTAAACAATCTGAAAAAGATCAATCTGTGACGCCCGCTACTGTACCATGCTATTTCGCTACCGAGGAGGTAACTAGAAGCATTTTCATTGAAGACAATTGTCACTGGTAGAGTTAGAGAGATTTTAAGAATTGTCTTTAAATTGGGATATGCATCCTCAGTTCTTTCTTACTGATAAAATGATAGAGACTCATGGGGATGACAGTCTTTATACCCAGATCAAACTCCAGAGCATTATATTTAAAACTTCCAAATTCCAACTTGACCTCATTTTTATCTGAATTAGTGTTGTAGATTTTCAAGGTTCATTGCCTTTTTTTCAGCTCATGTGTATTCATGCTCTTTATCGGTGTTCTTCTGGAGCAAACTGGCAGTTTGTTAATTGAATGAAATCTGCTATCAGTCTCTGAAATCTATTGTCCATTACTTAAAAAAAGTAAAACCCTGAATTTATTTTCCTTTGTGAGATCATAAGTTTCATTTTCTCAACTCTCATTAATCATTTTCCTCTTGATATCTTTGAAGTGTGGAATGATCTTCTCAACTACACTTTCTATTTTTTTTATTAAGTCAGCCTCTGTTTCTTCTTAATCCATGCAAAAAGAAATCCTAAATCAGCTTCATAAAAGTCATTTCAGAATTGTTAAATCTCTTGATTTGGGAAGATCTTTAGTGATTGGATCCTGTGTAGGTTGTGCTGCTAGGGAGCTTTATCTTCTGCTCGCTGATGCTTGCCAACCCTTGGAGCTCTGCCCCTTGTTTGCTGCTACTCACAAACTTTCAGTTAATGCAGTACAGTCAGTTAAATTTATATATATATATACATATATATATATATATATAACTTTTGATATTTCAAATTTATACACAAGCCGCCACTTTATGAATATATAATTAAGCACATGTTTAAGTTTTCCATATTTTATTATATATTTCAGATTATGACTATTTGTAATCTGTCAAAATAATTTTACAAAATCAATTTTTTATCAGTTTGACCATCCACCAGTGTGATTTTTTAAATTCTAAATATTTCTGACTTCGTGTTCTATGTTAATTTTATGGATAGTCATCATTTTTTTGTACCTCCTACCCTTTCATCATTTGCAGATATGCAACATATAAACAAACTAGAACGAAATGCAAAATAAAAACAAACTAGAATGAAATGCAAAATATAAACAAACTAGAACAAATTACCCGAGTCCTAAATAAATGCACACATAAAAATGCATCAGCTACTTCAATAATACATTTGAACACAATTTAAAATTCACTACTTTGTGCTTCCTAGGTAGGTATGTGCAGTAAAATCTACCGTTAGAAAAGTCTAATTCATGAAGTGCACGGAGACTTTGTGAAAGATGTACTGACTGCTTTGTTATAACGTAAAAAATTACATATGAAATAAAAAAAAATCCTTTTGTTAGAATGCTAAGGTATATATGGAACTTTCAGCCAAATTATAGAATTGTGCTAATCTAAATTAAACCGATGTGAATAATATAAAGTGTTTCACAAAAAGTGAACTGTGGAAAATTTTTTGAACTGTTGGTTGTAGACCCATAGTTCCAATTGCAAAAATGCTTTACATAAGGTAGGAAGTTATGAAATAGTAAAATTTAAATTATGTACAATATTTTTGTAATAAAAAATGTGAACTTTTTATACAGCCCCTCTATCGAAAAAAGTTAAATTACAAAAATGTTTTCGATACTTCATTTAGTCAAATTAAAGAAAAATTTGGATCTCAAAAGTTCATATTTAGGATGAAATAAATTGTCAAACTGCCTGACGTACGCCAGTTTCTCGAGACTTTCAGATACTCTTGTAATCATCAAAATTCATGAATCCAGGGGCTGCTTACAAATTGAATTGATTCACAGAAATCATTTAATAAGGTTTTAAAACAATTTTTTTCCATAGTTTGTCTTTGAAACTATTAAAGACAGATAGACAATACTAGTTAAAAGTTAGTTTAACATTTAAATAAGGTAAATAAAACAGATTATTGTGATTATATCAGTTTGTTAGATATTTTTGTAACAAAATCTATGAAAAAATAAGCATGCCCTTGAAATTTTGAAAACAACTAAACTAAGATCATTTGAAACCACTGTTTACAGTTTGCTCAATAAGTTTTTGACATATGCATTTTTTCCACCAGGAGAGCCCTTGTAGATGTATTTGTAAATGATCTTACATTCGGTATAGCAGGTGGCAGGTTCGAAGAGACCAGGGAAGATGTTCAGTTATTCACATGAAAAATAGACTAAAATATTTATTTTCATAACTTCCTACCTTAAAGCATTTTTGCAGTTAGAACTATGTGTCTACAATCAACCATTAAAAAATCTTCCACTTTTCATTTTTTGTGAGACACCCTGTATATATTAGATAATGTAAAAAATACAAATTTTGATGCATATTTAAAAAAATAAATATAAAGAAATTGTCCTACAGATTCAGTTCAAACATCATTGGAAAGAACCTTCTTTGATCTTTCCGATTGTTTTAACATGGAAATTCTGATAATATTCTCAGTCACTAAGAGATCGATTTGTGTGAAAATACTAAAGCATAAAATAACTAAAAAACTAATTTGAATTTTGAAGAAATAACACTGAGATGCACTGCACCTTCCCAGGTTCTCAAATAAAAGTGTACTAAATTTCATGGCCGTACATCGTGCAATGCTTAGATTTCCCTCTATGGACTGCAGAAACACACAGATAACTTCCTTTATTATGCAAGATTATGGAACAGAATCATTTAAATTGTTTTAACAACAGTTTTAAGAATGGGAAATGGAGGGGGGGGGGGGGGGCAATTCCTCATTGAAGGCAGAAATTTTTATAAAGTTTCAAATAGCAGGTTTCAAAATAACTTGTTTTACAATCCAAATTTCTGGTTACATAGAAGGTGAAGTGTCACTGTTAAATGAGGTGAAGTATTAATATTAAATTAGAAAATTCACTATTTTTTCATTCTTATCAGATGTGTATATGGTAAGTTAATCAGCTAGTGCAAAACAGCAAGTTAGAATCACAAGATAGTATAAATCAACAGGAATAATACTACACAATCTAATGCAGATAAATCATTTATTTTTTTAATACACACAAACTTTAGCTACATGAATTTCTATCTAAGTACATAACATACATTTATAAAATTTCAGAAACAAGTATATTTCAAGTAAACATGCAAAAATAGGCTTACAAAATGTGAATTTAAAATACTGTTACAGTTTTTGCTTCATTATGTTTATCTTTTAATTTTTAAAATACAATACAGTTGGCACAACGTCTGATCCTGAAAATGTTGTTTATTTACTATTACCAAATTTCAAAATTTGAATAGAATGTATTTGCAAATTTATAAAGTTATAGCGAAATTGAAAAATGATTAAAACTTTTACTCATTTAACCACAATGGAACACAGTTATAACAAACTTTCAGGAGACCATTTGTTATGGGCCAAATAATGAATCCCTGAATATATAAACTTTTATTTCGCGATGCATTTACAAATGTACACAATATCAATATGAAAGTTTCACGTACTTTTATTACTGTGTAAAGTAATCCATTATTTTGTACTTCAAGTATGCAAAATATATTTTAAAAACATCACAAGTTTAAGTAGTTCAGGAAGTAAAAGAGGAAGCTTATGGATTTTATTGTA
This sequence comes from Amaurobius ferox, assembly GCA_951213105.1. Taxonomy (NCBI): domain Eukaryota; kingdom Metazoa; phylum Arthropoda; class Arachnida; order Araneae; family Amaurobiidae; genus Amaurobius; species Amaurobius ferox. The sequence continues at coordinate 74,260,133 of OX578136.1, forward strand.
GATGGGTACATCCTAAGAATTCGTTTTTACTTTGGGGCTATTTTTAAGAAATTTGCATACAAAGCCCAGGAATTCAATTTGAAGCATTTTTCAGAGGAATTTTGTATTATAATTTGGTAGATTTCCTTATATGTGAGTTCATTAATAAAGTACAATTATACCCATGTGTATAGGACTTCCTTTAGGATAAAACATTTAGTTTGTTATAAAGGACGGTTTGCTATAATCAATTTTCGTTATATTAACCCTTTCATGATTAGCGCCGGTTATATCCAGCATCCACTAAATGTGTCACATTGGCTATATCCGGTATCCACTAAATGCTTCACCCTGGCTAATGCCGACTACATCCGGTATCCACTAAATGTGTAGCAGTGGCTAGCGACATTTGCAGTAATGATACGTAAATTGGACACCACACATTTAGCTACCACATAAGAAAAAGTTCTTGACACAAGTAAAGTGTATTTGTTTTCTACCTTTCTGTGGAGTATCATAGTTAAAAGTAAAGTAATTAACATGCACGGAGTGTGTGCACTAATGGCACAACAACCCATTCATTGGTAATGTACTAATGGCTAGTTCTGCCATCATGAAAGGGTTAAAAAATGAAAAAAAATTAACATATAAACAGCACATGTTAAGTTATATAGAGTCAATTAGAAATAAATAATGAAGTCAGTCCAAGATAGCAGCCATGCTGGCATACAGCCTTATGACCAGGATACAACAAACTTGGAGCAAATGCCAGAATGAGTCCTAAAATTACATTCTCTTAAAAACTACTTTAAAAATGTATATATTCTTTTTCTGAAAACTTATGATTTAAGGGTTTTAAAAATATACTACTGACATGTTGATGATATTATTTGAAAAGTTTTCTAGACTAACACAGGCAGTTTCTTTGTCGAAAATACATTAAAGCAAAAGAGTCCTACATATTTTGCAAATTCTATATAATGTTTCTTTTTCATTAGTAGATGTGCTTATGTATTTATATATGTATGCATACCTAAAAAACATGCTTCATTATAATATATTTAAGCATGTTTTCTAACATGCTGAAAATTACAAAACATTTAAAATTATTGAATTGATACACATATATGTGATCACATAAGGTGATTCTTACTGTATATAAATTTCTCAAACATAACTTCACAACCACTAAAAGTAAATGCATGATATAATAAATTTTATGAATTTACAATAAATTTTACTATTTCCTTTTTACAATGAAAATTTTTTTTCTGGATAAATTTATTAATTGTTCTTTTTAACATTTTGTAATACAGTCAACCCTCCTATAATGCGGTACTCTCATAACACTGAACAAAAACTGCGACAGCCCTCCAATAACACTGTACTCATAAAACGCGGTTCCTCTATAATACAACTCAATTAGCTTAAGCAATGTCCCTATTGCATGAATTTTTCTATTACACTTTTACGGTTGAAATTAATGGGAATTTCACCTGTTTTTTCATTCACGTACATCACCATTTTTCAATTTCAGTCATCAGGGAAATCTCCTATAAATGCAGAAATATACAGCATTGCGGTTTCCATATAACGTGGTATAAATGTTCTGTTTTGTACTAATTCTGAGTTTCTTATAATGTAGTTTCCATACAACACGGTATGCGGTTTCCATATAGCACAGTATAAATTAATCTGATTCGACTTATCTGAGTTTCTTATAACACGGTACAAATTAATTGTATTATAGGAGGGTTGTTGTTGTTGAGACCCAGACCGTCCGACCTACCAGAAAGGTGTAAAGTAACTATTATTATAGGAGGGTTGTTGTTGTTGAGACCCAGACCGTCCGACCTACCAGAAAGGTGTAAAGTAACTATTATTATAGGAGGGTTGACTGTACTGAATAAAAAAAATATATAATTTGTTCATAAAGGTTCACAGTAAAGATCAATTATAAAATATCTGGAGTAGTGAAACTCCAGATATTTTATAATTGGAGTGGGTTGACTGTACTGTATAAAAAAATATAATTTGTTCATAAAGGTTCACAGTAAAGATCAATTATAAAATATCTGGAGTAGTGAAACTCCAATCAACTTTCTTATATATTTTTTCTTCCATATCGTTAGGTCCATTTGTATCATAAGTATGCAGAAAGAAAAATTATTTTTACAACTTCTATTTGCAATGTTATTCTTGTAAAAAATTTCTAAAGAATTCCTTTTTTCAATTTGGAAATATGTTAGCCAAGCCAATAAATTTGATGCATTTCATTGGTTTGTGTTAACACACACTATTTTAACACCCTTTACAAACATGATGTAGTTTAGACTATCATTTCCCTGTATGAACTATCACGGTTTTGGGAATTATCAGTTTTCTCCATCCATAAAGTTATGAAAATTAAAAGTTTCTAATAAATTCATATACGAATTACAAAAAAAAATGTATTTAGTTCATTTTTAATCTAATCTAATTTATATAATCTAATGCCATGTAAAATTTCTTAGTGATACAAGCATTTATTGAATTACTGGTGCATACTTCACAACATACAGAAGACACAAATGGACAATTTTGGAAGTGTTTGAAATACATCTTAAAATGTATTTTTCTCATCCAAATTTAACATTTCAGGAAAGCAACTCAATTGCATACAAATGCAAAAATTAATATAAAATATTTTTTCTATGCAGATTTATACATATAAACTTTTATATATATTTTCACATATCAAACCAATATTTTCCAGTTATCTCGTATTTAATACAGAATAAATCAATGCACAATTTAATTACAAAAACTCAGAGTAAGAAAACATAAACTTGAAGCATATTGATGAATTCAACTAATTAAAATGGAAATATATAAGTAATAGAAGTAAATAAAATAAACTGGCATGAGAAAATGGAAAAATAAAAAAGAATAAATAAATGCATAAACAAAATATTTCTTTTGAAATGAAATCATGTGCGAAAATAACCTATTTAAGATATTAAGAGCTATTTTCACAAAATCTATATAAGCAAAATATAAAAATAAAACACATACAAAATAAAATGCACTGAAGTCTATAACACACACTAATTCTTTTAAGACATTTTTTTATGTTGCATTTATTGCAAGAATATTAAAAATATATATAATAAATATTTCATATAATTTACAAAAAATATTACAAATTTCTTAAACATATAAAATGAAAGCTTAAAAAATGCTTTAATCCTTTCACTACCAGTATCCTAAATGCTAAGTTAAATATCTGAAATGTGAATCTTCATTTGACTTTCTCCTGCATTTCTTTATATATAATATAATTTCAGTATTCAAACTTCTCCAAGCAATAAAAATGAAGCAAACCCTGAGCCTGCATTGCTCTACATACTAATCCTCACCTGATGGACAAACCCCATAGGGGAGGGATTAGTCCCTAATTATTCCTCAATCTTAAGGGCTGGGTTTAGTGAAGTGCCCAGGAGAGGAAAAAATCCCCCCCCCCCTTAAACTTAGAAGTAAAAAGGGGAAGTTAAGGGAAAGTGAGTTTCATGAGTTGATGAAGTTTACATTTAGGGTGCGCTTGGGGGGGGGGGGGGGCGAAGTTGGGCCCTTCTCCAAGCCTTGGTAAGGTGATATACCTGTGAGGACAGGGATATTACCTGCTATACCAAAAAACGATTTTCCAACTTAAAAATGACAAATAATGAAAAGAGACTAGCTCATTTATTACATCAATTTCTTTATATCATAGCATTCATACTATTGTATAAAGTATTATTTTCCTGAACCTTTTTGATTCCAAGATTTTGACAGATAAACACATTATAAGACTTCCTGGACCTATTTCAACTTTTTTTTTATGTAGGTCATCAGACAAACTAACCTATGTCGTTGGACATTCACTGTCATTACTGGAGGATACATTTTCACATGAATGTGTTTTGAAGCAGTGGTCACAGACTACACCATAGGCTTCGCTCAATGCTGATGGGGCTGAGTGAAGCAAGGCATTTGGTAGGGGTTAGCAAGCAGGAAATGGTAGCCACTTAGTATATTCTATATTTTTAGTATCACAATCAGTATCAGAGTATATAAAAATATATGCTTGTATGAGTTTTTGTTTTCAAGCTGTTTCAAAAATTTTCTGAATTTGTTAAAAAATATGTAAACAGGCAATAGGTCAGTTAAACCGATAAATTTGATGACATCCAACTAATTTGTATTAATATAAATGCTATTTTAACCTTTCACATGCATAACAAATTTCAAACTCTGTTTCCTGTATTGACTACATTACTATCATTGTTCAGAGAATTATTAATACTTTCCATATGAAATAATGCTATGAAAGTCTTAAATTTCATATCATGTTCCAATTATGTGACTTACTAAAAACTCTTTTCTTCTAGTGTATCTACATATAAAATTTCATAGCAGTATCTGCATTTATACAGTGTTATCATGTCTCCACCTCACAGACATGCACACACACACAGATGAACATCTTTCAGGAAGTGTTTGAAATGTGTTCATGTGTTAAAATGTGCTCTTCTGTATTCACAAACTTTTGGAAAACCAATATTTATACAATACTATGAAAAGTAATAGATTTAGAACTGTGAATTAAAGACGCTGAAATAAGATGTGAATAAAATAAGTTTTTAAGTACATATTATAATTAAGAATGTTTTTTATTTGTTTTTGGAATGGTAGACATTTGCTTTTTGAAGCCCAACAGTCTTCTTTTTAAAGTATCAGTGACTGTCACACAAACCTAAATTCTAGATAGAATTATTCACTAAAGAACCAACAGAGGGCACAATCAATACATGCATGGTAAAAACATGTAGAAATACAAAAAATGTTAATAATAGCTGTAAATATAAATTTATAACAAAGAAATAAAATGAATGTCTATGATTAAGAACAAGAGTAGTGAAAGGGTTAAAATATGACAATTTTTTTTTAATTTTAATTTCACGCTGCTCTAAAATGAAATGCAATAAATAATAAATGCAGTCTAGATAACTTACACCTGTAGATACTGCAGATCTATTCAAATATGATTTTTCTTACCAATCTGAGAGGTAGGTGTTTTAGGAAAATAAAAAGTCCTTAAACATCATGGTGCTGTCCTCTTTAACTCAATTCACTGTGGTTAAAAGTAAAATCATTGCAAAAATTAAAAACTTTCTGAGTTGATGACCATGTGTTAAAAACATACCACCATTTTTTTTAAATGCAGTTTATTTCTAGGAATAACTTGTTGAGATAAAATCTTTAGAACTTTATTGCAAATCTACATATAATCTCTAAATACTCTTTTACTGTGAATCTGAGATCTTGTCTAATTCACAATGAATAATAAAAACCATATGTGTAATTAAACGGCACAGCCTGTAGATGTGTATGGTATATTTATTTTTTAAATCAAATCATGGTTTTTTAAAGAACAACTTTTTGTGCCTTTTTTTTCTCTGAATAGCAACATTTCAACTAACAATCACTTCTGTGGGTGTTGCCAAATAGAAACTAATGTTTATGTTATTTAAAAAAATATTTATGGGGGAACAAGTATTATTATTAAAACAAATTAAGCTATTGCCACATTAATACCATTGAGGCATCAACATGTCAATAGACTTATTTAAAGCGAGGTAGCATCATCTATTGGCATCTAAAGAGAAATAAAGTAGGTTTTCCAACACTGACCATGTAATAACATAACATCTACAAGTCAACAGAAGCTTCCAATTTGGATCCCGTTGATACTGTGTATATATCCTCATATTATGTTAATTTTAATAATATAGTAATGTGCAACAATGTTTTTGTAATACATACTTTTGCATTATTCACTAAAGGAACAATTTGTTACATTCCTCAAGAAATAAAACATACAAAACTTTAGTATAAAAGGAACAGCTTTTCAACATATAAGAATATAATACAAGCAGCAAACACATTAACAAAATTGTGAATCAGTAAGCAAAAACAAAATAAAACTATACATATGAATATTAACATAGTTTATAAACTACTACTAGAAAGAGGTATTGCACAGTAAACATTGTAAAATTAAGTAGCTCGAACCAAATAAAGCAAAGAATAACATCAATTGTTATTACAAATTAGAAAGACAGCAAGCTCTTTACATATATCACTCAGGATGCACTGTAAATCACAATATAATAGGGCAAATGTTTTAAGACAATAAATATAAATCTGAAGTATTCAACATTTGACAAAAAGGAAGACAAACAATGAATATGAGTTATATATCATCTAAACAAGGGATTCCCAAATGTTTTGGGGGTGAAATTTTCCTATCTTTCCTTCCATTTTTTTTTTTTTTAATTATGCAAATTTTTATAAATGAAGATTTTTTTCAAATTAAACAACAATATAGTCAATTAATCAGTTACTAAATTTAACATCTAGTTACACAAATCTGTAATATAATTATAATCAAACTCCATTATGTATGTTCATATTGAGAATCATGCTCCTAGCTTTGGAAATGTCATCTTTACGTGGTTTTCGTGAGCATGTTCATTATTATTTAGAAAAAATAGCATTTATGCATTTTTTTTTTTTTTCAAAATAAATACAGAATGAGAGACTGCAACTTTTTTTTATTAATATAGAAAAAAAATATTAAATAAATACCAAATGCAAGCATAAGTTTTATTTTTCATAAAGAGGTTTTAAAAAATCTTTCTAAAGTTCAGATTTTTGGAGCCACAAGATAAAGCTTACCAATTTTAATCATACTAAAATACAATCTCCAGGTTTTGCATTTCACTTAAAATTTTGAGTCAACGTAATTTGCTGGTGAAAATATTGTGAGTCAATCAATGAAAAACGAGAGTCAGCTGAGCAAAATATTTGGTGCAAATATATTAAATTCTAATTAATGCTCTCCAAATGTATTTCAAATTAAACCAATCATTTAAAGTGCCTAAATAATGTCTTAATAATATATCCCTATTTCATTAATAATAGGCATGCCTCCTTTTCCAAACCCCCATCAAATAATATAATTTCAAGTGTAAATAACAAAAAAAATTCCAGAGGCCAGTGGGAATAGTCTCCTTCAGGTGTGGACTAATCCCCACTTGGGTGGAGACTAATCCAGTAATCAGTGGGATTAATGCTTAATCCCTCCTCCTTGAGAAAAATGAATATTTAAATTAGTAAGTATTCTTTGGCCACTCTTTGGGATACAACACATAAGAGTTTTTTTTTTTTTTTTTCGATTCTTCAGGGATACCCACTAGAGTGTACAATATTTAAGAGTCAATTGTTGACTCACAGACGTTGCAACTATGAGTCACTATTTTCAAGATTTACAGGCAAAATGTGAGTAAATGCGAACCCTGATCCCTAAAATACTTTGAAACCCCTCCCCCTCACTTTTTATCCATAATGATATGCTGACAATTACAGTAGTTAACTGAAAGCACATATTAACTCATCAATAGCCAACTGAACACTACTGCAAAGACTAATTGTCTGTAATGATTGGCAGGTATGCAATATGAACAAATTTTATTTTACTTTATAGAGCTAGTAGATGAAGATAAATGAATTATACAGTAATTATAATAATATGTGTAGCACTCTTTAAAAATATATATTCAAGTGCATTTTATAATTACCATTGGAATAAATAAAATATCACAGATTTTGTGTACCCTGAAAGATTTTTTGTCTCGAAATATATTATTTGAGACAAAGTTGAAGAATTTCACAAAAAAAAAAATCTAATAAAAATTCTATTGAAGTTCAAATTACCATAATATAATTTCTGGACAAAAAGACAGCTTTTAAGCAGTAAACTAACTTCACTTTTATCTGCTATATTTTTTTTCTTTTAAAAGACTACTAGAACAGAATGACACATGCAAAATAAGAAAGATTGAATTTCTGCATGCCTATACATTGAGCATTTTAAATGATGTTACTGATATTATCTTAAAAATGAAATCAACTGTACTAATCTTTCAACAAGATGTGCATTTAAGATCGTACTTGAAAACACATTAATGATTTTCTCACAAAAGGTGTCAGTTCTCAAAAACACACTCCACAGATTTTGCACTATACACATCTTGAATAACCCAATTTTACATATTGTTCTAAACGCTTCTATTTGTATGATAAGCCATAAGCAATGCAAATAAAAGTAATAAATGATATTAATGCATCAAAATATCAATATACAATTCTTTGGTTTCATTTCAAGTAAAACAACTAACACTTAATTAGTTGCACATGTAAATATGCATACATCACTGAGCTAAAATACAAGGAAGGAAGATGAACTGAATTTATTTCCAAGTAGCGAATGTGACAAAAATTTATATTTCTTATGCAATATACCATGTCAAGCGATACTTATAAACTTTTATGAATTATTACACATTCAGGTAGGTAAAAAAAATTTGATTTTTAAGATGTAAATGTATTAGTAGTTTTTAATCATGGTGTCCTAGGGTGATTTATGCTCAGGGGTATCATTTGTGGATTATCATTTATCTTATGTTTATCCCCTTATGTCATATTATTATTACTTACCTTATATTTTTACTGAACGTTATTTATGAAGACTAAAAGCAATCATAGGGAAGCCACTGTGGCCATTGTATCTACAAGAGAGCTGCAAAAAGAATGTAATTGGTCAAGGAGCCATAGACTCAAAACAGTTGAAAATCATAGAAACATATAATAAGGTCTATAAGTACTTTTTGGCTTATTATTACAATACATATTATATGTAAAGAGAAAGTATTGTAATGGGCTGGGCTGGACTTATGCCAAAAACAGCTTCAACTCAACTTTGCATTTTAGTAGCAAATATATTTTTGTACAGCATCTATGTATAAAATACTAAATTAAACAGATATTACACAAAATGCTGTTATTTATCTAGGAGCACTTAAAATTAAACATACAGAGTCTGAACAGCTCAGGTACATGTTTATGACATTCATGTTTTGGTATTAGGGACTTTATTTACTATAGCTCGAGTCCTCTGCGATTTTTTTGCCCTCGTTACCAGTGCTGTAAATTCATGCCTGGTAATGAGGGCAAAAATCCAACTCTTTAATTTTGGTGGTTTTATTTGTTTTGAGTATTGCTTATGAATCACCATCACCCATTTATTAAATGGTGTCTACCTGTTTAAGAAACCATGTGCACAATGGCTCTTGAAAACTGAGCAGTTAAAATGGAACATGGTAATATTATTTGAATTATTATACATAAGGTTTGTTGATCTTAGGGGTGATCAGATCAGGGGTAAGCTCTAAATTAAATGAGCAGAGTAAAAAGTAAGCTTCAACTTAAATAGCCTTGGTACAAAAATATCACCAACTTGTATAAAGAGTTATCTTCATTTCAATTTGACAAGAAAAAATTACCTTCAGCTTAGAGTGCTATGAGATGAAATATATTATTAGGAATTCTTAAAATAAAGCAGACATCAATTTACAAAGTTATATAGTCAGTGATGTATATACACACACATATTCAACTAAAATATTCTGGCATAATTTAAATAATTTAGCATGCAATATAATTTGAATTATCACTTTTTATAACAACAATACACAAGAAAAGTTCATAGTAACAGAATATTATATATATAGTCATCCTTTGATCTTTGCCAGCAAAGGTCGGTTAATTTATATCTGAAAGAGATAAAGAAAAACAGTTTGATAAAATGTATTTTTATCAATTTAACCTGAATTTTTCAATTAATAACTTCAGCATTTTAATCATTAATACAATGCAAAACATTCCACAACTATCCTAATCATTAATCTGGAAATGTTTCTCTTCTGGTGAATAAAACACTTAATAGAGAAGAAAACTAACATGTATGGAATTACATTATACTTTCACCTTTATGTACATTTTAATTATGCAATAAGCGATGATTTTCCTGAAAGTCAATTGAAAAGTATGGGTACAATTGAATGCACATAAATACGCAAATAGATCAAATGTATCATCAAATGAGTATAACTCTTTGGTTGACTCTGACGTTTTCTGGTTTTTCAAATAAGTAGTAAAATTTCTCTGGCTACCAAAAGTAAGATTTAAAAATGAACTGAATAGCAATATCTACTTCTACTATGTCACACTTTTCCAGATACTATCAAAATACAGGATATATCAGACAACACATTATATCCAAGGAACTTGATAAAAAGTTTAAAAATACAGCTAAAATTTTTAAATTACATAACTTTCCCAAGTTTGGGATTTTAATACTTCCCTAACAATTCCCAGACTTTTAACCAATTTTTTAAATTCCCTGACAATCCCAAAATTTTCAACTACTGTGGCAATCCTCACTCAAAAAGCATAAAATAAATGCATTAACTTTTTAGTGCTTTCTAGATTGTTGTTTTGTTTAATTCTAAAAACTAAAAACAAGTGATTTACAAAATGGAACTAAATAATTAAATGTCCCTCAATATAATGTTTTTTTAAAAAGACAAATAAAATATGGAACATATACAACATCACAATATACACAAGGAACTTCATAAAATAAGTTTTAAAATGCTACTTAAAATTCTTAAATTCTCTAACTTTTCGGGTTCAGATCTTTTTAAAAAGATTTCTCTGTCAATTCTCTGAATTTTTAGTCCACCTTCCAAATTTTCTGACAATTATAGGATTGAAAAAACTTGAGCAATGTATATAAGCACACATAACACAATTTTGCTACATCATTGTGTTATTTGTACTTATATACGCTGTTCAAGTTTTTCTCATCCTTCGCACAAAGTGTATTTTATTTATTAATTAGAGAATTTTCCTGTTTTCAGGTAATGTGACAATATTTTATTTTGCAGTTAGCTAGCATAAAATTTTATATATAATATATCAACATAAGTTAATTATTTTTTAAGGGTTTTCTGATAAATACTTGGCAAAATGAAGGGGACCTTTCTAATTTAATTTCACCAAAAATAAATTATACTCATATTTTAATCATTAAATAATTTTACAAAATTTCATCCTAATTTCTTAATTCATTTCATAGGCATCAGTTACTAACAGATACACATATGTTTAAAATGTTTGCATCATGTTCCATATTACTCAAATTATGCAATTTCATTCCAAACTCACTCTACAATAATTTTAGCCCTATCCCATAGAGTAAAACATTTCTAGTCTAGAATTCTGTGTAACAGTGGTTTCCAAATTTTTAAACTCAGGGACCTCTTAGTATTAAAAAAAAATAAGAAAAAAAATTGTGGACCTCTTAACATTAGGATTTAACAAAAATTTCCTTGAAAAACAAGATTTAACAAATATTTTAATACTTATAACATATATTCTTTGTGTTAGGGGACTCACTTAAAGTATATCACAGATCCCACTTTGGGACCCACTGCTTTATAATATTCTTTTGCAGCTTGAATTTTCTTTTAGTACATGTTGTTACACTCTTGTATATGTAAAGGCATTTCAAAATAAGACAATCCCAGTGACAAGAAAACATCTTAACAATCCTAAATTTATAGACTGACAGAACCTCTGGTCTCTGTACATTCTACTGCCATGACGTATTCCTTTTCCGAACGGTTTTGTTGAAAGGTCTAGCCTACAATCTCTTTGAGAGTTTTATTCTAAGCCTTTAGAGCAGAGGTTCTTAATCTGTGGGATACACTTTCCCACGAAAAGGTATGAACAGATTCAAGAGGAGGTGTGAGTTGCCTCTCAACTATAAATTGTTTTACCCATATTTTATGTGAAACTTGTATGCATGCAAAATTCTAAAATGTGCAGAGGCAGGAACCTTACATAGATATTTCATACACAGACATTAGATGCTGAAGACTAGTTAGACAACATACTTTAAATAGTTATACAAGATACCACTACATGTCATGCTTAGTATCGTTTAAGATTGTCTCTCAAATAACTAGTCTTACTGACCACAAGCACACCCGTGCCACTGATGTGATTTCAAAACTTTCCTTTGAACTACTTGAAATATTATTATTAAATACAGGTTTTATTTCCATAAAACTGTTTTATTGCTTGTGTTTATGTTCATTTCAGTGAGTAAGCTTATTTTATAGTTAGTTTAGGCCGTAATCATGGGAAGCATGAGTCATAAGATCTCTCCTAAGAGAGATGTGGTAGCAAAAAATTTAAGAACCACTTCTTTAGAGCAATTTACTTTTTAGAGAATCATGCTCCCATTATATATAACTGCATTTATGAACCAGTGTTGCACTTTTAAAGCACTAGTCAGCATTAAATAGCTGAAACATGTAATTGCAGCAACAAAACTTGGTATATGATATATTTTGCAAACCTCCATGGATACTGACATCGTCAGTTCTACCATGCAGTCAGCCTTAATGTCCTCTATAGGTGGGTTCTGTGAATATGAACTTGACAGTTGCATCTTCATGCAGTCTGATTTCAATCTTTAAGAAATTTGATTTGCAAATTTTTGATGCCATTACAGATATTTGCAATTCCATGCTGGCAGGTGCATAAAATGTATGAAACTAAATGCATGAAGTTTCTTCCTTATTATTAATAATCTTCCTTATTATTAGTAATTCTGCGCTTTTTACACTTCAATTTAAAATGGAAAAAAGTTTGAATTTTAGAGTGTTCACACACACATCTCTGTGTGTGTGTGTTTGTTTGGTAAATCTATTTAAATACATATCAAAATATGTTACCATATATAGAGAAGTTATTTTCAATCACTCTCTAGATGTCCTGAATGATGAGAAGTTTCAATGGTTTTTGAGTGATGGTAGCGCTTTCTGGAAGAATAGTCGGAATTATCTTCAGTCAACTGGGCAGCTTTCACATCCATTTCAGGTAATACAGGAGCAACAACAATTTGATCATAATCAACAACTTTACATCTAAAATACATTTTAAAACATATTCAGAAAATAACATTGAAAATATTTAGAATAAAAGTAGTTAAATTAATGGAGAAAATAATTCCAATGATCACATTTCTATCAATATACTACTCTTTGAAAATTTGAAAAAATATTCTCATGAAAATTGTTTTTAAAATTCTTATATGTTTCTCTCAACTTTCAAAATGACACATAACTTTTGCATATCCATTTTAAGGAATAATATTTTTTTATTATTATTCAACACTACTTTATAACAATAAGAGTAGTATTTAAAAAGTTTCAATTTTTATTCCAAAATAACATCCTGAAATAATGCATTATTTCATATATACAAATTTCTCCAAGAAATATGATTTTTAAAGTTTTAAAATGTTATCTAACTATAAAAAAATCAGCGGTGGCTCCAGTCCGATGGAGACAAAATAGTTTTGAGTGAATAGCATTTTGTAAAATAAAACTCAACTTTTGTAATATCGAAAAAACAAACAAAAAAGAATTGTATCCAAAATCTAATTATATACACTTACAAAGCTTTATAAGAACTACAAATTCTTGCTTATTAATTAGAGCTGTCCTGTTTTTAAGATATAAGCATTAAAACTTGAAAAACTTCACATTTTCTTACCTCCTCAACTTGAACAAGACGATTACTCGAAAACTATAACAGCTTTTTTAAAAATAAATATAATTTTAGAAACTAAATTTGCTCATACATATTTCTGTCCCTTACCATTTATATCTATTTTTTAAATTTTGAAGATATTTCGAATGAAAGTAAAAAAAATTAAATTTAAAGAAAATAAAAAACTGGTTCAGACAGATACTTTTTAAAGTTCTTTTTTTAAATTAAACAAGAAAGATCATGCATAAAGCATTGATTATGAAACACTTCCCAACTTCAATGCACTTTTATTTAAACATCTCTAAAATGAGATACATTCCTCGGTAATATTTTAAAAATTATCACAATACTACATTAATTTATTATATTTGAAAACTTAAAATTTCATCGAAAAAAATAAGCTTTATTCAAATGACGGCATTGAAATATAAATTTCCTGGTTTAAACATCTCTAAAATGCGATACATTCCTCGGTAATATATTTAAAATTATCATAATACTACAATAATTTATTATATGTGAAAACTTCATCGAAAACAAATGAACTTTATTCAAATGACGTCATCGAAATATAAATCGCCTGGCTCTCTCTATAAAAGCAGCATTTCATTCATAAACTTTTTTTCAATCCTTTCATTCTTCACAATACTATAATAATTTATTTTATTTAAAAACTTAAAACCATGGAGGTACAAGTAATTTAACTCTATGCTTAAAACTTCATTGAAAAAATCGTCTTCTTCTCTGTGCAAAATCAATGAATGTTTCATTCATATCAGTTATATTGCAGACTCCATGAGCTAAATAATTTTGCGTTGAAGAAATGCAGCAATTCTTATACAACTCATTCTACATCTTTTGGTGTTTACATTCTCCATAAGTGAAAGTTACGCTTCGTTGTACAAATAATCAAAGTTTGATGATCATTTAAATTCATATATATTGTAATTGTGTTGTTTCAGTATGTAGATGCAAAGAATTTAAGCAAAAATAAAGCGGTTTTAGGACGGATACAACACTAAATATGAATTAAAAAGAACTCTAAAAATCATGATTTTGACACAAGATGGATGCCATATTTTATTTTGAAGTGGGTCACGTAATCTCTTCATATAAAGGGAGTAATTATCATTTTAATTTTTATTTAAAAAACTACTGAATATATTTTGAAATTTTTTTATATATTTTATGGGGTAATTTGAATATTTCCTAAAACTTTCGAAGCAATTTGTGAATTTCAAATTCGCTTAAAAAATGTTTGAAAAATTAGGTCCCATAGGGTTCAATGTATTTCATTTTTTCAACCTGGGTTCAATCCAAAACTAATGGGGAGATATTATTCATTTTTATTCCCATAAGTACCACAGACCATCTGAACAACGTACTAAAATTTATTTTTGATAAAGTCATTTTTACAGCAGTTATCATGCTAACGGAGAGACAGATAGACAGAATAAACAAAGTCATAAACACTTTTCAACTATGTTGTAAAGTGTTAAAAAATAGCGCTCAACCCAAAATTCAAATATATACACTTGTAGGACTTTCAAAGAGCTACAAATTCTTGCTTATTGTTCAAAGCCATCTCATTTAGTTTTTGAGATATAAACATTACAAACTTGAAAAACGGAAAATTTTCATTCTTCAACTTAACAAGACGACTACTAAAAAACTATAAGAACTTTTTTAATAATAAATATATATTTTAATACTAAATTTTCTAATACACATCTTTGTCGTTTACTATATATTTCGAGTTCACTCGCTCGGAGAGCTCCTTTTTTAAGTTTTGGGGGAAAAAAAAACAAGTATATCAAAATATTAAAATTATTTTATATATTCATTATATGGATCATATTTCCAAAAAAACAAGAAAAATTATTTACATTTTCATTCATTAGGTTCGGGGGTATAAACATCCAAAGTATTTACATTTTTAACACTTTACAACATAGTTAAAAAGTGTTTATGACTTTGTTCATTCAGTCTGTCTGTCTGTCTGTTCGTTAGCATGATAACTGCTGTAAAAATGATTTTATCAAAATTAAATTTTAGTATGTTGTTCAGACGGTCTGTGGGACCTATGGGGATATATATATCAATAATATCACCCAATTAGTTTTGGACTGAACCCAGGTTGAAAAAATGAAATACATTGAACCCTATGGGACCTAATGTTTCAAACATTTTTTAAGCAAATTTAAAATTCACAAATTGCTTCGAAAGTTTTAGGAAATATTCAAATTATCCTATAAAAAATATGAAAAAAATTTCAGCAAAATATATTCGGTAATATTTTAAATAAAAATTAAAATAATACTTACACCCATATTATATGAAGAGATCATGTGACCCACTTCAAAATAAAATATAGCATCCATCTTGTGTCAAAATCGTGATTTTTAAAGTTCTTTTTAATTTATATTCAGTGTTGTATGCATCCTAAAACCGCTTTATTTTTGCTTAATTTCTGTGCATCTACATTCTGAAACAACACAATTACAATATATTTGAGTTTAAATGATCATCAAACTTTGATTATTTCTGCAACGACGCCTAATTTTCACTTATGGAGAATGTAAACACATAAAAATGTAGGATGAGTTGTATAAGAATTCCTGAATTTCTTTAACACAAAATTATTTAGCTCTTTGAGTCTGAAATATAACTAATATGAATGAAACATTGATTTTAAATAGAGGACAGATGATTTTATAGCAGACTTTTTCAATGAAGTTTAAAGCATAGAGTTAAATTATGTTTACCTCCATGGTTTTAAGTTTTTAAATAAAATAAATTATTGTAGTATTGTGATGAATGAAAAGAATGGAATAAAAGTGCATGAATGAAATATTTACAGCTTTTACATAGAGAGCCAGGCGATTTATATTTCAATGACGTCATTTGAATTAATTTCACTTCTTTCTATGAAGTTTTAAGTTTTGAAATGTAATAAATTATTGTATTATTGTGATAATTTTTAAAATATTACCGCTGAATGTATCACATTTTAGAGATGTTTAAACCAGGTGGCTTATATTTCAAAGACGTCATTTGAATAAAGTTAATTTTTTTTTATGAAGTTTTAAGTTTTCAAATATAATAAATTAATGTAGTATTGTGATAATGTTTAAAATATTACCACTGAATGTATCGCATGTTAGAGATGTTTAAATAAAATTGCATTGCAGTTGGAAAGAGTTTCATAATCAATGCTTTATGCATGATTGATCTTTCTTATTCGTAACGCTCCATTTTTCCACCAGAGAAACCCAACCATAAATCTTATTCACATTGAAAGCTGACAACTAATCTATGTTCAGTGATGCAAATATGATTTTTTTTTATTTAAAATGAACATTGTATAGCATTATCGTACTATTTAAAATTAACAACTAATTTATGTCCAGTGCTCTACTAGAAGCATGCAACTGCAGCTATTGAGGCATCAAAATAATTTTACACATCTGGGGAGCCAAGAACATTTTTTGAACTCAAAATTTCATAATTTTGAAGTATTTCTTCTATAATGTGTTTGCTCAGACAAATACAATTTTGTCATTCTACTTTTTTTAGCATGATTTATAACAACATTATACTGATCAGAATCAAGTAATCAAGTATCCTGGTTTATAGCAAGTACCAAGTAGGGGAAGTTTTGATTTGCTTCCATAAATAATTCTGAGCTATGATTAAGAGATTAATGTTTCAATGATTTACAGATTAGTGTTTACATAGTGAACAGATTTAGTTTACAGGGAATTCAGTAGGCTAAATACCTATTTAACTGGTATTCAGTGGAACATAATGTGAAAATTTTTAAATACAGGGGATTAGCATGCAGAGAGAGCATGAATAGTTGTGAGACATAGCTAGTTTAGTAGTAACCTTGCTCAAAAATTCAACAATTATCAGCTACTTCTGATTTTGTCACACTACATGAGTTATGGAATTGATAAAAGATATAAATCATCATTATACTTCAAATTACCTTTTACATCATTAGACATTCATACTGAATTCTCATTTATGCTGATATTCCATAACAGTTATTAACAACTGACTAATAATGCAAGAAGTTAATACATGCAAGAAATTTTAAAGCTATTACATAAAATGCACTAGGGTTTTGAAATAATTATTAAATATCACTCTATATAATATTAAAACTTATTTTTTGTGAAATCATGTAGCAAATCATATTTACCTTAAGCATCTATAAAATATACTCTTTATCCATGGAAGTAATCGAAATTCTGCTATGCCTGAAAGTAACAATGGCATTAAAATAAAAAACTGACTCACCTATAATATAATTGACAAAGAATGAAAAAATAAAAATACCTCGAAAACTTCCAGGATTTACTTGTCCAATATAAAACCAAACTGTTATAAGAATAAGAATACTTGCCAGGGCATAAACCCAATGAACTAAAAACATCATGACTAGCTTCATAATTGCCTACAATAACAAAATAATTTTAATCAGCAAATAACAATGAAAAGAGTTAACCTGCATTACATTAAAAAAAATTGAAAGTTTTATAAATTACTAACTGTAATTTTAAAAACTGTTTCTCATAATTTCTTCCAACCCATAATTAAACCCCAAAAGAACATTTTATTTGGCGAATTGATTGGCAAAAGTAATAAAATATCCAGAGCGACCTCTGGGTGTACCTTAATGTCCCATATGGTAAAACAATATGCCGCAAGTATAGCATATGATCAAATGTAAATGTTTTATTAAAATATGCTTCAACTTTCTTTAAATTGGTGACTAATTTAAATGTTTGTTGATTAGATGCAAAATAGACAAATGAATGTTATTGTGCAATTGCCTACTATACTAAAGATTATTCACAATTTGACTGCTATGCATTCAAAGAACAGTCTACATATTTTTATGCTAATATTCGTTCTAAAATATAATAAATAAAATATTTCTGACAATATAAAGCTTAAAATGTTTCAACTTTTTTAAATTGATGAAAATAATTTAATAAAAATTTCTTAATTTGATGCAAAATAAACAAATAATTGGTTGTTATTGTATATGAGTATACTACATATGTATACAGCATCTGATTGCTGTACATTTAAAAAAAAAAACTGTTCACAGATTTCCATGCAAATGTTTGTTCTGAAATATATTTTAAAAAAATATTTACAAAAAGATGATTAATATATACATTATAAAACAATTTTTGAAATATTAGAAGCTTCTTCTATTCAGTCTTATTCCTGCAAAACCACAATCTTTAATTTGTGTCAAGTGTGCAATATGTGACAGCTAGTTTATATCTATATACATAAATATCTATGTACATAATTTTAAAATGAACGATGTAGCAAACTTGTTGAGTGTACAATAACATAAAATAAAATAATTAACAGAAAAATCCCCAAAACATATAGTTATTCCAGCATCATAGCATTAAATATGTCGAAATAAGCAAGTTATGATTGTATAAGCAGTAATAAAAGATCTAGATCCATATTTTGTCTAAAAAGTATCTTCAAATTAGTGTACCGGTTGTGCATGATACATGCATACATTCTATAGCTTTGCATAGTAGCACACATAAAAGTTGTTTTATTCAATTACTATTTGTATATTTATTTATTAAGCAATTATTATTAAGCAGTATTTATTTATTAAGCTATTTAAGTATTAAGCAATTACCACTTGTATATTTTGGAAAATAAATTATTTAAAAACTCTTGATATACTTTTTAAATCTCAAACATTAATTTCGATTTAAAATAGTTTACATATTATGCCTCAATATCATCTAAGAAAAAATGAACAGTCAGAAATACTTTATTGGTAAAAGAAACACCAAAATATAATAACGCTTATACACTTACACCAATTAGAGCAAGCCATCTGTTACAAAATACTGTATACCAATGCTTTTGTTTACTTCCAATTTCAGGCCATCGCCGTTTAGCTAAATAAATCAAATTTATCTATAGTTATATTTTATCTTGTCATCCACATGCAACACATAAAACTTATCTATATTTTTTTAAATAAAAATTGTAATATAAAAGCAATATTATAATGAAAATTAAAATTGTAAAACTCCACTAAGTTTTTGCTTTCTATACAGCCATCGGAAAACATTATTCGGTCTATTTATTATCAGTGCAGCTATGCTATTCATGAAATAACAAACGAAAAAAATTCCAGTTAAATTTTCCAGTTAAATTTTAAGCTTTTCCCAGATAACTGAAAATAATTATGGTGGAGTAAATAAAAAATTTGGCAACAAAATAGTAAATGCAACTTTTTGTGAAATCTGATATCATTGGCTAGACAATGCTAATTTTACACCAATATTTGATCAGGCGATATGAAAGATCATTACATTTACATAACAATGAAAGTAATTTTCCCTGAATTTCATAGATTTTTTATATAATTTACCATTTTTTTTTTTTTTTTTTTTCAGTTTTTCAGGTAATTTTAACTTAGTTTCAAATTAAAAAAAGTTTTAGGTTTCGCCTAGTTTCCTAGTTAGGGATAGCAACCTTGACCATACCAGAACATCCATTCATGAGATTAGTTAAAAACAGTTATAAATTTTGTTGTCAATTATGAAATATTTCACTACAAAAAATTCATTTTTGGGGAGCATTCATTTCATTTTTGGGGCGCGGTAGCCCATTGGTTAGCGCGCTGGAGTTGCACTCGGTAGGCCCGGGTTCGATTTCAGCCACTGCCAAAACTGCCGCTGTGTTTACGTGGAGTACGATCACGTTAAACATGTGGGTCCGTAAGTCCTTCCGAGAGGTTGGTGGTAGGGGAAGGAGGGTACGGTCCCTGTGGATGCCTCCCCCACTGGGTTCCGGTCTAAATTGGGTGGCACTTCTCGCCCGTCCAAACAGTTACCTTACACCTTTCTGGTAGGTCGGACGGTCTAGGTCTCAACAACAACTACAAAAAATTCAAAAGAGAACAAATCCCCATCTATTAAACAGGGGTCCAGACTTTGCATAGTTAATATGTATTATTATTTAGAATTATTTTAAAGATGAATTTATAAATAGCCAAAAGAGTTATAAAATTGATTTAAGGTAATATTATGTCTGGGAGTTTCAATTTGAATAGGAAATTTTACTTAATATCCAAAATGTAATTCAAAATCTATGCTCCAAATATCCTTCTAAATTTTAAATAAAGTTTTACATAATGTTTAACATATTTTATCTTGCTTAACCCAAATATTAAAAAATGGGATACGTATACAAGACTTATTTTATAAAAGTCCTCAGTTACTACCTACTAAAAGTACCATGAGACTACAGTTACAAGACAAAGTGTATATCTATTATAAATAAAAATGCACACATTTTGAGCTTTTGATTGTAGATGTATTATCAGAATGAAAAGTTTACCAGGAAAATATGATTTTTTAACACTTCACAACATAGTTGAAAAGCGTTTATGACTTTGTTCATTCTGCCTGTCTGTCTGTCTGTCCGTTCACACGATAACTGCCGTAAAAATGACTATCAAAATGAAATTTTAGTATGCTGTTGAGACGGTCTGTGAGACATATGGGAATATAAATGAATAATATCAACCAATTAGTTTTGTATTGAACCCTGGTTGAAAAAATGAAATACATTGAACCCTATGGGACCTAATTTTTCAAACATTTTGTAAGTGAATTTAAAATTCACAAATTTCTTCAAAAATTTTTGGAAATATTCAAATTATCCCATAAAATATATAAAAGAAATTTTAGCAAAATAGTTTTGGTAGTTTTTTAAATAAAAATTAAAATAATAATTGCACCCATACTATATGAAAAGATCACATGACCCACTTCAAAATAAAATATGGCATTCATCTTGTTAAAGGCCCAGACCACACGACCAACCCAAGGGTTTAAGGTAGCAAATTGTGTGGCCGGCGGCATTCATCTTGTGTCAAAATAGTGATTTTTAAAGTTCTTTTTAATTTATATTTAGTGTTGCATCCGTCCTAAAACCGTTTTATTTTATTTTTTTTCTGTGCATTTATATACTGCACCAATGCAATTACAATATTTTGGAGTTTAAATGATCATCAAACTTTGATCATTTCTACAACGAAGCCTAACTTTCACGTATGGAGAATGTAAACACATCAAACTGTAAGATGAGTTGTATAAGAATTGCTGAATCTCTTTAACACAAAATTATTTAGCTCTAGAGCCTGCAATATAGCTGATATGAATGAAACATTCATTGGCTTTACATAGAGAAGCAGACGATTCTATATTATTGCTTTTTTGATGAAGTTTTAAGCATGGAGTTAGAAAGCAATTTTACCTCTATGATTTTATAGTAAAGTACATTATTATAATATTGTGATAATTTTAAAAATATCGCCGCTGAATGAAAGGAATGGAAAAAAGTTTATGAGAAATATTCACTGCTTTTATATAGAGAGCCAGGTGATTTATATTTCGATGAAGTTAAATGAATAAAGTTCATTTGCTTTCGATGATGTTTTCAAATATAATAAATTATTGTAGTACTGTGATAATTTTAAAAATATCACAGCTGAATGTATCGTATTTTAAAGATGTTTAAATAAAATTGCATTTCAGTTGGAAAGTGTTTCATAATCAATGCTTTATGCATGATTGTTTTTCTTTGTCAAATTTTAAACCGAAATTGTAGTCAACACAATGAACAAAATGGATAATCAATGATGCTAATATAAAGATACGGGTATATCTAAATCTGCATTTCATTAAAAAATAAAAACATTAAGTGACACAAAAAAGGTCTGTAATAAAGATGGTTAATGAATACAATTGGCCTCTTACACAGCGCAAATACTAACCATTCTCAGGAAGAGGTTGAGCTTGGTGTTTCACTCCATCTGCAGAATCTCTGCTATCAACACTACGTATAGAACTGTGCTCATCAGGAGAAGTCACAGGGGACTCAGTAGCAGAGATGCTTAAGCTACTACCTTCATGGACTATATCACGCTTGTGATGAGGAACGCGTTCAGGAAATAACTCATCAAGATCCGTATCCACCTAAAAGTGAAATTGTGTTGAACTATTATAATATTTTTCCATCCAAATAGAAGAAAAACTAATAAATAAAATATTATCCTACAGTTAAAAGTAAAAATCAGTAAAGTGAGGCAAGATTATTTATCAGGAAAGAACCAGATGTGAGTGTATTACCAAGGAGAGATATGGAAGACTTTATAATAGAAAGTACACTGTATTTATCTTGCTAGGAAATCAATGAAAACCTACCATGGGTAGCCTGTCAATACCCCTGAACTAAGAATCAAACCTGCATCCTGTTATTTAACTCTTCATGACTTAGTGGTCAATGTCATAAACAGTTTTGTGACTAATAAAAATGAAATCTTGTACATTAGTTTGCAGTCTTGTGCCATTCGAGTTTGATTTCTTATAAATTCAATCCTGGATGCATGTTACAGCTGATTTTGTTGGTTACCTCATCCCACAGACTCACAAAATTGTAGCTCACAGCATGCTTTCTTGCTGCCTGTGCACTTAAAGGTTATTTAGAATGGATGAACTCAAATATGAGCAAAGCTGGTTCACCTATGGCACTAGGAACATAATTTCAAGTTTTGTAACATGTCTACAGTCAAGTTTCTGGTACACGAACATCTTCCATTTATTAGGGCCCCATTGTTCAGATTATTATACAATCAACATAATTATGAATAAAAATGTCATCACTAAAATTCAGATCCCACAAGCTCTTTGATAGACAGCCCAGTTCACACACTCTTTTATGCACTTCATGAAGGTTCAGATAAAAAATAATAATAAAATCCAAAAATAAAAGAATATTACAAAATGTTATTTGATTTTGATGTTAAAATGTTTAACATATATGTAAGTAATTACTTGACTTTTGCACAAAATTATAGCATAAAATATTACTAAAATTGAGCATTTGCCTAATTTTATATAGTATTACTAATGGAAAGATTATTGGAACACATATTGAATACATGCCATTTAATATAAATAGTCAAACCTGTTTGAAACAGAACCTGTAAGAAATGGAACACTGTCATAAGCAGAAAATATTTTAAGCCCTGTCCAAAAATATAGGAAATTTATATTATTTCCCCTGTGTGAAATGGAACCTACACAACTCAGATATGGACAGCTAATTTAAAGTAATTTGTTAATAAAGCACTTGTTTTAACAAACTAAGAACAGAAAAAATCATCTGTTTCAGCCGTTTATTTCCAAGAGAATGATGAAATATTACTTCTAAATGAAAACGGTAACTTTCTAATAAATCAAGTCGCTTTTCTGAAAGTAGTTTCAGAACATTAAGAGTTTTCAGTTAATCAGGGAAATTTGAAAAATGCTAGAAAGATTGCAAAAAAAAAAAAATTATAAAATCAATGCACTATTTTTGACTGAAAGTCGTATCATTAAGACATATGTCCAAAAAACCATGTTGGATTATTTTAAAAATTCATCTTAATAAAAAAGTGTTTTGTTCTATTTATTTGTTTCATGGTAAGCAGTAATATTTTTCTGATAAGTAAATTTATCTATTTTTTAAGGTATGCAAACAGTCAAGGACATGGTGTATACTATGATATACTCCTGTAATCGCAATAAGTAAAAATATATGTATATATATATACATATTTAGAATAACTAAATTAGCTATTATGGTATAATATGGTATTAAGTGCATCTAAATAATTTTTAAAAAATTTTTAAAATCAAGTATAGACCAACCAATTATATATGGACTATATGCATCTTCAGTTAAACCGTAAACATAGATTTTCCTGAAAAAACCTGCATGAAATGGAAATTTTTTCAAGAAGGAAAATTCTTCCGGTCCCCTGATATTCCATTTAAGGCAAGTTCGACTGTATCAAGTGTCTTAATTTAACCTAATTTGAAGACCTTTATATGTCATGCAATACACAATTTACTAAAGTAGCAAAACAGAATCTAAAAGATTATATCTATTTTTTTTAAGTTATTACCAGTTGTTTTCTGGAGCCACTATTTTTTTAATTTTTAGTGATAAAAATAAGACTTTTTTTAAGATCTTTTAAAAAATGAAGTAATATTTAGTATTTTTAGAAATAAAAGATAGGATTTTCTCAGAAATCTGGAAACTGTGTACAATTAATGTTCTTTCCTAGCTTTTAGCTTGTAGAAAAAAAACATCAGTATGATCATTCGTAGTCAAGAAAACATTCATATGATCATTCCTTCACCACCCTTGGAAAAGGATTTAATGATCTTTGCTTAATGATTTAATGCTTGAGTAGCAAAAACCATCAAACCATTCTCCAATGGAGGTGAAGAGATGACCAGATGAGTATTTTTTTGCTTAAATGCAATGCCTCATTAAATGCCAAAAGTAATGTCATTGTTATGATCAACAAGTTGTAAAATAGAGAAGATACAGAAGAGTCTGAAATTCAGACATCCAATAACTGGAATGACTCATCAACCAGATTTTACACACTGCCTTGCCAAAATCTGTTTCTCTCCCCCCCCCCCCTAACCTAATGAAAAAAAATGAAAGAAAGGACTGAACCATACATTTTCAATCCAACAGCAATATCTTGGCTCACAGCTGGTTTTAAATCAAATCAAATTTAGCAAATACTAATAATAAACCACATTCTACAGTGAACATGTGACTTATATTGCACTTATTAGACCATCTTTCTAAAGGCTTTTGTCCTTCCCAGCATCATATGCCTGTAAGTTGAGAGAGATTCAAGACATGGTGTTATACTTTGGAATGAATAGTGACAATGAGGATTCCGCTAGTGATAAGGAATCGCTACCAAAAGGAAATAGTGGCTCAAATTCTCGTCTGTATGAAAAAAGGAATTGTGCCAAAATTTTTATTCTTTAACATTGCAATTCCATTTTCCACACAACTGAGATTGGTGTGCTATATCTACTGATTCAGAACATTCAAATATACACAAAAAGAAACAACAGATAACTGAGTAAGATATTATGCTATTTATACAAAATCAAAGAAATGTTGATTGAAAAAAAAAATGTGCTGAAGCACTTATAAGGACACACTAAGTTTTGAAATTGCTAATGAAATGTTATTGATTAAAATATCAAGGACTTGATTTATATATATTTCTAATTATTTATAACAAGAATTTGCATTTTGAATGTTTTTGTTTCGGATACTAGAGCTTAACTTTATGCAGGATCCATAATGTAAAAATTCCAAAATCTGGACATGTCCAGATCATGAAGAGTCTGGATTTCAGTTTTTGTACTGTACATATAGAAAAATACTCAGAATTCTCACCTTATCTGCAGTAGAACCATATGCTGATATTCTACTTTGAGATGCATTGTGATTCACTACAAAAGAAGGGCTTTGCAATCCAGCATACCTCTCCTCGTATCTTTTCTGAATATCAAATGTCATGGCTAGAGTAAAATATGCGTATTCCACAGAGGCATAAGTCAGCAGAAAAGGTATAGTGACAATTGGAGCCAGGGTATTGATGCTGCCAACAAGTACAAAGATGAATGTAACAGAAGCAAACAGAAGTAATGAGTAGATGGGAACTTTGTTGGGACCTTTCTGAAATTAAATGTTTAAATATAAAGAAACTCAAATAAATAAATTAAGTAATTTGAATACTATAATACTTTTTAACTTTTTATCTTAAATCAGGTCAGTTATTATAATTCAAGGTTCTGTTTCTTCCTTTTTCACTTGTTTCTGTTTTATATATACGTGTGTATATATATATATCAGCTTAGTCTATTTTAGATTATTCTTTGATTTTAATTCTTGTATTACCTTATAATTCTTTGCCTTTTCTTTATCAAAATCAATCTTTTTTCACATTCTGTTTTTGCTTTTATTCACAAATACTCTCTTACTAACTGAGTACTCATTCTCTGAATGGGATGAACTGACTTTTGGTTGTAGTAAATTTAACTACAGAGTTTTCCAAAACAACAAAGACTTTGAGATAAAGTAAACTATAAGCTTAGCCAGGATCTAGAATGGGGGGATTATGAACAAATTAGGGGAGGAGGAGACTACAGTGATGAATCTTGGTTTCCAATATGAAATTTATAAAGAAGTAGTGTAATTCCTTTTTGTGTGGGTTATAAAATTATCCCTAGTATGACCAATGGAGAGAATCCCTGTACAAAATCAGATTTCTAACCTGAGAGCTTGTTGGCATATAGTGAGCATGCCACTAGATCAGGGGTGGCCAACCCAAATGACTTTGCGGGCCACTTCGGAAAAACATT
The DNA here is from genome assembly GCA_951213105.1 of Amaurobius ferox. Classification (NCBI taxonomy): domain Eukaryota; kingdom Metazoa; phylum Arthropoda; class Arachnida; order Araneae; family Amaurobiidae; genus Amaurobius; species Amaurobius ferox. The sequence continues at coordinate 74,286,958 of OX578136.1, forward strand.
ATAATCCCGCGGGCCGCATATATATATATATATATATTTTATTGCCAATGGCTAAGCGCTTGACTTATCGTCAATTGACTTGACTCATCGCTGCAATGCAATACTGCCCACTTCTAAGTATGTATAAAAACAGAAGCAACGTGATAAAATAGAAAAAGTTATGGAATTTATCTGTTACAAAACACTACACTAGAAACAAAAATATTGCACAAAATAATCGTATTTTGTGAAGTTGTAATGAATCTCGCGGGCCGCAAAATTATTCAAGACGGGCCGCGGGTTGGCCACCCCTGCACTAGATCATACCAGACCTTCTCACCCTCTTGGTTGATTACAGAAGTGTAATTCCTTAATGTTTATCTACCCCTCCCCCCCTTTGAAGAACATCCCTCTAAAACTTTAGGTTACTAGCTCAAGTAGTCAGACAGATAAAATAATCATGTCACTTGGTCATACTATTCCTACACCTTCTCACCTCTTAGGAATACAGAAATATCCTTCCTTACTGTTTACCTATGACTCATATTGAACATTCCTGAAAATTTCTCTGTTCATACCTGGGGTTTATGAGATACTGGGTTCATAGTTCTCATTTATCGTACCCCTCCACTCCTTTAATGATGAGTCATAGAAATACCCTTTCTATGCGTTATTTTTTTTATTACCCATGAGGGATATGCTAGTAATATTCCAGGTTTTGGGCTCAGGAAGTTTTGGAAATACGATGATCATGTCCCTTGTTCATTTCATGCTTTTAAGGATACATTACAGAAATATCCTTTCTTAATATGCAATTATGTTATGACCCACGATGAACTTCCCTGCACAAATTCAGATTCTAAGCTTTAGAAATTGAGGAGATACAGTGATGAGTCTTCGATTCAGACAGTTATGACTTTGCTTTTTATATATACTAGGGGCTCCTTGCTTGCTGCAAAATCTAATTAACTAACAATTATGAATAACCATTGTTAATTCATTATGATTGTTAAAATTATGCAGGAAGAGAAATATCTTTAACTCTTTTAACATCTTAATTGTCGGAATAACCACTAACAATAAAGTCTAGTCCCATTTTAAAGTCACTTTTAATGCAGTGTTGTTTGAGGATTAAGAGCAAAAACAGTACTTTTAACATGGTTGTAAGCTCTACCTGCCCTGTTGTAGCAACTAATTTTAAGTTCATGTATACCAATAAATGTTGTAGTTTAGTCTAGAATTAAATATCCCCACTATTAATGTTTTCAATAATTATTTAGTCCTTATCCATTTTTGACACTAATTCTGCCAACAACCAATCACAGAGAAGTTTGAAGTCAGATCAACCAATTAAATCTTTGCCCATACTAGCAACATTAAATTTCATTAATTAATATTTAATTAACCAAGACTTAATTCTACATTCATCTTGCACACTGCCATCTATTATAAATGCAGTGTCAAAAATTGACATATTTTTTTTAATATAGAGAAACATGTAGGTTTAAACTCTGTCATTCTCATACACTATATGGCCAAAAGTATCCGGACACCCCTCCAGAGAGGTGGATGTGGCTATGTATGTCATAGAAGGAGATAAAAGTAAGCACCACAGCCTTGGGTGGTCATAAACATACGTTAGAAATACAATGAGTAAGTCGGCAGAGCTGAGTGAGTTTGTACGTGGCAGGATAATTAGATGCCATTGTTGCAACAAATCAGTTCATGACATTTCACCATTGGTGCAGGTGCCTCGATCAACTGTAAGTGATGTCATTGTAAAATGGACACATCTGGGATCTACAAATACAGTAAAATGAAGTGGTAGGCCACAGAAACTCACAGATTGCATCCATCGAATCCTGAAGAGGGTGGTGCTGAAGAATCGCAAAACCCCGGTCGCAGCGGTCACTAGTGAGTTCCAAAATGCATCTAGCATCGTCTGTAGCACCAGGACTGTTCGTCAGGAGCTGAAAAGAATAGGTTTCCATGGTCGTGCAGCCACTCACAAACCCAACATCAGCACGGTCAATGTGTAATGTCGGTTGCAGTGGTGCAAAGCTCACAGCCTATGGACTATGGAGCAGTGGAAACTAGTACTTTGGAGTGATGAATCCTGCTACACTGCAATGGCAGTCCGATTGATGCATCTGGGTTTAGTGAATGCCAGGCAACCGCTTTCTGCCCATGTGTATTATGCCAAATGTAAAGTTTGATGGCAGCGGCATCATGGTTTGGGGCTGTATTTCGTGGTTCGGCTTGGACCCCTTAGTTTCTGTGGCAGAAAATATGAACATTGCAATGTATGTTAACATTCTTGACAATTCTGCACATCCAACTCTCTAGCAACAGTTTGGGGAAAGATCGTTTCTGTATCAACAGGATAACTGTTCTGTCCATACAACGAAGGCCGTGTGGATGTGGTTTGCAGAGATGGGTGTTGAAAAATTAGACTGGCCTTCACAAAGTCCCTATCTGAATCCCACTGAACACCTCTGGGATAAATTGGAATGCACAATACACGACAGACTAAATCGTCCATCTTCCGTGGCCAGACTCACTGCAGCCATCATAGCCATATAGAAGGCAATTCCTGCTGAAATATTTCAAAATCTGATGGAAAGTCTCCCCAGAAGAGTGCAGGCTGTGATTGCTGCAAAAGATGGCCCAACATTCTATTAATATGTGCAACATGCTTCTCTGATTCTACAACGGTAGGTGTCCAGATACTTTTGGCCATATAGTGTAATGGTAAAGAAATTACTATTTGAAAAGTTTTCAGTCAGAATACAACACAAGACATGCATAAATTTAAAGGTTTAGCAGTGATAATGAGATAAGTCTTGTTTGCATTGAAGTTATATCTATGTCATTTAATGATAAAAATATTAATTACATATATACAGCTCAACTGCTGCTAAAGCAATAAAGTTAGAACAACTTTGTTAAAAGCAACATACAACACAAATTAATAGTATCAACCAGTTTTGAAGGCAAGAAACAGCCTTCTTCATAAGGACACACAAGAAATGTAACATTAATTCATAAGAGCTAGATTGGCAACTGATGTAAGAACAGTAAATAGACTAAAGCAAGGAAAATGGGTTGCCAATGGTGAGCCCCTTTCTTCTGTCACCATTAGCAACCTTTTCTTGCTTCAGTCATGTTTGCTGTTCTTAAATCAGTCACTAATCTAGTTCTCCTGAATGAAGGTTACACTTCTTGTGTGTCCTGACAAAGAAGGATGTTTCTTGTTTTTGAAACCAGGCAATACAATTAATTTTGTGCTATATGCTGCTTTTAACAAAGTTATTTTAGTTTCATGAACTACATACTATCATACTTTCTAACAAATTCATCTTGTAAAAATTAGTGTAAAAACTTACCCCTTTTCCTAAAAATCTCATGACTGGGATAACATTTTCATTAGCTATACTTTGAATTATTCTTGGTGTAGCATACAATGCTCCTAAACATGCAGACATAGCTGATATATAAAGACCAGCAAGCAATAGAACACCAATTGCAGAAACCTACAAGGAATTAAAAAGATCAAAACAAATGTATTAAATCAACCTATATTTAAAAAATAATCTCAGATTAAGATGGTGTAAGTTGACCATATCCAATAAACTATCAAAGAAAATTGCAAAATTTTGTAGTATTCTGAAATCACTTCTCATAGGTATAAAATGTGACTTTGCACACCAACAATAAATAAAAGAAGCAACATAAAATGTTCTGAAATTACTTAACCAATTGAAACTAAATTTGATGCAAAAGTATATTATTACATAAATTTGAAGCCACCATCAAAATATTTTCTTAAAGGTGCCTGTACACACAGTATGCACATGCATATTTTGAAAAATTACTTTTTGTTTACTTTGTAAGTTTAAGGTAATTTTATAATCAAAATTTTAATATAAATTGAGATTTTGTGCCAGTGGAATATGGCCAGCACAAACTACACATGTGTATTCACAAAAATTCCAAATTTTATCCGATTTATACAAAATATATCATACTATGATAAGTTGATGAGAAATTTTAAGATGTAGTTAGATTTGAGGGCATTTGGCTGCATCATGTTTAAGATGTACATGTGCATTTTGAAAAATACCAATTTTTATACGATTTATACTAATCTAGTTCCCTAAGGCAATTTTGTGCAAAGTATCTGACAATGGAAGAGAGATTTTATGTTTGGGATATTGTAAAAACTATGCAAATCCAAGTAAAAAATTATTTTTTTTTTACCTTTTGTTGTCCATGGAGACACTAAAAATGTACTATGGTATATAAACTATGTATTACATATGTGTCAGGATTTAATAAGAAATGAAGTATAATTAAAATACATTTAATTTAACATTGTACTCTTATACATGAGAGAAGTATAATCAAACAAAATATGTAAATACAACCAAATCTAGTTATAACAACCGTTCATAGAACCAATTAGAAAGGTATGCAATAACAAATAGTCAATATAATATTTTTTTATCTCCTTACATTAATTCTATCTGAAATTAGTGCAAGAAGATGAAAAAAATTGATCTGAGATTCTCATTATTGGTTTCTCGCAATGATTATTATAATGAGAGCAGCAAACTAATGAGACTTTGCCAATTTCCAAATTAATGTTAATTATTTTTTTATTATTTTAATTTGATTTTTTGTTTAAAACTTTCAATTACTTCAACATGATTTAATTACTTGCAATTTCTTACAAATATCTTAGATGTGGTAACACAGAAATAATTTTGTACATTGTAAGCATATGCACAATTCAAAATGCTAAAATATAAACTATATAGCCACAAAAATGTAAGAAAATTCTCAGAACCAACACTGTGACACCAGACCAGCTGTTTTTCTTTTTATGCAAGATAAGTTTTTGAAAACATAACTTACTTTTTCAGCTATCATATAATCAGTCTGCAAGGCCCAACGTTGGCAGGTTGCTCCCAATCCAACTACAAACATCATATAGATGAAAAAACTGAAATTTTAAGAAAAATAAACAAAATCAATCTATTAATTAATATAGTATTTTATAGGGGGGAAAAACGTTAACTTAAAAATATATACCTAGTGCCAACTGATGCTAAAGTTCCAACAGGTATGTCCCTGGATGGATTATGTAAATCACCACTCATGTTGATTCCAGCTAATATTCCAGTCATTGCAGGAAAAAATACACCAAATGTGGTAAACCAGTTTTCATTATTCTGATAGTCTGGCCCAGTATTATTCTTAAGATTTTCTAAGTCATAACCAATAACTCCATGTGCTGTTATTAAGACAAAGCAATTTATTAGGTATTTTGAAATGGCAAATCCTTTACAAATTTAAATGTTTAATACTACTTAACTTAGCTACTCTAATGCTACATTATTTCTGAAAAATACGAATTAATAAAAAAATATTTCTAGCAGAAGTTATTAAATGTTTGTGCCTCTGGAAAACTATACTTTTCTTATTTAGCTTTTAACACACTGATGGTCAAGCATAAGTTAATTCGTACTTTGCAATCTGGCCCAGGAAACCACATACAAGCTAACTCGGGCTAGTATGACTTACCTTTCATGCACAGCTATGAGTATATTCATAGCAAATATGTCCAACTGATAGTCGGCTTCTGGGATAAGAATAATTGCTAGTTAACAAGTTTTATTAGTCAAAAGATATTTGAAAAATAATCATTGATTCTTCGGCCTGAATTATATCAATGAGAGATCTACATGACTTTTCTTAATAACTCAAATTATCTTTTTCTTAATTTTATTTAATGAACTAATCCATAAAAATTGAATAATTTTTTTTTTTTAATTTTCATGATTTATTTCATACTCGCCATCTACGGCGACCAGCCTCTGTCTGGTACAACTACCAGAAAATGTGCAAATATCGATTTTTTACCAAAGTTGTGGGCAGGCCCTGGGAGCCTAACGGGATGCTGCTCATTTAAAAACTATCTCTCAGCATGATAATGGAAGTGGTTGGGCCCTGCAGGTCAACCAGGTGGCTGTTAAGGTGAGAATTGATAGCTGTACCAGACAATGGTTGGTTGGCATAGTTAGGTGAAATGTGCACAGTCAAATAAAAAAAACATCAAAAATCTTTGATGAACATAAGAACATAATTGTGCAACAAATAAAATATGAAAAAGAAAAATGCAATCAAACTCGTGTGTTTAAATCTTATAATTTTGATCACATGTTTTGAAGTGTAAAAATAAAGAAAATGCTACTCCATTATACTCATTTCCACATCCACCTTTTTTGAGGTAGAGTACATGGACGTTACCCCTTTTGTTACACACCGCTAAATGAGACAGATTCCACTATAGGCATATTTTCTCATTTAGCGGTTTTTTCCCCAAAAAATTACATAGTTCTTTGCAGCCAAAATTTATAAATTATATCAAGTATAATATGGGCCTTTTCAACATAATATTTGTGGAAATAGCTAAATTAAAGTTAGAAAGCATGTAAAAAATGTATGTACAGTAAGAGAAGAGTAAATTCTGTAAGATATCAAATAAATTATGTTAAAAATCATTTATGTTAAGTATCATTTATGTTATCACTTAATACCCCATTATTAATATTGAAGAGCTTCTGGATACGCAATATTAGCTGTTCTACCATTTTGAGCTAAGATATGAAGATTACCCTTACTTCCAACCCGTGAACATGCAAAGTAATTAAATCAAATCTGTTTGGCTTTATCTTAATATATAAGAATATCAAAAAACGTTACTGTAAGGAATCGTTACTGTAAGAAGAATCGTTACTGTTAAAGAAATGTTTCCGAAAAAATAATAAAAAACTTTTTAAAAAAAGAAAATACAAACTAGTTGCTAATTACCAACAGCAAAATCAAACATTTCCTAAACTCATATCGTTTTGAGTAGTGAGTATTTTATTTTTGACAAAAATATTTAAATATATGAAAATAAATGATATTTAAATATACGAAAATAAATAAACATTATAATGAAATCAATTCAGTTTGTCTTTATCTTAATATATAAGAATATCAAAAAACATTACTGTAAAGAATCTCCAATTAACACGGTGAATGAATGACAGCAAAAGAATCACATTCAAGTTTTATTTACAATCTCTTTCCGCTCTGGTAGGGCAATTACCTGCGAGGATGAACTTGGGAAAAAAAAATGAAAGTTACTTCAATTGCTTCAAAGAGCATCACAAATCAAAAAGAAGCTCTTTTTAGAATATCATTGAGGCAGTTTCTAATCGATTCAACTTGTGAGAACTTTAGTTATACTTTCGGCTGATAGATGGCAACAAATGTAAAACGTTTCTGTTTTGATAGATTCACATCCGGGTTTGAGGCGTAGATTGCCCCGGAAGCGTTCCCTGTCAAACACACACTCTGTTTTATTATAAGTAGAGATATTGTTTTACAGATCAGTACCCAAAAATATTTTTAATAGTTGTATATGGATTTATACTCTGATTTTATAGAATTCTGTCTATCATAGTATGCTATTAGCCAATTTTCACCCAATAACTACTAAATATTGCTCAATTCTTCTAAACCGACAATATGATTTAGAAGTATTAAATATACTACAAATGATAAGTAATTAAAATAATATTGAACATATGACTAATTATGATATTTAAATGGCTTTGAATGGATGCCCTCATGCATGCACAGTAATAAAAACAAACTAGTTTGGGCAATAAAACAAAATAAACTGAATACATTACTATATGCTTAAACTTATTATGTTATTCAGCAAAAAGACTAATTGATTGCATAACAGCTGAATTTTAACTGCCAAATGTTTTTACAACCAACTTTAAAATATAATATGCAAGTATATCAATTAAAAGAAACTAAATGTTAACAAACTTACGGATATCTACGTGAATAAAAGTTCCTACAGCTAAATCAAGAGCAGCTAAAAGCAAAATTATCAGTAGTCCAAATTGAAGTCGTACAACCCATTTAACGCCAGCTAAATTTATGCCTGAAAAATTAAAACAATGTTAAGAATAAAATCAGATCATAAAGAAAAAAATGTATGGGTATAAGAAAAATTTTAATTATTGAAAATTCCTAATTAGGAACAAGGAAACTACCTCAGATGATGGAAGTACAGATATTCCTAGGATCTCATAGAAAGGTTATGACCAAATAGGGGGCTACAATGCTGAATTTTATTTTTCAATATGGACCATATACAGAATAAATGTATTCCACCAATGAGTAGAGGGGGGTTATAACTCCTTTGCTTACATCTATGGATAAGAGTATGTATGTATATATATATATATATATATATATATACATACATATATATATATATATATATATATATATATAAATAAAAATTGAAAGATTTTAATCGAAAATTATGCATAAACTACTGTATGTACAAAAAAACCCATCTCTAGCATATCTGTTACAAATGAGTAACTATAGAAAGACTAAGGATAAAGATAGAAGGTATATATATATATATGTATATATATATATATATATATATATATATATATATATATATATATATATATATATATATATTCCTCTGGTTCTTCCATTTATGTCCATTTTGCCACTTTGGCTTTAGATTTCTTAAGACTTTTTAGCACTGATGAAAGAGATGTGATATCCTAAAAACAGCTATATGCTGTGTTGTAAATTTGTATGCAGTTACAATGCTTAATTTTCCTAAACCTTTGCACAAAGTGTTTTAACTTTTTGAGTGGCTGTCATTGTTCATTCTTGTGATATGCCCATGGATTCATACACTATTAAAAAGTTCAATTTGAGTTTAGGGATGCAATAAATAATTTTTAAAAAAATTCTAATTTAAATTCAACCACATTACAATATTTTCCGCATGTATATTATACTATGAAGGAAAAATAAAGATTTAGAACATTTAAATGGACTATCGAAAACATTCATATAGATAACTGTTATCTAATAAATAAACTAATAGCTTACACTTAAAAAGGTTCTGAAAATTTTCAAATAATGCTTGGACCTTACTTTTACATGGATATAATTCTTTTTATTTTAATATATCAACACTTTTAGGTACCTTTCTCTTTAAGAATTATTGAAAAAAAATCAAGTACTTCACAAATTTAAACTATCATCTTTTGCTGAACTGTTAAAAGTCTATAACTAACAAATACCATTGAATTCTACAATCCTAGTAACTGTGAAGGTCACAAAAAATTAAATTAAGCTAAAAACTACAATATAAGATTAATCAGATTTAAGGTCTTTGCAAACACCCTACTATTCACACCTACACCTCTTTTGCAGATCTAATAAAGTCATCATTTTACAGCATCAATATTGCTTTGTCATATCAGTACATCTAAGTTTAATTTATGATAATATAGTGATGATGAATAAATCATTTTAAAATGTTTCTAGTATACATAGGTATACATGAAATGATATTTTAATCGTAAGATATATAGTATGAGAGTTTTCCCATAGTGTAATAAAAATTGAATTGAGTAATATATGTTTAGAATAATATAAAAATAAATGCACATAAAATCTGTTTTCTAGGATCATACTAATGAGTACCCATGAAAAATCACAGGAAAATTTTTATTCACTGAAAGTTAAATGTAAAAAAAATGCAAGTTTGATTTTTTTATATCAAAGACATATATTCAAAAAGAACAATTTTAGTATAAATTTTATATTGTAATATTTACTTCAGTGAAAAGACTCAAAATTATTTTATTAAACTGACTTTGAATCGGTTTTTGAAATTATGTTTGATTTGATACTATGCTTATTGCCATTTGGAAAACGATAATAACGTGTATAAATTACTCATACTTGAAATTATGTTGTTTGATTACTTACCTTAGTAAAAGACCCAAAAATATTTCATTAAATCAAATATTATATTTTCTTTCACAAGTGATCGGTAAATAATGGCAGAAGCGCTAAGTGTCAGTTCGACCTAAATGTATGCTTATGGAGAATTTTCAGTGAACATGTGGAGCTTTTACTCTGGTTAAAGATTTAATTAATCAGCTGAAAGTTATAAAATAAGACAAAAATATTGTGTATAAAGTGTTATTATTGCAGAAAGGTATTTTAAAATAATGTAATTTCTTACTTTATTATAAGTGAATAATGAAAACAAACCAAACCCAAATCATCCAACAATGTGCATATACTTGTTGTCATTTGGCAAATGATAACATATGCAAATTACTCACACTTAAAATTATGTTGTTTGATTATTTACTTTTTTAAAATGTCTTAAAATTCATTTAAACTTTATTTCTTTTTTAATGGATATATGTTCTGTACAAAAAATGTTTTTTAAAAATTTTACTCCTTCTACTTTACTTTGCCATACACGACCATGGGTTCCTTTAATTTTGAAGGGTATTCCCAAGTATGCACATTCTAATAAACTGTGCTGTATATGTCTATGTTGAAACCACTTCATCTTATCAATACAACTCAAATTACATATTAATTAAAAAAACATTAAAAAGGAAGTAAAAAGTTATTAAAAATTGTCTTACCAAGAAGTAAAGTTATAACTCCCATAGCAATGGCTCTTGTAGCCCATGTATTATTAATCTGCACAATTTGAGAAAAAGATTCTGCAAACCCCATGACATGAAGAGCACAGCTGACAGACTAAAAGCAAACATTTAATATCAATGCATATTTAAATTGCCATTCAATGAAAGAAAAAAGCACACCTAAATATAATATAATTATTATATCATAAATCAGTGTAACATAGAGTCAAAAAATAAGAAATAAAATAAATTTTTTCCTGATTTCACACATATCAGTGAAACATTCTGCACATTTTCATAAGTTTGTTTGAGTTTAATATTCCCACTACATAAATCAAGATAAATTACTACATAATCAACTTTTACTCTGTCATTTGCTGCTACATCAGAGATTGTCAACTATATGATCTTGAGCATTTTGATGCCTACAGAGAGATTTTCAGGTATCCACGACAAGGGAGTTTTAAGTAGCTATAGTGATGACTTTCCCACCAGGCCTAGGGCAGCAATCTTAATGGTGTTTTAAATTTTAAATATATATATTTAATGATATCATTATTTAAAAAAGAAATTAGAAGCTATAACAATTCATTCTGGACAACTTCATATTTTAGCAGAACTTTACTTAAGACATATTGATATACAATTGAGTCATTTGATATGATAGCTAGTGAGAGTCATCAGAGTAACCTCTTAGTTCAGTTAGTCAGATAAATCTGACAACAGGCCCAATATACAGTAGTAGCTCAGAGTTGCAAGGGTCAAGGAAAAAGAGAATGCAAAATTGTGCTCATGGAAAAACCAGTAGTAATTTAATTTAAGGTTGTATATAAAACTGCAGCACTACTAAAAAAAATAAATAAAATAAATTTTAAAAAAATAGCCTGTCAAAGGGTTATATCAGTATTTAAATATTGTATATATTTTTTTTTCTAATTATTTTTTGTATATGTGTGTGATTCTATTGAGTGCCCATTTTGAAAATTGGTATACATGTAGTTTAGATATTATAGTATTAAGGGGGAAAATATAATGAAAAATAAGAAATTCGATTTTTAACAATTCATGGTCAAATACTATGACCTTGAAATGTTTTTCCCAAAAACTTATGTGTTTGGTATCATTTTAAAGGTCATTTAAAGAGCTTTAAAATGATACCAAAATTGTTTCTGTGTGTTAATTAGAACAGGAGTTATGGTAATTTAAATGTAGCCATCAGAGGGTAAATTTTACTTTTTCGGCCATTTTTAAAGGGATATAACTAAAAAATAAATAGGCATGCTTTACATTCTTAGTAAATCGAATTAGTCCACCAAATTTCAAAAACATCAGAGGCGGTGTGGGAAGAAATTACATTTTCTTGTGTTGATTTGACATGGAATGACTTGGTCAAAATGTTATAGAAGATTTAAACTGCTTAGTCAGAGAAAAGTTTCTAAATGACAAAGAAGTTTCTCGGGTGATTCAATGGGAATTTATACACAGAGTGGTAACCAGCACTTTTTAATTTGAAATTATATAAATTGGAGAGTTGGAGGTTGAGAGAGTTTGATTACGGCAGTTAATGGATTTATCTAATTGCAGATGTAGATGAAAACTTCGAAACAATCTAAACTACTAGACTCGCAAAATGACACAGGAGAGTAATACATTGGAATTAATTAATGTGAGTTTGTGGCCTAAGAATAGAGATTTGGAATAAAAGTTTAAGTAAAAAAGACAACTTTTATAAGGAAAGTTAACATTTTTGTATCATATATTAAAAAAATAAAAACTTTATTTTATTAGAATAAGAAAATATAAAATTAAATGGGAATGGATAAGTATATCTCAAAAAATTGAATGAATAAGCAATGTAAAATTTTGTTTTGGGATATTACCATAAGGAAAACAATAGGCTAGCAGTTCTTACATATTATCTAAAAACAAATATTAATAAGTTGCATTTGAAATTAGAAGCACTATCAAAGTTGCAACCTAAAGATCACAATAAAAATCCTTGAATCTACAAAGTTTTCCTAAAAAGTTTCTGAAAATTTTTAGGTTAAAACAAAATAAATTTAAAAATTAAGACTGGAAGCTAAATGTATCTCACATAGAACTTGTTCAGAAATAGGTAAAATACATGATATAGTAGACAGCATAATATATCCAAAAAATCTTATAAAATCAATTTTAAAATGCTAGCTAAATTTTTTTAATTCCCTGACTTCTACAGGTTTATAACATATTTTAAATTTGTCTGACAATTCCAATTTTTTGCCTCATTTTTCAAATTTCCTCAATTCTACGATTATTAGTTACAGCGATAACACTGACCTAAATTTAGTTCTCAATTGAACATTTTAGTCTTCATACCAATCCTATGTTGTTATTGTTCCGACATTGTTTCCAGTTGCTTTCTAGACGAGAGTTAGGGAACATGTGGCCTTCTGAGCATCAAGTTTGGTCTTCTCAAAGAACATTCCTTCTTTTTAAGTAGTATATATTAATTAGATTTTTCAATAAAGGTTTGTATGTTGTAGTGCAAATAATAGAAATTCTTGTATGTCACCTTATTGGAGGGCAGTTTACTTCAATGTGGCCTCTAAACATAAAAAGATTCCACACCCCTGTTTCATCGGCCATCCATTTTATTGCTCTATGTCCTCGGATGAATCGGGTGGCCTGGACTTTCGACACCCCTGTTTCAGACAAACAAAAGTCTAAGTGTACTATATTCATCACTGCCTAGTGGTGCAAATATAAGTGTTCGATGCAGACATAATAACAACAATAGGTGGTACATAAATTTGTTTATAAATTATAAACACATTACTTTAAGTAAGCAAAATGTGATGCAATTTATAAAGCTCTATTATACTCTTACTGCTAACTTAAATTGCTCTAAAAACCATTGTACTGAATCTCTATGAACTTTAATTCAAGGACTTTGTAAGCTTTCTTTAGCAACTGCATAACACGAAAGCTACTACTTTAATAAATGAAACTTTAAAATTATACTTATAAATCTCATATTTGAATTATATTTCATTATTGGGCAAATTTACACAAGATATGTAAGCCATCCCCTCATTTTTTACTTGACTATACTTTACTGCTTTAAAGCATTTTATGTGAACACACAGAAAACAGGGATTGGTAAACAAGCAGAGTTGGAGGCAGAACCTCCAAGCTATAATAGACATTAAAAGTGATCATACTTGGCCAAAGCAATATATCAAGCTGATAGCTCCTCCAGTACGAGCTCCAAAAATGTGAGACAAAAGAAAATGAACTCCACCTCTTTCTAGATGACATCGTTCACAAATCCCAATGCCTGACATAACAGTCATTGTTCCAATCAGAACAGTTAGACAAACTATTCCAATAGACTGAGCAACACCAGCATTTCCCTGAAACAAAGGCATAAGTATAGAACAAAAGCTCATTGGTAAGAACATGAAGCATATGTTATAATAGCCATTTTCACCTCTGCTTTGCACATTCAAAATGGCTAGTGGTCATTAAATTTGACACTTACACATCTAATTAAAGTTGTTAATAACTTTTCTGAATATCAAAAACCCTTTCAGATTTAAACATGAAAAGAATGCTCATTTTATAATTCTGGTAATATATTAAATGGGGAAATATATTGAATTTTATATTTTTGCATAAGAAAATGATTTAATTGTAAAAATTTTTCAATTAGCAGCATTTTACTTCCATGAAATAAAAGTATTTAATTATTGTGAAACAATTTTTAACAATTAGAAAAATTATATTGCATTATATTTAAAAATGTATTTCTTTTTTTCAATTTTAATTGTTGGCAGTGAAAGGATATCAAATTTTAGTTTTATTGCATCTGAGAAGCATAGTGGAGTTTTTGAAGTGGTGAAATTTGAAGTTTCAAAGTGGGAGTTTTTTTAAACTCCTTTTGTATCATGACCACTAATTCAAATTTTCAATCTTTCCTTTAACTAAGAAGATGAGATAAATTGAATGAGACCAAAACCAAGATTCTAACTAGAGTGGAAGTACTCAATAATTAACAAAAGTGATTTTAATTTTTTTTTATATTCTTTTGCATAATCATTTCTAATTTGAATTTTCAAAATATTAGATTTTTCATTTGACCTGGAAGCTGAAATGAGACCAAAACTGAAATTCTGGCTCAAGTGGAAGTGCTCCATCATTTTAAAAACTTATTTTAAGTATTTTGATTATATTTATGCATAGTCTCCTCTAATTCAAAATTCAATTTTTCCTTTGGTCCCAAATCTCAAATGACTTGAATGACACCACAATCAAGATTCTAACTATAGTGAAAGTGCTTGATGACTTTAATATGTCACCCAATCAGTGCTCAGTGCATATTATATAGATATAATAAAGTATTGCAAAGGCTTGGTTATAGCAGGCACATATGTAAAAATTTGTCAGCATATCTGTTTGTAATCAAAGATCACCCCAATAATAATAATGAGTAGTTTTGCTCCTTTCTTAATATTTTAGAAGTAATTTTTCTATTTTTATATGTTATTATTATTATGGAAACTACAATACATATTTTCAAATATTCACTAATTGTAATGTACATACAAACCAAAATGTATCAAGGCTTTAAAAATTGGTGCTTAAACTATTGCAAAAGCAAATAAGCAAGAAAAAAAAACAGTACGAAATATAAAATTAAAGAATCAACTGGTTTTGGACTCACAAAATCAGCTTCCTTTGTCAAGACTCACATATTATAGCAATACAAAGAAATCTTTCTGATCAATCAACTGTTTTATCATCATTAGACATTGCCTTCCCACAAAAACATTTATAACACGAATTTAAAACAAGAAAATAAAAATTTACTGTTCAGACATTAAAATAATGTCAAAATTTAAATTGATGCAAAACAGACTATGTGAAAGTTAAGAAAACTAAACTATAAAAAATACACAATAGGAAAATAAGATGTTGAGATTAAATCAACCCCAATCCTAGATCAAAACAAAAATTTAGCACTCAACACATTGGAAAAAGACACTTAAATTACAGTATTATCGGTTATAATTGAATAATCATTGCTTATTTTTATATAGAATAATTTTTTTTTATAAATGGTAATCTTATTTATACTACTTTATAAAATACAGAGCTTATTTCTGTTATTATTGGTTTCCTATTCTCCCTGCATTTTTCTATGTGCATTTACATTCCTGCTTATTAGCAAAAATACTTGTTATAAATCTAGCAAAAATACTTCTTATAAATCTACTTAAAGTATTTCTGCATAAAGCAGAAATACCTGCCAGTGCCTGCCAGTTTTAAATGGTGTTGACTTGAAACATGCTATGAAATATAATGAAAATTATTTTACGGAATAATAACTATTAGAGTAGAGATATTAAAACATTTAAATGACCACAAATATTTAACATATTTTTAGCACATAAATGTTTTAAAATAATGACATAAAAATAAAGAATTTATTACTTACAACAATCCATCCAACTCGTAAGAATATTATAACACTGAAGAGATTGATCATACAAGATGTAAAAACACCATCCCAAACACCAAATAATACTGGTTCTAACAAAAAGAAATTTGTCTTCCACCAAGGCTTACTACTTGCTAACTATAATGAAAACAATAAACATTTAAATACATTTTGTAATTGAAGAAAAAAAATCAAACACAAATTTTTAAATTGATTTGCATAATTTTACCTTCTTATAAAACTAAAATACAGACAATAAAAATAGTAACTGTTTTCAATAAATGATGTGTAAGACAATGCAGGATATTTTTATATATCAGTCCATGAAAATCACAATCCAAATGAATTATATGCTGCATAGGAACATTTTTTATTAAATTTGATTGTTCAATCTTTCTTCACATTTTCAGCTAATGCCCATCTGAATATTTATCAGAATGTGAAAACTTTGTATTTTACATCATAGATACTTTTAAAATAGAAGAAGTAAAGACTTTTTAGAAATCTGAGTTCAATTCTAGGATATACCAAAGGTCACAGACTGTAGAAAAATTTTCTGATTTCAATTAAAGAAAAACCCGAAGTAGGTGACATTTGGTAAATATAAATTGCATCTTCTTCAGATATGCTGGTCTGGATTAAACTGACTTTTTCCTCTTCATTAACTTCTAATTTTTTTAGTTTCTTCTTGTGTCCTAATCCAGGTAACTGTGGCATCTAAAAAATCTGTGATGGCAACTGGAAATTTTGCAGATTGACAAAAGAAAATCCTTAATCAACGAAAAATTAAACTCTTGAGCTGAGCAACGAAATTTTTTTAAGAAAGAGTGCTAAAATTCCTGATCTTTATAGGAAAAAAGCTAACATTTTTTGCTTCTCTTATAAATTGAAGTTTGAACCAATCAATGCTTTCAAATATTAAGTGTTTATTTTAAAAAGATTAAACATTTATTTTTTGCTAGTGTTAACCCCTATGAGTTATAATATTGTTTGTAGCTATTTATCATAAGTACTTTTTAACAAATGTCATGAAAATGCAAAATGATGTAAATTAAAAGCTGACTCCTAACTTTTTGGCCTGGCTCCTAAATTGAGGAAATATTTGTCCAACCCTGATTTTAACATTGGTTTCCATATATTGCTTATCAAAATAACTTCATCCAATTTATATAAAAAAGCTGCAGTGAAAATAGCATTGTTAAAACCATGGAGCAATAATATACAGAAAGACATTGGAAAGTTTCCATGAATATAAATGTATATAAATACTATATAAATATGATGTTTTTCTAGATATGTTCAACACATTTTTTGTTAATACTTGTTTTTAATCATTTATATAAATATAACTTGCACCTAATGTAATTCATATTGATTTAAGTTATTTATAGGAAAGAATGCATTGATTAGGTAATATGTTTCTAAATACAAAATACTACACAATACATATGTATCAAAATCATTGTTTCCATATATCAAAGTTTCTTTATTTCGAATTTTTTGTATGGAACCACTGACTTCGATATATGGAGGTCCAACTATATGTAACTAGCTATTGAAAAAGAACTGATAAAAAATGCCCAGTAAATGTCCCATGAATTGTAAAATAGCAAATTTTATCTATCGATACAGAAAATATTTGTATACTATAAATATTTGCAATAATTTTACATAATTTTAAGCTGGACAAATTTAAAACTACATTTTACATGTAAAAATTTAAAAAACTTTGCTCAACTGTTGTAAAGAAATTTTTTTTTAATAAACCTGCAGAAAAAAAACAGTATCAACTCAATTGGTTTCAGAAGCAAAATGATATGAATAGATTGATACATGTATTGAAATTTTGATACATTGATAGACAATATATTAATTGAAATGATAAGTTATAAGATATATTAAGAGGTAAAAGGTAATTTATCTAAATAAAGAAACAAAAAGGCAATATGTTAAAGAGTAATACATCATTCCAAAATATATTGTAAGACAGATCTAATGTAAGTACAAATATCAATATCAAAGCAATTGAAACAGATTGGTGTATGTAAATAAACACATTTTATCATTATTCAGTGAACTATCATTGTTTGCATAAAGAACAATATTATCAAAACATAAATTTTGAATAATTTTTCTTTTAATTTTATAAATTACAAAATAACTTATATAGTCTTCCCATTTTAGATAATCTGAAAAAATATAAAATTTCACACAAGCCACATCTGATTTCGTTTTACAGTTATTATGACCTGAGTTCAAAATTAGCAACTGTTAATCGTATTTTGCAACTATAAATTTTGTAAAAATGACTGAGATTTTACAATTATTCATCTTTTTTTACACCTAACTTTTTCGGGGGGTTTTTTTTGCATGTATAACACAAATTTTGACTGATCAACTGTTTATTCTTCCTCTTAAAAATCTAACAAACACACATCCTAGATTGTATGTGCCTGCACAGACGATCCAAGACAGGGTCACTAAAATAAAAACAATTTATTTTGTAAGTTGTATAATGTAAATGAAATAAATAATTTTGAAATTGCACCCAAGTAGAACATTTTGGCAACTGGGAAAAATTGATTAGATGCCATTGACACTTTCTAACTCTGATTATAACTACATTTATATTTAAACAGACATTCCTAAAAGTATTCAAAAGTATTTTGAATGTCTTAAATAGTATACATTTATTAAAATTTTGAATTTTAAATATTTAGGAAAAAAGATATTTTTATTACATTATACTATAACACTAGAAAGTAAAAACATACATAAACAAACACAGCAAACCAAAATACAAATTATAATTTTGCTACTGCTATAAATATTGTGTACAATGTACTCGATTATTTAGAAATATAATACAAGTTCTGTATTAAACACTGCTCGAGAATATATAACAGTTGTTGTATGTTGTAATATGATATAATCTGCTTCCTAAATGCAGTCCTTGTTAAACAAAAATATATTCAATCTTTATGAAAATAAATAAAACATTTCAAATTTAAATACTTAAAAGCAAACATATTTCAAAATTTATGTAAACAAACACATTTTAAAATTTAAATTACAACTTAACAGCCCATTAACATAAGTGGCAATTAAAAAGTGGGATTTAAATTATTATTCATAAAAACATCTTAATTTAATTAGGCATCTATTCTTATTTTATTGTATTATTAGAACAAATTACCCGGCATTGCCTGGGTCCTAAATAAGTGCCCATTACTTAAATAATAAAGATACAAAATACAGATAATACCACTCAATTTCCAAATCACCTGCTTTGAACTAAAATCATCCTTGCAACACAAATAAATGAAAATTCTAGAAATTGCAAAAGTTCCTTTACCCACAAAGAAAAATTGAAAAAATTATTGCTATCTCAGTGAGTTTTCATTCAATTTAAACTGAATTGTAGCACTATACTCATAACGATAATATAATATCAAATTAAAAAAAAGTAGAACAAAATATTTTCGTAAAGTTAGAAAAATCAATAAATTAAATCCAGTTAGCTTGCAAACAGCTGTTTTTTTAGAGACAAAATATCTGTCATTTAATTAAAAAACATGATCTTAAATATCGTCTGCTGTAGCAATGAATGAATAAATATAAATTGACGAAATGGCAAAAAATGATCAATTTCTGACTTTAAATATTCATTACTTTTAAACTAATTAAAATTTAAAAAATCTCGCTGAGATGCATCGTATGAGGAGCTGAAATACATTTATAGCAAATTATGCCGTAGTTCAAAACTTCAATTATCTTCTGTAGATAACATGCACAGACAAACATTTTCTTTTATTCTGTAAAATTTTTATTTTTCCCATTGTGTTTTATCACTACTTTGTAGTTAACTCAGTGGTTTCAGATTGGGAGAAAAAGCATGTTAATATTGTGACCATTTATTAAATGTGAAAAATGTGTGTATATAGCCAATATAATACTAAATAACAGGTTATTAGCAGAACATGTGATCAAAATACCATAATGTTTACCTGATCCTCATGAAATAGGTCTTTTGCTTCTTTGTCATGGAAGTGTGAGCTACCTTCGCCTTCAGACCAGCTGCCCAAAAGCGGACCTTTTTCCACTGCTGGTTCACTACTAAGACCATACCTTTCCCAATCAATTGGCTTATTACTGATGTTTGAGGCATCTTTGTCTGTTGTCATGATCTAATAAGAAATTTAAAACTGAAAGGAAAAAGAAAAATGTTATAAATAAATTTACTATAATGTATGTAGGGAAAATAGTAAATAATCAAAACGAATACATCAAATAATAAAAAAATAACAAACCAATAATAAAAAGGTAGTACATCAATATTCAATAATAAAAAAAGTTGTACATAATAGTAAAAGGTAGTTAACCAATAATAAAAAGAAAAGTTAACACAATAGTAAAGATAGTTTTATTCAAAACTGATCAGGAGCCTTGTATTGAGATCAGATGAGAAGGAAAAACATAATTGTTACAAATGCTACAGATATTATATAGCACAGATGTCCATAATATTAACTGTGATCTACCGATAGATCGCATAACGGTTTTTGACCAATCTCAAAATTTATAAAAAAAAATTGTAAAATATGGAAGCTTAAATTAAAATATTTTTGATACTATATTTTTATAGTAAATTCTTGTTCGCCTCAATTTTTGAAAAGTGTTTATGTAAAAATTAGTGGACACAGTCCAGTTATATAGCATTTATAGGAATTTATTCTGGTAAGTGCATACTAATGAGATAGGTACAAGGCAAGCACAAAGTAAGAGAGAAGTAAGGGTTTACCAACACTTGGCATATTTCTGCAGACTATGTACTCCAAAATTACCTACTGTTTACATTCTTCTCTCTAACATAAAGAATCACTGGAATTGGGAACATAATATTTTGAACTACAGTCAGGGCCATGATGAGGGTGGGGTGGTTACTTCAGGCATCTTTTCACAGGAGCACCGAAATTCAAATTTGTATTACAGTTTTAAAAACTGAAAATAATTTTAAAACAAAGCACTGACTTTTCTAAAAAATTAGTTGCAGAACCAGGAAGCCAAAAGAAAAACAATATTTAGTACTCAGAAAATATAAACACAATTTTAATAATATATCCTCTCACAATTGAGATTCAACTTGGGTTAGATAATAAGAAAAAAGACAATCCTTCAGGAAATTAGAATTTTTTTAAATGCCTCCTTCCTCAATTCAAGACGATACCTGAATTGTGGTGTTATGAATTGATATCAACTTTTAGGAATCAGATTAACTTAAATAATCCATTTTGATTTAAGGTGCCATGAGTGACAGGAAAAAAAATAACATTTCTCATGAAAATTAGTAAAATTTTTATATATTTAAAACACTATATGAATCAGAATCGAAGAAAGCCCCTCTCCTCCTCAAACTAAGTTCACTCTTCATAAGACATTAAACACTATATACCTTCGCAGTTAAGGCACCTCTTAAAAAATTGTATTTCCCCGGAGAAAGTCTTTAAATAATTATAGTTATTTAGCTATGAGACCTGTGCTGACAAAAATTAAGCCAAGGTTTAATTCATTGTGCCAAAATAAGCAAGCTTATCCGTCTCATTAAATTCATTGTTTCAACTTTTTTTGTAAATTTTTAATTTTAATTTATTATATTATTTTTTTTTTTTTTGTTGTTGTTTTTTTATTGTTTTTATATATTTTGTCTAAAGACGTACCAAAAATAGGTTCTTAATTTTTATTATAAAAAATGAATTTTACAACATTATGAGTATTTAATTTAAATTAAATATATTTGTTAGTCACTGTGATACAGTTATTATACTTGTTATTAATGTAATGTTTCCTAGTATTATTTTCCAGAAAAATATTTTTTTTATATGTCATCAGTTACAGCCAACAGGTGTGCGGTTGGTTCTCTGTAATTTTAAAGTGTGAAAGGGGAGTCCAAAAAGTTTAAAACCACTGCTTTATGAAACATCATAATATACATCTAGCTATATACTTTGTTTTACTGCAAATCACAGATATGCCGATTTTGCTAATGTAATCGTAAGCAAACATTTAGGACCACAATATGTAAAATAAAAGCATGGGTAAATTTGCCCTTGCTATGCAAATATTTTTTTACATATTTTGATTATTTCTTTAGATGTGCATACAAAAATTTTGTGAAATATACAAATAAGAATTTAAATAATTGACATCCCCCTTTTAAATATATTAATACATTAATATCAGAATAATTGCATTCCAATGCTTTATTTATATTTAAAATTTAAATATGTCATATTTATTAGTACAAAATCTAATCATTTAATGAGCACTATCATGTGGATATATTAAGGAATGGTTTCCTGGAAATTTGTTTAGAATAAAACTGGGACCAACAATCAATAACATAAGGATAGAAGAAAAAAATAAGATATTGAATCTTATTTTTTTCTTCTAACAAAAGTCACTACAAATATCTAGAAACTGAATGCGTACCATTAAATATGTTAGATAAAAGTTCAATGTGATAATTTCATAATTTACAGATGCGATCATTATGCATTGTCAACTAGTACCATATGTTAAAGCGTAATAGTATCAAACAGTACAATCTCTAGAACTACCTAGGTTTAAATACTGTCAAAATAACATAAAATAAGATCCAATCTAATGCGAAGATTAAAAACTAATGAAAACTTATTAAACGAAAAAAAAATATTTTTAAAGAGTAAATTGTGAAATCTGATATTTTACAAGTACAGCGACAAGGAAATGAAATCTTTATATAATCTTAAATTTGAAGTAATTTAAAATGTGGGTCATTCCAAAAATTGATGTAAAGTATTTTTAATTTTATAATATTTTGAGCTTTTCAATTAAATTAACTCAAACACGGATGACAAGTTCTGCAAATAACGGGAATCACAAAATATTATCTAGATGCAATCTGTCATTAATCACCTGTTACATATGATCGGACAATGAACCATATGGCCTACAGCAGCTGTCATCCATGCCTACAGGTGTTCTTGTGCTATTGAACTTCAAGAAAAACAATTCAAAAAAATTATTCAAAACATAACATTCGGAACGAACTCTACTTGGAGAACGATTCAAATCTGCGTTGAATGATTACTTTTACTTGAGTACAGGGAGGTAATTGAGCATTCTCTACTTTCATGTGACTTCAATAGAGCTGTTTCAACCACGTGGCACTCTCTTAGTAACGAGCCTTAGCAACGGTTGCTGGTGGTCAAACAACTTATAGATAGGCCATTGCTATACACGTTGTACGTTGCTTCAAAAATATTAATAATTATGTCATCTAAATATTTTTCAGGATATGGATGATCGAGCTAAAGCTCGATATTCTTTATTTGTCATGATATTAATAATTTTAAAATGTTTAACATTTGCTTATGCCAGGGTTATTTTAAATGTAAAAATACGCATAGCATTAAAATGTCTTGAAAAGTGTGGGGGGGGGGGGGGGGGCAACTGCTTAACATTTGCTTATGTCAGGGTTATTTTAAATGAAAAATACGCATAACATTAAAAAGTCTTGAAAAGTGTGTGTGGGGGGGGGGGGGGGGGCAACTGTTTAACATTTGCTTATGCAGGGTTATTTTAAATGTAAAATACGCATAGCATTAAAATGTCTTGAAAAGTGTGGGGGGGGGGGGCAACTGCTTAACATTTGCTTATGTCAGGGTTATTTTAAATGAAAAATACGCATAACATTAAAAAGTCTTGAAAAGTGTGTGTGGGGGGGGGCAACTGTTTAACATTTGCTTATGCCAGGGTTATTTTAAATGAAAAATACGCATAACATTAAAAAGTCTTGAAAAGTGTGGGGGGGGGGCAACTGTTTAACATTTGTTTATGCCAGGGTTATTTTAAATGAAAAATACGCATAGCATTAAAAAGTGTGGGGGGGGGGGGGGCAACTGTTTAACATTTGCTTATGCCAGGGTTATTTTAAATGAAAAATACGCATAACATTAAAAAGTCTCGAAAAGTGCGTGGGGGGGGGGGGGGCAACTGTTTAACATTTGCTTATGCCAGGGTTATTTTAAATGAAAAATGCGCATAACATTAAAAAGTCTTGAAAAGTGTGTGTGTGGGGGGGGGGGGGCAACTGCTTAACATATGATTATGCCAGGGTTATTTTAAATGAAAAATACGCATAACATTAAAAAGTCTCGAAAAGTGCGTGGGGGGGGGGCAACTGTTTAACATTTGCTTATGCCAGGGTTATTTTAAATGAAAAATGCGCATAACATTAAAAAGTCTTGAAAAGTGTGTGTGGGGGGGGGGGGGCAACTGCTTAACATTTGATTATGCCAGGGTTATTTTAAATGAAAAATACGCATAACATTAAAAGTCTCGAAAAGTGCGTGGGGGGGGGGGCAACTGTTTAACATTTGCTTATGTCAGGGTTATTTTAAATGAAAAATGCGCATAACATTAAAAAGTCTTAAAAAGTGTGTGTGGGGTGGGGGGCAACTGCTTAACATTTGATTATGCCAGGGTTATTTTAAATGAAAAATACGCATAACATTAAAAAGTCTCGAAAAGTGCGTGGGGGGGGGGCAACTGTTTAACATTTGCTTATGCCAGGGTTATTTTAAATGAAAAATGCGCATAACATTAAAAAGTCTTGAAAAGTGTGTGGGGGGGGGGCAACTGTTTAACATTTGCTTATGCCAGGGTTATTTTAAATGAAAAATACGCATAACATTAAAAAGTCTCGAAAAGTGCGTGGGGGGGGGGGCAACTGTTTAACATTTGCTTATGCCAGGGTTATTTTAAATGAAAAATGCGCATAACATTAAAAAGTCTTGAAAAGTGTGTGTGTGGGGGGGGGCAACTGCTAAACATTTGATTATGCCAGGGTTATTTTAAATGAAAAATACGCATAACATTAAAAAGTCTTGAAAAGTGGGGGGTTCACTGCAAACTTTCCTGTGCTTCAAATTTTCAGTATTCCAATCTTTTCTGTTGATTCTTAAAGGCCATTCTTTGCTTTTCCCTTTATTTTCAATTATTCTAGGGAATGAAAAAAATGATACAATTAATTACGTCACAAATCGCCATTATCAAATTCAATTACTTTATCTTAAAGAAATTATGATTATATATGATATCGGCCGGATATAATTTTAATAAAACGACTTTTTTAAAAAAAATTCACACCAAAACGTATCCCGGCGCTCTTCACTAAAACGTCTTTTTGACTCATTTCCTCTAATTAATACCGCAGGGATTCTAAAAAAAGATTTGCTGTCTCGATCAGGACGATTTCCGCATTTGAAAACACCACAAGCGGTAGGCATAATGACAAATATAAAATTTTGTAACACTATACACGGCAGTATATCTACAATTGACTCAAACGCAAAGCCAGCAATATTTGACCACCAGCAACGGTTGCTAGGTGGTAGCTTGGCGATGTGACGTCAGGTGAAAAAGCTCTATTGCGAAATAAATAAACAAACATCCCGCAACCGGAAGAGAGGTCAAACACGTTTCCGGTATACTCATGATTTTACTTCGAAAACAGCCCGTTTTTTGGCCACTTACTTCATGCACATGGTAAAGAATGTTATTCGTGTTCGACCACGCAAAGGTTGAAGGCGTGTTTAGGCATTTATTTTATTATGTTTACATTATAATATAATAACATTATTATA
Organism: Amaurobius ferox; assembly: GCA_951213105.1. Lineage (NCBI taxonomy): Eukaryota > Metazoa > Arthropoda > Arachnida > Araneae > Amaurobiidae > Amaurobius > Amaurobius ferox. Next base: position 74,312,667 of record OX578136.1, read on the forward strand.
ATATGTTTAGGTATATATTAGGCCCCGCCGAACGTTTCAGACCTCGCTAAACTTTATCAGAGGAGGCAAACCTCAATCTGGAAAATTTTAAATTATTTTTCTAACTTCATATTTTACTAAATACCAGAAAATGCAATTTTTAGTTATTAAAACAGAAAAAAATTGAAAGAAAATCCTATAAACGTAAATGCCACATTTTAGTTCAATCTTGTTCACATTTTCCTTACCATAGAGCCATAAACTATCTTGCACACAAAACAAGCTCATCCTTACCCCCAGGAAACATGTTTTCGTATGGCAAAAATACCTCTTTGCCAGAACTTTTTCTATTGACCACTTGGTTCAAAGAGGAAAAGAATATTTGCAGCCATGAGATTGGCATTTCCAAAAAATAGCTATTCTCCAGTAATAACTATAAAGGATAATAACGAAGTGGAAGGACTTATTTGGTCTATTGTATGCCAAAGAACTCTTATCTGTGATTGCTCCTTGATTCTATATACCAATGCCGTCTTTTCAGGAGATAAGATACACTGTATAATAGTGTATTCACAGTGTAATAGTAGTGTAATCCACTGCATAATAATGTAACGGATACACTGCATGATGGTGCATCCGTTTGAAACTGCAAACCCCGTGGGTAGCTCTCTATTCATGTGAGAGCAGGACGTTTGGCAGCTATCAGCGCATAGTCATTTGAGACCAGAGAGTTAGAGTTATAAATTGTGAGAAAATAAAAAATATAGGATTCGTAGGAACTTCGTGGAAAAATGTTTGCCTTTTGTAAGAGGACTTGGTATATGTTCAAATGGTGTGGTCTTAGAGTGATGCTTTTATGATAAATAGAACGCGATACTTTTGTGCTTCGATTTGTAATTTAAAAAACATGCTTATTTCTCATGGATAAATTTAAATTAGAACAGCAAAATTTCTTCTTACGTAAAAGATTCCCAAAATGGTGAAAGACCTGCATATTATATTATAAATCATGCAGGTTTTGATTTGAGCTCAACACTGGTAAGTATAATGACTCTACGCATCGCATTCTGGGAAATTGCATTGATATGTTGTTTTTTAAATTAAATAATATAACTGTATCATATCGTTCTATAAAGGACTTGGTAAAGCATGACAATGCTATATTTTTTAACAAAAATGGGATTTTTCCAGAAATTGCTGTATGCAGTTAAATGTCATTTGATCGAAAAATCCCAGTTAGGCAAAGAGTGTCGCTAGTAATGTTATTACTCCAAGCTCTTTATTTACACACTTATGTTATCTTAATTAAACTTCTTTTTACATATCTTACACAGCTGATGGCATGGATATCCAGATTCATATAAATTTATATATGAAATCTAGGTTTCGTTACACATTCTAACTCCAATTCTGATTTTATTGTTTTGCAACTTTATGTTTTATCCTCAATGAATGTGGGTCAGGTCTGGATACTAGTTCTGAGATTGGTCCAGAAAAAATGGGGCGTGGTCGTCCCTTTCAACTTCCACCCACCATACACATTATTGATAAGGAAAAACAGAAATATAATGGGCCCAGCCCACGGGAAATCTCTAGAGATCCCAACGGCCATATCCGGGTCTGGTGTGGATAATCAGAAATATGCTAGACAGCATCCAGTAAAGTACCTTGAGAGAGCATAACGTGACCGACTCTTGAAATGCCCCGTAATCCCCTTCGTTTTCAAAATTCAATTGCTCCTCGAAGGGAGAAAATGTAATATGTAGACGATGCTATCTGGTACATCATCATTGAAGTGAGTTCAGGAGTCAAAGAGCTGAAGTTATGTAACTGGTAAAATAGAGTGGCGCAGGATAAAATATTTTTGTATACTTTATCGTGCAATAAATAAAACTGTTGATTTCTTTCTTTCGACCCAGACCGTCTGACCTACCCGAAGGTGTTGTTGTTGTTGAAACCCAGACCGTCCGACCTACCAGAAAGGTGTAAGGTAACTGTTTGGACGGTCGGGAAGTGCCACCCAATTTAGACCGGAACCCAGTGGGGGAGGCATCCACAGGGACCGTACCCTCCTTCCCCTACCACCAACCTCTCGGAAGGACTTTCGGACCCACATGTTTAACGTGATCGTACTCCGCATGAACACGGCGGCAGTTTTGGCAGTGGCTGGAATCGAACCCGGGCCTACCGAGTGCAACTCCAGCGCGCTAACCAATGGGCTACCGCGCCCCAATTACCCGAAGGTGTGGAAGACCCAGACCGACCGGCTCGTCAGCAAGGACATGAGCAACCGATTAGTCGGCCGGGGCTACCCGAAGGTGTAAAGTAACTGTTTAGATCGCCGGGACATCGCCACGTAATTTTGGACTGGAACCCAGTAGGGCAACCCGCACAGGGGTCGAACCTCCTCTCCCTACTATCAACCGCTCGAACGGACATTCAAATCCATACATTTAACGTGCTCGTACTTCGCATGAACACGGGGACGATTTAGGCAAAGCCCGAAATTTGAATTCGGATGCTCCGAGTGCAATCCCTGTGTCTTAGCCACAGGATTACTCCGCTCCAAACCTGCTGTCTGTAAGACAATAACTAACAGCATTTCCTTGAGGAAAGCATATGTATGTCAGTTAGGTGACTACAGTTGAGGGACCAAAATAACAGCATGCGCTCTTAACAACCACTAAGAGCGAACTGCCGATTGTTGGGCAGTTCGTTCTTAGTGGCTGTTAAGAGTACATACTATTCTTTTGGCCTGATATATATAGAGGCTTATAAAGCCCACGAAACTATTGTAGTCACCTAACTAATATAGTCTTACTTTCTTCAAGGAGGTATTGTAAGTTATTATATCTTTATTGAATTCAAGTTTGTGAATCTTTTGTGTAACTTTATTGGATTGTGCCCCCCCCCCCCCTGAGATTTTGAAAACTCAGAGCCTATGGTAACCTGGTGTTTGTCAGTATGAGTTAAATATTTGAGGCCCTAACTAATCAAGTTTTATTAATCACTAGCAGCATACCCGTTCTTCGCACAGAGCACATAATATAAAGAAACTTAAAAATCACAACCATGTGCAAATTCCTATAGATTACTAAATGATATTTTTAATCAAAATATTCTGTTAAAATATTTAATATAATGCTCCTAAAAAGAATTTTAAGAATCTCTGTTCTCGCTATACAAAATTATCTCCACTGGCGGATCTGAAGAATAAAACATCCTGGCCCCTTTTGTAAGCAAAATTACAAAAAAAAAGGAATTAAATCAATATATGAAAAATGAAAGCATTAAAACTGTATGGGACCTGTACTACTTATATACGCGAATATTAGAAAATGTAACCTGTAATTAGTACATTACACGTATAAATTGAAAATATCAATAAACCCGTAATTGATTCCAATATATGCCAAAATGAAAGTACTAAAATTATATGGGAATATATATATATATATATATATATATATATATATATATATATCACCCTAAACAACTTCTTCAGTCTATATCATTTGATTTTGATAAATTCATATATCAACTTGCTTGTTCACATTCCATTCCTATTGAAGCATTCCATCTATGGAAGTATACTACCTTACATCTACTTAAAAATGTTATTATAAACACACACATTAAATTAACGAAGCCTAAGTATCCTAATAAACAACTCATATCTGCTATTAAAGAACTACAACAACATTTTGTCATAACTTATGTAGATAGAGCTTCTAATAATTATGCCATCATTTGTAAAAAATATTATGTTTCTCTGTTACAGAATTACTTAAAAAATAATCAAATTTTTAAACCCATTAATAATCAGTCTATCAAAATCAAAACTAAAATGCTAAAATTATATACACAATTAAATATTAATTGTAAGTTTTTTAAATTTCCTTTTGTTACTTTGGTTCCTAAATTCCATAAATCACCTCTCAGTTTTAGAACAGTCACTTGTGGACATAATACCTTTACCACTACAGCTAGTAAATACTTGCTTAACTGTTTAAATAGAATTAATGAATCTCTTAAATTTAGGAATTCAGGATATTTCATTTTGAACAATAGTTTTGATTTAGTAAATCACCTTAGCAAGCTTCCACAAATTCTTGGTTTCCATACCTTTAATTTTAAAGACCTATTTAATAATATTGTCATTAAAGATTTATATAAAGTTATTATCTCTCTTTATCAAGACCATCTATCTGTTGCATTTAATGTCAAAAACTTTCCTATGCTCTTACACTTTGTGTTATACAACAATTATATTATCCAAGGTGATAACATTTATATACAAACATCTGGCGTACCACAAGGTGGCTGTAGTAGTAGTATACTCGCTAACTTATATCTTTATTATTATGAATGTCATTTTAACTCTAATTCATATATTATATATAGATATGTTGACGACTTAATTTGTATTATCATTGATGATTCCTATCCAATTAATATTGATTTTTACCCATCTAACCTAGAATTAATTCCTAATGAGCCTAGCGTTAGCCAAACTGTAAATTTTTTAGACCTAAATTTAGATACCCTCAATAATCATGTAATCACCAATCTAGATGACAAAAAAGATTCTTACAACTTCACTATCATAAAGCTGCTATCATATCAATCTTGTAATTCTATTCAATTGTTTAGAAACATCATTTTAAACCAGCTATTTCGAATACATCGACTTTCTGATCCTCGGTTTCACTTTCTCCACATCAGTAATCTTGAACGCATTTGTCAAAATTACCAATATCCGGAAGTATTTGTAAATAATATTATTAATAATTTCAAATATACCACGTAATCATTTTACACATGCATTATTTATCTTTGATTCGATAACTCAATTTTGAGAATTTACCCATTCTTATCACCTAACTTACCACTTGGCCTGAGTCTAATACTGTTTACTATTTTCGAATGACTGTTTTCCACTTTTCCTGAGTCCTATACTGATTACTATTTTTGAAAGTCTCCATACATATTATGTATCGTTCAAACGTATTCATTCCGGTACCCACTCGCATTGACGAAGTGAGGTGAAATGCTCAGTCGCCTGTTCAACTTACACGCGGTGGCAATGCTTGTGAGTTCATATTTCTGTTCGAGGAAGTATTATTTTTCTGATTTGTAATTCAATTGATTTATTTTTCTCCTTCCACTATCCAGTAGACAGTTCCAATGGTGTCTATAGTTAAATACTATCGCCATTGTCAGAAACTGGCTATTCTATCGGTTTTAATTCGAATTGTATGGCTGTCCTGATGAGAATGCAATTTCGAACTAACCGCCATTTTTGTGTAGTTTCAATTGATTGTTCTCTATGTCTTAATCTTTTATCTTGAGCTAATTATTATTGCCTTTTCTCATTTTTGCCGTGTTTTATTTTTATTTTTATTTATATTTACATTTATATACTTTTACTTGTGAACTTTGTATCCTAATATTCTTCTCATCCCCCTTACCATTGTAGTGATATGTTACCTTCTATCTTTATCCTTAGTCTTGGTCTATAGTTACTCATTTGTAACAGATATGCTAGTGATGGGTTTTTTGTACATACAGTAGTTTATGCGTAATTTTCGATTAAAATCTTTCAATTTATATATATATATATATATACATATATATATACATATATATATATATATATATATATATATATATATAGATATATATATATATATATATATATATATATATATATATATATATATATATATATATATATATATATTTATATGTATATATATATATATATATATATATATATATATATATATATATATATATATATATATATATATATATATTTGAAATATGTAATAATTAGAATTATGTAAAAATAAAAAAAAATAAAAATACAATTCAAGCAATATTAACATCACCATAGAAGCAAATTCACGGCCACAATGCCGACAATCGAGTATCTATAAATATATATATATAGTATCTATATAGTATGTATCTATATATATATAGTATCTATATAGTATGTATCTATATATATAGTATCTATATAGTATCAATATAGTATCTATCTATATATATATATATATATATATATATATAGATACTATAGCTTACTAAAATATGAAGGATACTATGCAAATATGATTAAATAAAGAATTTAAAGTTATTAAGTAAATGGACTGAAAATGCAAAATACATTTAATTTATTGCGCAAATGCAGCTCATAAATAAAATGATTTCAATAATAATAGAAGTTTGAAATTCCAATGAACGAAAAGTAAGAAGATGTAACACGATAAATCTAACTTTTTAAAACACCCACAGAATAAAATATAATACAGCAAATCAACAATCAAATGGATAAAAATACAAAACACAAGCTATCAAGTTACAGAAAATCAACAAAATTAAAAGGTATGGAAACAAAAAAAGAAAAACTTTAACTAAATTCAACTATATAACTGGCTTACAAATCAAAAGTAAAAATCAACTAATCCTCAAGCAAATGGAAAAAAATAAATAAAATAAATATCGAATCAACAAGTCAATGAAAAATATCATAATACAAAGGTATGGAATCGAAATAAGTATAACAAACGAAATCAAGCACAAACGCCATACACGTGGACGAGGCTCTAAGCCTAAATCATGAATTGTTAACCTCTACAAAAATCTAATCATGTCCAAGTTTTTTGTAGAAGCAAACACAAAAATGTATGTTTCTGAAGAAATAGATAGATTATATCTACAAACTATTTCTACTTGGACGACATACATAAAGAAGGAATAAAATAAAAAAAAATGAATACCTGAAAAAAGCACAGCGTATGTACAATCGAGTCGATACAGGGAACACTGATAGAAGAGACCAGTGTTGCCATTTGTAAAGAAAAAATTTCATTGGAATTTCAAACTTCTATTATTATATATATATATATATATATATATATATATATATATATATATATATATATATATATATATATATATATATATCCCCGTACTACTTATATTGTCGCAGATTAGAAAATATGCCTGTGTGTTAAAAGATTACCCGTATTATGATATGAGTCTCAAAAATCTTTGCCATAATGAAACAGATGACGTAATAAATTGAAAATATTAATAATCCCCGTAACCTTTATACCAGAAGGTCGTAATTGATTCCAATATATGGCAATATATATCAAAATATATGCCAATATACCTGTACTATTTATATTCTCGTAGATTAGAAGACATACCCGTGCATTTGTAGAAGATTACTCGTACAATGTACAATATATGAGTTTAAATAATTTTTGTCATAATAAAACAATGGCATAATAACTTGAAAATATCAATAATCCCTGAATTAATAATCCCCGAAAATATCAATAATAATAATGTTTAAACCTGAAGACCGTAATTGATATTATCCAGTCAAAAATACAATGTCAATAGAATTTAATTTATATACATATCTTTATTATTCAAATCGGAAAAAATTTAATAAAAATTCTATGCCGCATAACACATTGGATTTCCATCCTTTGCTGAACGACATGATATCATTTGCTTCAAATAAATTGATATAAATCATATCGTCTGAATAATGCTATCTCCATGGAAGGTTTGGCGACATTTTCGTCAATTTAGTGACAATTTAAAAAATCGCCAAATTTATAGCCAAGTGAGACTGAAGTGACCAAGTGAGATAGTCCCATTTTACGACAAATTGACGAAACATCATCACAATACTATCCCCTAGCAAAAGACAATTAATTTCATTTATTAAGCGCAATTTTATCAATTTCATGATATTTTTATGGATTTACAAACATTTTTATCAATTTGGTGACATTTTAAAAATTCGCTAAATGTGTTACTAAGTAGGATGGATGGAGTGACCGACAAACACTACCGAAACATCATTTCAGTACTCTCTTCTAAGAAGACGAATTTAATTTCATTGATTTGCACCGTTTTTATCAATTTGGCGACATTTCCGTCAATTTGGCAAAGTTTAAGAAAAGTTGCCAAGTTAGCGATATCCCGCTAAATTCGTAGCTCTAAATTTGCAGATCTGAAGAATAAAACATCCTGATCTCATTTGTATATACAAAATGAAAACACTAAAATTGTATTAGAAGATATATCCGTTCTACTCTTTTTCTGTTTCAGCAATCGGATAAATGAATTTATTGGGTAAACGCAATATATGAGTTTATTAGCTAAACACAATATATAAGCTTAAAAACTCTTTGCAAAAATAAATGAAAGTGATGTACGCAAGCTACAATTAATATAATTAAAAGAAAAATCTAACCGTTCGTTTATAATATATATTTTTATATCCATTTATTTATTATTCAAATTGAAAAAATAATAATAATAATCAACAAACAGATTTAATTTAATTGCGTTGCTGAGCAACATGATATAAAATAGAATCTTCCTCATAAAATGCGAAATTAAATAACCATTTTGATTTCTTTATTCTTTTCATCGTTGAGTAAAAGCTTGTGAAAAATAAACCATGGAGATAGATTTTCCATTTAAATTCATGTTTCAAACAATTCATGTTTTCAGATAGTGACTAATTAGAGCAAAAATCTTCCACCAACCTCAGAAATAAAGTTTTAATTTACTTTCACGTTTCAAACAAATGATTTTCAATCTTTCCGTTTGGATGAACCACGGAATTAGAGAGTAGAACTCCTAGAGAAAAGTTTCGTTTTTCATCAATATCTCGATAACCCTTGGTCTTAGAAACTCGAAACTTGGATTAAATTTATGGAGGGGGTGGGGGCTATTTCAAGGCTATTCACAAAATTTCATTAAATTCGGTTCAACCGTTCTCCCGGGATGCTGAGACAAACGAAAGTTTCGTTATTTACTAATATCTCGAGAACCACTGGTTGTAGACACTCAAAACATGGACTAAGTTTTAAGTGGGGCTATTTCCAGGCTACTCACAAAATTTCATCAAATTCGATTTAACCGTTCTCTCGTGATGATGGGGCAGACAGATTTTCAATTTTATTTATATAGATAATAACATTTGGTATGTCGTTGTATTTTGTGGTACATGTTAGTTCTTTGAAGTTTGAGATTTATCGGGTTAACCGCCCGAAAAATCTCCGGGGAGCGGGAGGCAAACTAAATATTTTGTTTTCCATATCTTCATATATCATTTCTTCGAAATTTAATGGGTTCCTGGGGTTTATGACCCCCAAATTCCTCCTTGGCGGCGCCGCTGGCTCTAAACCATATTGGGCACATCACAGAAATGTACTAAATTTGAGGGAAGAAGTCGGAAAAGGAGTAGCTAGAAAGTTCAAATTTGGTATTTTGTTATATTTTACTGTATATCTTGATTCTTTGGGATTTGAACCTTATCGGACTGGCTCATCCTAGGCCTGCTATAAGGATGTACTCTTTTTCTGGGAATAACTTATGAACCTCAGCAGCTAGAAAGACAAAAGTTGATATATCACTGTCCTTTGTGGTATATTTTAATTTTTACTTTCCCTGCAATACATGGTAATGTATAGGGAAAGTATTGGAATCATGCCGAAAATCACAACTCGAGTTTTCGACGGATCTACACGTTTCGAGACCTCTAGAATACGAAAAAACTATTTTTAGCGTGACGTCTCTGTGTGTGTCTGTCTGTGTGTCTGTCTGTCTGTGTGTCTGTCTGTCTGTGTGTCTGTCTGTCTGTCTGTGCAGATTTTGTATCCCCTCGAACTAAAAAACTAATGGACCGAATTTCACAAAATTTGGTAGGTAAGTTACTTGTGAGCGATTCTGGTGCTGATTAGTTCTGAGTACAATTCGGGATAAAAGAACCCGGCTTTTCTTCGAAATGGCTCGCAAAAGCTTGTATCCACTCTAACTGAAAAACTAATGGACCGAATTTCACAAAATTCGGTAGATGAGTCACTTGTGGGATACCCTGGTGCTGATTAGATTTTGGTACGCTTCGGAAAAAAATGACCTGCCTTTATTTGCAAAATGGCCCGCAAAAATCGTCCAAATCTAAACTAAAGAACTGGGTATACTCAAATATATCCATTAAATGCTGATTTAATACGTAATTTTTAACGACGAAAAGAATAAGATCAACCCCATTACACTAGGAGTAGCCGTTCTCGAGATATTTTAGTTTTTCGTACTTTCCCTACGCCACCTTTGAAAATAAGCCCCGTTACCAAATGAGAACGAAAATTGAATTAAAAGTGAAATAAATTTAATTAAAATAAAGAGAACGTTAATATAAGTCTGCAGGGAAAGTCATGTGCTGCTCACATCAGATTTTTTTTTTTATTTTTAACCTTATCGGGCAAGCCCGTCCTGGGCCCACTACCGGAATGTAGTTGGATTTTGGAAATAACTCGAGAACTGCATTAGCTAGAAAATCTAATTTTGGTATGTCGTTGTTTTCATAATAAATCTGCTTTATGAAACACGATAAGTTTAAAATTTTGGGGGAAATGATAAACAATTCATTAACAAACTTGAAAAAATATCGTGTTTTTGATTTTGCACAAATAGGAATGTCTAAGTTACGAGAGTGAATTATCTTGCGATACATATAAATACAAATTCTAAACGAGATATATTTAAAATTTCATAATCCGATCGACCATACGGCAAAATATACTGAAAAATAAAATATTTCAAACTTATTTAAGTGCTGCGGAACAAAGACGTTCGATGTCTGGAAGAAATTCGAAACTAACATTATGAGATTAAGAATCATAATTTTGGCAATTTCACATATGAAATGTAATTATAGAAATTTTAGTATTTTCGGGGTATCAATGAATAATCAACTTATTCAAATGCAAAACACATGATTTAAAGCAACATATGTATTTATAATCATATAAACAAATAACGAGTTTTCGAATATTTGTATTTATGTTATGGTGCAGAATAAATAACATGTTCAACGTGTAAATTGTCTAATTTTATTATAAAAAAGGATATGCAATAGAAGGTGACGCATCAAGATGAATACTATTTAAAAAAAAAAAAACCTACCAAAATTCACAGTTTTGCATTTATAGGGAAGAGGAGCGGTTAAAAATGACCAGTTTATGTATTTTCACAGTCTCTAAAAAATAATGAACAAAAAAAATCTATACATTTTCAGAGGTACATCAAGCTACAATTTGATTCGAAAAGGAAGGGTGTGAAAATGTGTGGGTTGGAATTTAATAAATTTCGAAAGAAAATCGAGTAGGGTGTCTAATATAGTGTACCAATTCCCATTCATTTACTACACTATTTTGACTTTTCCCCCTAATTTTATATGGCTATACCTGTGAAACTATATGTCTGTGTACACTATGTTTATGAGTATTGTTATTTTTGTGTTCCCAACGGTCCGTTGTAATTGCTTTTCACACTTTGGGTCAGCTGGAAGGCTTGGGTATTGTTACGACGTATTCTCTCAAATCGTGGGCAAGGGCGGATCCAGGGGGAGGGCGCATAGGGCACGCGACCTCCCCGAGAATAGGATTTCAAGCCAGAAAAAAAAAATCAAAATATAAAATTATTAGAAAAATAAAAATATAGGAAAGAAATAAAATAATTTACAGGAACGAAATATGCTTAAAAAATCCGACAACACAATCCAAAATAGAAAATATAAGCTGAACTCAAGGAAGTATCTTGAAACAAAAAAAAAATCGGTGGATGAGGTCGTGGCTTGGTCACAGCACAGTAGATGTTATTTATTTTCACAAATGAAATATATTTTGTTGAATAATGAAAAGAAAATTCAGAAACATTCGATGATACCCTAGCGATGTTCACACAGAATCTAGTGTTTCTTTCAGGCATACCTCCGGGGGCGAAGCTCCCTCTCACGGAGACGAGTATTCGCCCCCCTCCCGGCGACATTTTATGTTAACCTAGTCTCTATTTATATGACATAGTACTTAAATATATGTATACTCGGCAAATAGAAAACTTGTTCCCCATAAAATCTCATTCGCCCCCTCCCCCGGTCAAAATGTCCTGAAAGAAATACTGGGCAAGACTTTCCTCAAATTTTCTAAGATAGTATAGTGTGATATCAGAGCGGTAATAGCTAACTGAGTTGAGCAAGCTAATGAAAAAGTAAAATTTCATTGAATTTTGCCATTATGCCTTATTTTTCTGTATTTTATATCCGGGACGAACTTCGTGCCAAAAGTTAAATATAGTGGGAAAGTAAAAGGTTTTCAGAGTTTAATATACGAAAAGGAAATTACCGTGAAATTGAAACTGAAACTCACAGATTATAGAGTACTGAAACCTGCATACATTGCATATTCTGATCTTTCGAGTGCGATAAGAATTTCTATCTTACAATGTTTATAATCGCGCAACTTCGACCTTTTTAATTGGTGGTTGATACCAAGCAGCCGTGATTCTGGGAATGCCTCGATCAATAATTCCTCAAATGTGTGAACTCGAGACATCGCAACATAAGTAAAGCCAATCGAAAATTGGGATTTGTCAATTTCTACAACGCACTGATCTTGGGTTATGTCTTAACTTCGGAGAATTGTATATGCAAGAGTGAATATGATACAATACACTGTTCTAGAGTTATGCCTTAACTTAGGTGGGCATTGATTGCACATGCAAGAATATGCAATAGAATGTGAGAATATGCAATGAACATCGTACGAAAATAATGAAAAACTATGGAACAGACACAATTTTTAATCAAAATCAGAAATAGAGGCATCAAATTAGAGATAATTTTAAGGGGAACTAGTCTAATGATTTGTCCCTGTGGTTGCATCGGAGACGGTGAGACCTGGTTGAAGAGGGTGGAAGCAAGATTTTTCACGTGAAAGCGACTAATATGGTTTCATTTGTATTTATATGAACTAACTACAAAGTAAATTTCACCATAGTCGTTAAAGTCGTTTTTGAGGAAAATTATTTCGTTTTTCTTACTTTTCACACTATTTTCTAGTTTTTTCATACTATTTTCGATTTCCACAGCTTAAAACCTAGTCCGCATTTGTTTAGAACCCTGTGTAAAATTTTAGTTGTGCCCACTGTGCAATTATTTTAAACTTTTTAAAGCTATGCGTTCTTGGGAAAAACGGTGACAAAGATGACATTTGGGCGGATTCTAAAGAGCTTTATTATGCTCAGCTCAATAGTCAAATTCTTTTTGCGTTTTCGTACTTTTTTAAAGAGTCACAATTAACGATGTATTCTTAAAGCTATATGTTCAGCAGATATTATTTTGAATATCTTCTCCGTAATTAAAGTTCTTATTAATGCTGTTTCGGCATCGCGTCGTTTGAAACTCTGAAAGGTATGTAAATCACTATTCAGTATCGATTAATTTTGTCTTTCTTATGTACGTACTGTTTGTGTGCACATGTGCTTTTTCTCAAATAAGTAATTCAAATAATAACAATGGTTTCAATTTTTTACATTTGCCGGTACATGCATACGAAGCATCAGTTTAGCAAGTGAGCTGATAAAATAGGAACTGCTGAAGTATCACTGGGATGGTGATTCGGCTTCCACGTATCCTTCATTTATCAACCAAACCGTGGTCGTGAAGAACAAAGGAAAGTTCAAGCTGCGCGTTTCGAAAAATAACATTGACTTATGTTTTTGCGATCAAAACAGGAATATTTCTGCATGTTTGTGGGCACAAGTTATGTTGGGAAATACAAAGCCACTTAAAAAGTATTTAAAATTCACATGAAATATATTTTTTGTGGAAAAATAAAATAACACTGAGTAACACAATAGGACGAGCTCATATATTTATAAAAACGTTCGTTCTACCAAATGTAGATAACCGGAACCAGAAGAGATTTCTGACAGACATAAGTTGAAGAGAGCATGGCAAAGCTGCGTCCAATAATAAAAACTATTCTGATGTTTGGCCGCCAAAATATTTCACAGATAGGCCATCAGAGCTAGACACCAATCGCGAACCTACCAGGAACCAAGGAAAGTCCTTCGCTTTTAAATTGACAGTGGAGACAATATTATATAAAATCAATCAGAAAAATCCTCTACAAACGCAACATTAAAATGACTTGCAATGAGTTGATAATCTGCATTTGTGTCGAGATTCTCAAAGTGATTCTGACACAGGTACAGGAAAAAATATTACAGTATAATATTTAATAAAATCACTGATGAATCTCCCAAGTTACAACTTTGTTTATCAATGCGGTATTGCACAAATGGCATTGGAAAAGAACATTTTGTATGTTTCGTGGAACTTCAAGGAGCCATTTGAGATAAGACGAAGACTGGTCAATTAGAAGTTCTGCTCTTAGGAAAAGTATTCTAAAATTTATAAAAGAACTGGAACTAGATCTGAATTCTGTCTTAGAGACTAGTTGTAATAGATGAACCGTAAATGTTTCGCAACTGTGTAGGATATGGAAATTAAAAGAGAAGTTATGAACGCCTCTCTCTATCGTTATAAAAATCATCATCTTAATTTGGCAATTTCTAGTTACTGTGATGCGCCTTCTAACAGGAACACACTAAGAACTAAAGAAGAAATTATCTCTTTTTCAAAACCATGTAAAAAAATCATGTAGTACTGAGAGATCACTTGGGTTTTTGGTCGGACACTGTTGATTGAACCCGCTGGGATTAGTGCTATGACTCAATTTTTCAGTTAAAAATTGATTTGCTACTCACGTCACAACAGCAGTAGTGAAAATGAACACAATGCCTTGATATGGGAACAGCGGCTAAAGCAAATCTCAAAAAAGGTATATCGCATTGTGAATTCGTAATAGCCGTATTTTCGTTGAGTAATTTAATGGTTATAAATCAAACCATTGAACTATAGTTTCTACAGAAGAAAGGCTTGAATGCACACGAAGCCACTGTAAAAATTCAGAAAACGGTCAAAGTGCTAAAGGAAAGGTATACCTACGCAAAGAAGTTCTATACTGAATTAGCGATGGAGGAGGAAAGCGGGAATTGGGAGTCGAACTAACCATCCCAAGACTAGCTGGCAGACAGCAGAACCAAATTAATAATTTAGTGGAAGGAGACCCCTCATCAACAGTGCACTGGAAGTGAACTGTTTGCGTTCTTTGGTCAAATATATCCTATGATTTTGAGACATTTTTCGCTCGCCAAATGGTTTTAAATCATTTAAAAAATTAGAGTCTAAGGACGTTAAATCAAGCTTCAGAAGGATCATCAAAGCATCATGCCACCTCATGGCACAAAACGATTCAGACCAAGACATCCTACAACAAATTGTTGCAGAAGTAAAACTCCTTTGTCAGAGGTCAAACTTCAGTAAATCCTTTTTGATCGGCGTATTGGAGAAATTGCGGAAGATGGCGATATTTACCCGCACCTTATTAAAATGTATAAAACACTTTGGGTGTCAATTATCACAGCAGAGCGAGGTTTATTTACTTTGAGAGGACTTAAAACTTGGTTGAGGCCTCAAATGGCCGAAGATCGGTTGACAGGATTCGCTCTGATGAAGGATCATCCCCATATTTGAGTTGATGTAGAGGCCGTAATAAATTAATTTGCCCCAAAGGAAATTAAGTTTATTTTACAAATGCTATTGGCTGAGATATGAAAAAATAAAGATATTAACAGATGTATGAGATATAAAATGATAGAAATAAAATTATATTAAAATATGAAAAATGATATTTTAAAATATATATCTATGAATGTGTTCGGGTTTTACTTTGACTTCTCAATGTTTTGCGAGTTCATTCAAGGGCATGACAAAACACGACCACAAATTTAACAAAATAGGTGTGAATTAGTTTTCTAGCTTTGCGCCCCACCCGAAAAAATTTTCTGGATCCGCCGCTGATCGTGGGTGTGTATTCTCAGGATACAAAAATCAGTCCGGGTTTCTGGATAACTAACGCTTTTATTTAAAAAGCACTAACAAACGTAAACAGGAACAATATACAGCGAATAGTTCAATAACTATCTTGCAAAAACACTAAAAAATTTGTTAGATACAATAAAACAGCATTTAAATGTCTCACAAAACAGACGATTATACTCTCAAAACACTGACATACTTCACAACTCACGCCATATCACGTCACCTCTCTCAACCTGAACGATGACATCCTTATATAGTCTCCAAAGACATGTTTAAAAAGAAGACCGTAACATTGAAACCTGTCGATGTTTCAATTGAACTCTGCTTGTCTCTTTCAGATTATTCTCCCCATAGCGGAGTTCCAGAGCATTCGCCAGGACTTCGAAGTCCAGACGTTTTTCTGTCAAGAGTTGCTCTAAATACAGGGGTGGGCATTAAGTCGATCGCGATCGACCGGTGGACCACTAAGACATTTTGGGGTGACCGCCTTTACTAAGACCTAAGACGCGCATACTAAAAGAAACATATTTATGGAACACCGACGTCAGCTAGACTGGAGAATCGACTTTTCACAATCGATGCGACTGTGTTTGCTTAAGCAAATGATTCAATGAATGTGTAGACGACACATGTATGACGCATACGTCGGTTACAGATACATCGGTTCACGTATGTTCGCTGCTCGCTGCATTGAATACCGTCCACGCTCCACGGTCTAGCAGTCGCTAAAGTTCTTCAAACATTAAACTTGACAATTTTGTGTTACTTGTATTTTTGTAGTAAAAATAGTAATCTGTCATATTTTAAAAGAGGGGTACAATGTCGAAAACAAGTGTTAAGAAAAGAAAAACATACAATTTTAATACAGAATGGGAAGAACAGTTTTTCTTTACAATGGTGAATGCAAAATATGTGTGCTATATATGTCATGCAAGTGTGGCACTTCCAAAAAAAGAAAACGTTGAAAGGCATTTCAAAAGCATGTATGGAAGTTTTGATACAGATTTTCCGTTAAAAAGCGAATTGCGTAATTTTTAGCCTCTTTTTTTTTTAGCTCACCACACCTACGCCACTGGGTGGACCGCAACACCTTGAAAAAATTAGAAGTAGCCCGTACCCTGGAAAAGTCTGCCCACCCCTGCTCTAAAACATCAGCCGTAGGACCTGGAAGGGAAGCAACGAATTGTCAGGCTTTTGAATTTTCGGGTCTAGTCGTTAGCTCCTGCGATAACATTGAATTGGCCTCGAAAATTTGACCAAATACTTTGTCCGTCATACGTAAGAACTTTTACTTTGCATACAAACATCATGCAAAAATCCGTATTGGCCCCTGACGATTTTCGTTCCATTAATCTCCTACCAAGTTTCTTCACAGTTTCATGCACATCGCCGCATTTTCGATGAACATCCTCTTGAGCTGCTCTCATGCCTCCCACCTCTTCTTTGATCTATTCTCATCCGGCTTTCATTCCGCTTTGTATAACTTTGGTTTCTTCTTCAGTTTGACTTGAACGAATTTAATTTATTTTTTAACATTAAATTTAATTTCTTCCTCCATCTCGGCTAGTCTTTCTTTCATTTCTTCTTTAATACCTTCTTTCACGGTTCTAACCTCTTCTTTCATCGGTTTTTGGCCGACACAGAAGTGCTACCCACGAATCGACCTCTCTGTAGAAAATGCGGTTTGGCCGGGATTTATGACTACCGTGAAATCTGATATTTGAACGACAATGAGAAGCTTCTTCATCGCCTGATGAATATGTGCAAGATTTGCAAACACGGTTGGAGGTTCGCTCGAGAAAGGATTAACATTGCTACAGATATAATGAAGAACTGATACGATATTAAAGTTAATAGAGGACATTTCCAGGAAGACGAGAAAGTGTGGTTATTCAACCCTCGGCGACGAGAAGGATTTTCACCGAAACTACAGCACAACTGAGAAAGACCGTACGTCATAATGAATAGAGTAAACAGTGTTATTTATTGAAATCAGAAATCGTCTTCAACCAAGTCAAAAGTTGTTCCCATCGACGTATTAACCCCATATTGTGGATCACAGTAAGTTGGTACTCACCTGGACGTGCAGTCTTAAGTAAGGAACAGTATTAGGAATACATGAAATGATCAACATTGGTATCACGTCTGCATTCAATAGATAAAATGAAGGACAAAACATTTTAAAAAACGAAAGGTCTTTTATTTAACACATCCTAAAAGACGTACAAATTATATATTTAATATATAATTTGTAAAAACTGCCAGAGCGCTTTCTGACGCATATACACTACATGAATAGTAAAAACATGGAATATATAGAGATATATATAGAGAGAGACCAGTTTAAAGCAAATTTGCATAAAATATAAAATGATAAATGAACTTACTAAAAATAATACAAGAAATATACACGGAAATGGCAAAATAAGTTTAAAGGCTTACGAATTTTAAATTATTACAAGAAAAGAACTAATACAAATTTTAGAAAACGTCAAGCATGATTTTCCTGAGAATGACATTCACAAATAACTTTTAAGAGGTTTGAATTGCATAGAGTCGAGAATGAGTCGCCAAGTAAAACTTAAAATTTGAATAGGATCTGTTTTTTAAAACGTTTTGTCCTTAATTTTATCTATACATGAAATGCTTTTGTTGCATATTACCTATCTCCAAGGAAAAACAACTTTTACAGGCAGCCATTCCTATTACTTGAAAGTAGGATTGTCATACTTTTCAGGGCGTGGATGCCAGATTTGGCGATTTATCGCTAACTTGGCGACTTTTTGAATATACTTGAACTTTCTTGAAATATCGAATATTCTTGGAGATACAAGCACTTACTGTAAATTTCTATGGAGATTATATGAGTTATCTCTTAATTGGACGCAGTTGAAGTGATGCGAGCTAAATTGAATCGTGAGATACGTCATTAGTTAAGTATTTTATTGTTATTTTATTACATCTGGCAGTTGTTGAGTGATCTTGTAAGATAGCTATCGAGCTATTTGCGATACATTGTTCTAGTTTACACTTATTTGTGCTTTTAAATAAAAGCGTTAGTTATCCAGAAACTTGAACTCATTTTTGTATCCTGAGAGTACACCCACGATTTAAGTGTACACGTCATAACAATGCACTGCGAATAACTGGATACCTGTCTTACAAGATCACTAAACAACTGTCAGGTACAATAAAACAGCAATTAAAGGCTCCATTAATTGACAAAACAGCACATTCTGTTCTTAATGAAGTATTTCACAATTCACTTCGATTTGTATTACTCTCTCCAACTGAACAATGACTTTCTTATATAGTCTCCATATAAATTTCTAGAAAGAGGGGAGATATAGAAACTAGTTGATATTTCTAGAAAGTTCGAGTGGATTCAAAAACTCGCCCAACGTCACCAAGTTGGCGATATTTCGCCGAATCTAGCACTTATTGCCCGAAAAAGTTACGTCAACCATACTTTCACGCAATAGCAATGGTTGCTGTAGAAGTATTTTCTCCTTGCGGTGAGGTAAAGCACAGTGAAGCGTTTTACATATTCTGTATTTAATATAATGTACCAATACGACGAAGAGAAAAATAAGAATATGCATTTTGTGTACGGGTTATGTGCTTTACCTACACGGAACAGTACGGATCTTGGTGTTGATCTAAATTATTTGAATTTTATGGAAACTTTTTAAAAACAATTGTTCATTATCTCGAGAAGGCATCGTTCTACGAGGTAGGATCAAAAAGTTCGGAGACTGTGCTAATATCTGCAATCCTAATTAGAAGAGAGGGGAACTATTTTACCGTGGCGTAGAGGCGCATGTGACGCGAGATGTAAAAAGGAAGAAGCAGGTGTTTTTCCAAACAATGCGTGTCAGTGAAGCAGGTGCAATGTTTCTGTCGGTGATTTCCCCAAACGCTGGCAGAATTTGATACTCGCACGTTGTTCTTCAAACGCCATTTCTATTTTCGACTAACGCGAACGACTACATACAGTTCACTGACACGCATTGTCTGGAAAAATCCTGCACTACGGACCTGCTTCTTCCTCTTCACATCTCACGTCACATGCGTGCCTCTACGCCACGGTAAAATAGTTCACCTCTCCTCCAATCAGGGTTGGAGATATCAGCACAGTCTCCGAACTTTTTGACTCTACCTTGTATAATGAGTGTCGTTAGTTTTCTAATGATAACTTACATATAAAATGATTATCATGATTGACTACCCTGGCGTTTTTAAAACATTATCTCAAAATTCAACTGGCCTACCGTGTGTTCGGTTGCGTTTAAAATAAACAGGGTTCCAGCACTCAGATTCTGATAAAATCGAACCAATTTTTTTCGAATAGCTTAATTTGTTTTGGAGATACTGTGTGTCCACACACAGGACCAGACTTAGCCTAACTGGGGCCCGGGGTAGACATCCCTCCGGGACCCCTTCCTTCACCTCTGGATATATATGAAATGAACAAAAATATTTTTCAGAAGCAGAATTGCATTTTAGAACGAAGTACACAAAAGGTGCTTCTTACATATTTTAACGGAATTTAAATTATTGGCAACTGTCTTATCATAGCTAAGATGCCAACATGTTAAATTAGAGCGGTTAATCCTTGCATATGCCCAAAATGAATTTATATGCTGGACAAACATATTCCGATGGCATACATTTTCTTTAGGAAGTAGACATTAATTTTTCGATGCTGCAATTGTTTAATTTGGGCCTCTCTGATGCGGGCAACTGACCCGCATGCCTCTGCGTCAGTCAGGTCCTGTCCACACACACACGTATCACCTTCACACGAAACATTCGATTTGAGTTTTGCGGCAACTAATTATGTGGAACGGCAGCTCAGCCGTATCTGACTAGAAAATACCGAGAAAACGAAAAAGAACTCAGTTAGTCACCATTTCCTGATAGTTATCTATGCTACGATTGTTGATTGAGAAATTAGTGAAAACACTCTTTTCACCTAAACGTCTATTTGAGAAAATATCACTTCAACCCTTTTTTTTTTTTAATTTTCCCTTCAGAGTTATTTGCAGTTTTTGGTGCATGAAGATTCGAAACACCTGAATTTAAACAGTTCACTTTTCTTTTCTCACTAACGTCTTACATCAGTCACGTTTGCCCTGTATAGGAAATCGTGACGCACTGGATTGAATCAACTGCATCTGACCGAGAAAAATAGAAACCTGTTTATCCGTACATATCAAGAACGATTATTCCCGTTTACTAAAGAGTGCTGCTCTTCCAACTGGAGATGAACGCATCAGATGGGGGTCAGTTGGGGGCATCTGCCCCCGGACGCCAGCATTGGGCTTTAGAGGCTTAGTTCTTTAGTATTGGGTAGGATATTGAATTAAAACATTTTTCAAAAGAAAGGTGCACACATTTTAATGTTGTTAAAGTTTCTTTTAAGTTAATTTTAATGTTGTTAAAGTTTCAGATTTCAATAAGTTTTATTTCTGTAAAAACAGCTGAAAAGTTAAATTTTTGTTAAAAATCATAGAATAAAATAATAAATGATACCATTTCTAGTTCATTTTAATGCATCTTTTTAACAAACATTTCACTTTTCAAGTTTTTTTTAGCTTGTTATCGACAGATGGGTATCTGCCCTTATGCGCCAGAAGTGGGTAGGATGTTAAAGAAAAACATGTTTTTTTAAAGAAACACACATTTTAATAAGTTTTATTACAGAAATAAAACTATCTGAAACTTAATGTTTCAGATTAAGTTTTATTTCTGTAAAAATAGCTAAAACGTAAAAAAAATCGCAGTTAAAATCATAAAATAGAATGACACCATTTCTAGTTTGTTTTAATGTCTCTTTTTAACAAATATTTTACTTTGTCGTTTTTTTAAAAACTTGTTTTGTTGTTGGACAACTGCATCGACATATTCAATTTGAATGTTATCAGATGGACGATTCAGATTTGTATTGTTACTACATATTATCTCAAATTGTGAATTTATTCCCGAGGGAGCCCGAATTTTTGCAGAACAAACGCTTTTATTTAAAAGCACCAAACAGGAACAATACACAGCTAAAAACACTATAGCTATCTCACAAAAGCACAAAACAAATATCAGATATCATAGAACAGCAAGCAATTAAATGCTCAACTAATTCACAAAATGGCAGAATCTGTTGTTCTCAAGCCACTGACATATCTCCCAATTCAATATGATTCATATTTCATCAACTCTGTCTAAATAAACGGCGACTCCTTTATATTCTTTCCATAGAAATATCTAGAAAGAGGGCTTATCATCGCAACTAGTGGATAGTTCTAAAGTCACCAAGTTAGCGATATTTCTCCAAATCTGACACCAAGGTCACAGAAATGTTGTCAAGGTACAGCAACTCTATCTTCACGCAATAGTAATGGTTATCTGTAAAAGTACTTTCTCCTTGTGGAGAATCAAAAAGCCGTGAAACATTTTACATAAACATATTAGTAACAATATAAGGTGGGAGGTTACCAGTAGGACCAACATTATTTTCCGGGGCTCCTCCTACCACTCACTATTTTACAACAAACTGTTTATGTGTCCCGAACCCAGATGCAATGCATCCTTTTGCCTTCCCTTCTTATCAGCGACATATATAGATGGACAAAAGTCTAAACTATGGACAAAAGAGGTTATAGAGGGACAAAAGTAGTCGTCAATAGGGGTCCTGTTTTTGATTATACAACACTAAAAACAGATTTCTCTAATGAGAAACTACTGGGATAAAATGATATATTGCTGCGAACGTGTAATTTTCCCCTACTGGCGTCTCCCGTCTTGTCTTTCGTCTCTTTCGCAGACCTAACGGCCCCATCGGAGTGTTTTCTCCGGAAGATAGCGGTACGAGCATTCCTTCCCATGACGTCATTCTAAGTACTAAGATGGCCACTTTCGGAACTTAGGAGGAGGGTTGCCAGATTTGGCGATTTATCGCCAATTTGGCGACTTTCGGAATATTCGAGAAAGCCCACGAAATAACTAATAGTCTACAAGATATTAGATAATTCTAGACATTTCTATAGAGAGAGCCTATAAAAAGGAGTCATCATCACTCAGCAGGAGTTCAGTTGACGAATTTACAAGATACGAGCTACAGTGAACTGTGGCTTTTGTCAATGTTTTGAGAATAGTAGCAGCTGTTTTGTGAAAGTATTTTTGTTAGTATTTTGAAAATAATATCGCTTGTTTTGTGAAATTAGTGGAGTATTTAAGTGCTATTTGATTGTATATTGTTCCTGTTTACTTTGTGTCTGTGAATAAACGTATTTAGTTATCCAGAAATTCGGATTCATTCATTCTTGTATCCTGCGTGTACACCCGCGATTCCAGAAGATACGTTCCTAACATATATGAATTTCATTTGTGGTGGTGGGTGGGTGGGGGGAGAGACACCAATTTCGCGCCTTGACCTCTGGCGCCATTCACAGTAGCTACGCCTCTTGTGTCTTTACAAATGGTAGAAACGCATTGTATTCTACCATTTGTAAAAACAATAATTTTACCTTTTGTAAAGTGACTTCTGTGCGTTTGGTTGTATTGTAGTAGTGTATTTTATTGTATTGTTTTTTTTTCTTTCTTAGATGCAAAAGAGAACGTAACAGCTAGGAACTTTGGCATTCCTACATCCAAGTTCCAGTTTTCGTATTTTTAAATAACTAATATTCTGTAATCTATATAATTACAGAACCTGCTTATAGGAATTATTTCCAAAGTCAGAATTATGCCCTTATTATAGATTACAGCATCCATATGGACCGGTTTCGCACTTATCAGCTCGGAATGACATTTTATTACTGTCATTACAGATAGATATCAGCTATTTCATACTGACGAGCGCATAAAAAGCACGAAATCGATCAACGGATTGCAATGGGGGTGTAATCCTAATATTCTAAAATTTCATAAGGCCCGGATATGACCGGCAGGATCTTTGGAGATTTCCCGACGAGTTTATGACATTGGATTTTATTTCCTTCCTATCGATAATGTGTATTATTATTATTATTATTATTATGTGTTTTGTTCTTTATATAGAGTGCTGAAGTGTCTTGTGTACACGTCAATATTTACGATCGTGGATTTGCATACAACAATATAAATATCAGGACGGGTCTTGTCGTGTGTGTTGCAATTGTTGCTGAAAGGACCGATCTCGGACTTTGTATCCAGGTCTGTAATCTGCAATTTATCCTTAAGACGATTTTATTGATAGTTCACATTAGTGGTTATTGTAATCAGTGTCATCGACAAAGCCCCCCCCCCCCCCCCACACACACTCCCTCCTATTTTACAAATTATTGACCGTTTTGCATAAACTGTTTATGCAGCCTGAGCCCCTATATAATGCATCCTTTTACCCATCCCCCTGGTTGTAACCCAACTCCATAAAGAATGCAAGATTATTTGGGATATATTTCATATTCGGTATTTGTTAAACGGACACTAATTAATAATCTTGATCTTTTGAAGGAAAGCGCACGATGTTCTCCGGCAGAATGCCTTGATAAACCGGACGAAATTTTGGCGATATTATCTTAGAAGCTCAGTGCTCTTGACTGGTGCTAATCATTCAATTATTTATTTATTGGCAGATTTTGCTATAATTATAAATATAGTATGGTAGATTCCAGCTCCTTCAAAAAAAAAAAAAAAAAAAAAAAAATTAAATTGTAAATTTTCACCTGCATCTTTATTTTGGTGCTGCCATCTAGTGAGAAAAATATACATGTACAGTGAGCAATGAATTGACTTCAAGCAGGATATTGCGCTTGCAGACTTGCACATAACCAATAAAGTGCGTCATGGCACAGTCATTTCTTCATCACCTTTGAGGCCGCATGGATTCGCGGTTTTTGTAACTCATCAGCAAGGTGCAAGCTATGACATGACTAGAGCGCACAAAACTCCTTTAAGCAAGAAACTCAAAATTAGAACACTGCACAAGATCACACCAGTTAAGCACTTTTTTGATTAAATAAAATGAAGCTTGCCCTTGTGTGGGAATGTCTGTTGTGTGGCGGTATACCAAGTCAGCATCTCATTCCGATTCTGGATGAATGAGGATTAACGGCTGACACGCATGGGTAGTTCTTTCTTCAATGCGTTTGTTTGTCACTCTCATTATACAAGCACTCCATGATATGACAATGTAGTTTCTTTTATTTACATAAGTTAGCGTGCCTAGATAAATTAGAGTAATTGCGTATATGTGGCAGCATTTCATTTTAATTCATGGGGGATTAATGGCCATAACAAATGCGTAGTCCTCCTATTCAAGGCATATATCGCCACTCCAATTTATCGAAGCACTCTAGTGTTGGCGACTATTGCAGATCATTTCTATTAAAATACTATTATTCTGGCAAGAAATTTTCACCTTGTATATAAAATTCTCTGTATATCACGTGATCATTTATTCCAATAGCAAATTCAGAAGCATAAAGCTGGAACGCACAACTGCGAAATCCAGAAACATAAAATTACTTTATGCAAGAGAAGTAGACTGTCACTATTCTTATTTTCCCACAATACATAGCATACGCAAAGGAAGTATTGTAATAGGGTTAAAAATGCGACTATCGGCTTTTGATGGTTTTACACGTTTTGACTAACCTTGAATACGAATCGCCATTTTTCAATGATGTTTGTGGACACGATACCTCTTGAACTAATTGATCAAATCCAATGAAATTTGGTGCGATCATTTCAATTGGAGAAACGTCAAAGGCCTATTGATTCTCACCATGAATGACCCAGGGAAAGTCCTCAATTTTTTTGAACGTTTTTTCGAAAATCGATAAAAAGTTATGAAATTAATCGTGCTAAAGAATTAATTTGTTTAAACGCGAATGACATCCTTTATAAGAAGTAAATATGGGCTGTTTTCGAAATATTGCACGTTTTTAATCTAAAATGGAAAAAAAAATATTAAATATGTTCATTGTCAAATGAGTTAAGGATTTGTAAGCAATTTTAATCTAAAACGAATAGACGCATTTTTTTTTTTTTTTATAATTATCACGATCTGTTTTTGAAATATAAGAAATTATACTTTTCCACATTGAGAATGATTATAAATTACTGTATTTATATAATTATTTTTATAAGTTTCAAATCTTAATTTTCTACATGTCCTTATCTTCTACTTCTCTCTTTTGTATTTGCGTACACATTCCAGTATGTATATATTCAATGGAAAATTATTCATACTTTGACTTCGAACGAAATTTTCTGCATTTGTACTCTACTCGCCTTGCCAGTATGCAGGAGAAGTCGGTAATAAGAAAAATCTATACATTCCTTTTCTGTACTGTGTAACGATCGAGAGATAACTACAAAATCTATATTTTAAATAAGCACATTTCCAAATGTTCGACCACTATCAAAATCTATAAGGGTTCTTATATTTTCAGATTTCAATAATAGAAAACAATTTCGCTCGATTTGCTTAATTTGTTATGGTTTCACTGGAATACATACATTCCCTCAAGAATGTTCGATTCGATTTCAGGGATGCTTAAAACATGCGAATCCATTGAATCTCGAATTTCAATTTTCTCCTCCCCGTCACAATACTTTCCACTTTCTTTATAAGGTAAAAAAATGTGATGTGGGCAGCACATGATTTTCTCTGCAGACTCATATTCACGTTCTCGTTATTTCTTCAATAATTCATTAAATTGAGTTTAATTGCACAAAATAACACCAATAATTATTTTAAATTACATTGAATTCGGCCTTTTAATTAAATTTTCGTTTTCATTTGATAAGTGGACTTATTTTCAAAAGCGGTGTAGCGAAAAACTAAGATATCTATACTAAGATATATAGACCGTTAATCCCAGAGTAATGGGGTTGGTCTTATTATTTTCATCATCAAAAATTACGCCTAAACCAAGCATTTAATTGATGTATTTGAGCATACGTTGTCTTTTATTTCAGATTTTGGCGTTTTTCAGGCCATTTCACAAAAAATAAGCAGATTCTTTTATCCCAAATTGTACCAAAATCTGATCAGCACCAGAGTCACCTATAAGGAACTTATCTACCAAATTTTATGAAATTCGGTCCATTACTTTTTGAGTTAAGAGTGGAAACATACATTGCACAGACAGACAGACAGACACACACACAGACGTCAAGCTAAAAAACAGTTTTTTCGTGTTCTAGAGGTCCTAAAACGTGTAAATCCGTCGAAAACTCGAGTTGTGATTTTCAGCATGATTCCAACATTTTCCCTATACATTACCATCTATTGAAAAGTAAGTAAAAATTACAGACATGTAATAGATAAGTATTCTTAATATATTTTTTATTTGTTGCAAATGAAAATTTGAAACTTCGTTAAAAATATAGTATATAACAAATTACTAAAAGTATCAGACGGTTTTGGATATAAAAAACAGCTGCCTACTTCAGGATGAAAAGACAGAGCAAATACACTAGTAAAAACAAAGTGTTTGTTAGTGTGATTTCTCTGTTTGTTTATTAATTATAAAGAAGGAGACTGCTTGTTGTCTCTGAAACCGGTTGATATTGTTACTAAATTGTGGTACGCTGCATTTTTAAACGAAATTCTTATATAATAATTATTTTTACAGCAGTTTAAGAGATTAAATTTAATTATTCATTTGTTATTAGTGATTAATGAGTTTTTCGAAAGACTTTGGTCCGTATATACAAAGGAGCATTTGAAACAAACACTTTTTGTAAAGGATATAATATTTAGTTTTTTTAAGAAGGTGTGTGTGTGTGTGGGGGGGGGGGGGGGGGGATCCTCATCTGATATAGACGAGAAATGTAGATTTACGATGTCATTATTTGGATCATAGCATTATATAGAGAAATAATTGTTTTCCAAAAAATTTTTAATTCGAAATTTTGAGGGATAAGCTCGTTTTAAGACCTCTTAAAGCCATTTAGAACACTTTTGGAAATTATATATGCACACAAACACACACTCTCTGCTTGTGTGTCACATTTTACGAGTAGATACATAGTGAAAAACTAGAACTAATAGAATATTTAGTAATTTTCATGATTAGAATTCAAGTTGTTCGAATTCTTGGATTTTCATAGCATAATTTCCTGTAGAAATTCCCGATAGTAGTTTATAGAATTTGGGGAAAATTGATAATATGAACAACGCGATTACTAATGGTATAAAAAAAGGTTATATTAACACAGATAAATTAAATGCATTCAATGTATCGGTTTCACTAAGCTGTTGCCAACTTGAAGAAATAAACTTTTAGACAATTTTTACGAAATCTGAAAAATATAAATTTTTTCTTTTCATTTTGATGATTGTGATACAAGCATAGACATAGCTGGTATCTCGGAAAGAAGGGGGTGGGGGTTCGAGTGCTATATTTCGTTTTCCAGTATGAACTGACTCTTTGGATAATCAATGTAATTGTTTAGTCATTGAATGGGGGGGGGGGGGAGGTTATGACTTCCGATCTACACCACTGGATACAAGTGGCGCTAAATATTGTAGAATATGAATGAGAAAGTCAAGTTGAGACTCCCACTCTAGATATTTTAGTTGGAGGAGGAGAGTAACCCCCTTGATTTCCCTCTGGGCATCAGTAGAGAGTACAATAGATAACCGTCCAAATTACATATATATATATATATATATATTTTCTTTTGACAATATTATTGCAAAGGATATTTGACTGGTAGAAAAACCAATTTCACGCTTATGGTAATAAGACTGATACCTATGCATCACAATTACGTTGAAAGGTGTTGTTGAACGCGCAATATGACTGACGTAAACATATTCAGAAGCAGCTGGACTATGAAAGGTGCGGATGAACGTCATCTATTGAAGCTATTGAGCAATTGCTTATAATTTAGGAACTTCAGCTTGTAGGACAAAATAAAAAAATACGAAGATTGACACATTTTTGAATTCTCACCAAAATAAAAAGATATCTGGAGTATATCTCGTAGTCTCCACTCGATATCCTCATGCATTTGCATTCCATATTTTTGTGCATACATATTCTGTTTGTATAACAATCAATATTAGAATGGAAAACAAAACATGTACCATTTTACGAGCTTTCTTTTAAGATTTTTCTTTTAAAAAATGTGTTATACCTTTTTCTAAAACTTCTTTAAAATTTCATTTTCCAATGGGCAACGGATTAGTTTTAAAAAGATGGCACGACTAAATATCTCTTAAACGGTTAATCGCAGATCCAATGTTTCATCGTATGCAAATTTTAATCATGTGACACATTTCAGTAAAGAAGTACAAAATGTAATTTTTATACGGGCCTCGTAGTAAAATATTTTCATTTATAAAAATATTTTAAATAGCACAATTAGTCAAATAAAAATGGTTCCATTGTCATACGATCAAAATTACACGCAAAATCAGTAATTAGTTTTCTACGTATAATTGGTGACTGTATAAAACTTTTGATAAAGATTCATGTAAGTTTTCGAATGGAATATCTTTATATATAGTATGAGGAAGTAAAAATATGCTTCCAGGACTATAAATTATGTCCATATTTATTTTCTCTTACCATTGTATGAAGTATTGTTTTACTGAACATGGTCGATTTCAAAATTTATATGGCTAAGCA
This sequence comes from Amaurobius ferox, assembly GCA_951213105.1. NCBI lineage: Eukaryota > Metazoa > Arthropoda > Arachnida > Araneae > Amaurobiidae > Amaurobius > Amaurobius ferox. Next base: position 74,342,103 of record OX578136.1, read on the forward strand.
CATTTCAAGAATTCCTGAATACATTTCGAACATTTATGGAAAGGTGATATAATTGAATATACAAGTCTGATTGCATGCGTGTATGTCTGTGAGATGTGGACACGATACCCCAAGAAGGATGAAGGAATACTTTGCGCGATACATTTTTAAAAACTCTGATACTGATTATACTATCAGTGGTGTACGCAGATTGGTAGGGGTTGGAACTCATACTTTCAAACGATTTTGGAATTTTCTCAACATGACGTTTTAACTCTTTCCTTTTGCTTCCGTGGCACAATGCAGTTTTTTTTTTTTTAAACGCGTAGAAGTTAATTATTTTAATATGACAACACATAAAGATACATGATTGTAATCCAATTGAAAATGTTGTCATTTGGATGTAAATGGGAAAGAGTTAATACTCCATGTTGGGAAAATGCCAAAATTGTTTAAAACAAACATTTAAGCGATGCGGGGTTTAAGATAAATCCCACTGCACTGTATGTATTTCTATGTCAAAATGCTCGTACTGTAATAGAAATATTGATTTAAACTGTTAATTTTGCAGTAATAAATTATCGGTGCAATGCAAATTAGAACGAATATTCGTAAGTATTCAAATTTATTTTACCTTTCAATTTATTTTTGTCTCCCTATATTCTATGCCTTATCCTACAACTAAGAAAAAATACTTATTACTTCTTCTCATAGTTAGGGAACTTTAATTTAAAAATAATCATAAATGTATAATACTAAACACTGTTTCTTTCTATTATGTCAAATGAGAACAAACAGATGGGACCTTACTAATACTAGTGACACCTAGATATAATTCTCAAAGCATTATCTAATTTTTAAGATTTTATCTCCTTCTCTTCAACTATGCTTTTACCGTAGACGAAGAAATCCGGCGATTTCGAAGAGGCCCAATTTTCGCAAATGCATACTATTCTGAAAAAGAAAATTCAAGAGCGAATTGTCCAGGACCCAACCCTCTGCTGGTTGTTGAAGAATTTGAAATTATATGATTGTAATTAAGGAGCATAGGAAAATGAGATTTAATCTAGTCCACATTTCTGAGGATAGAACAAAGTGCATTTTGGTTCAAATAAGATATCCAACGAATATGTGTAAAAATAACGAAATAACCCGTGATTGAATTTAACAAAAAATACCATATTCATCTACATAAAAAAAAACCTCTACATTTTAATACTCTAAATCTTAATGTGTTAGATAGGAAATACGGCGCCTACCTGCGCAATCTTATCATTCGGGAAATAACTTTTTTTAATGTATAGATAAGCAAATTTCCTGTCGATCGCAAGAGAAATAAAGAGATGTTTTTATTCCTTCAGAGACAGATTGTGTATATATACATTCATTGTCATAAAAATTTGTGCACTGAGAAAGAGTTGGCAGAATCGAACGAAATTTTATATATATGAGTGCAACGTTGATATAAGTGATTACAAAATCAAAGCAAAAGGATCATTTATTACAGGAAAAACTACAAATGAATAGAGGTTCTAGTACCCTGTTGGGGCACCTCTAGCGTGAATACGGGCGGGCATTGAGGCATACAGGTCCCGTATAGTGTTTTGCATCATATCATTCCACAGTTGTAAGCGCGCCTCTAGTTCGACCAAACTCGTAGGCTGTCCAACTTGCCATGTGATTCCAGACATGCTCGATAAATGACAAATCTGGGGATCGGGCAATGCAGGAAAGAGTGGTACTGTGGCTGAAGCATTCCTGTGACACCCTTGCTGTGTGTGGCCGAGTATTGTCCTGTTGAAAAATACCTTCTGGGAGCCCTGCCATGAGTGGCTGAAGGATGTCACGAACGTACTGCTGGGCTGTCATAGTTCCGTGGACCAATATTAGAGGTGACCGAATGTCGTATACAACAGGGCATCCCCATACCATCACGCCCGCTGTGGGAGCGGTCCAGCCGCTGTAAAGCGAAGGCAGAATTGAGGCGTGCACCACGGGCCTCCACACACGTACACGGTTGTCATCACAACCCAAATTGAATTTCGATTCGTCGCTGAAGACGACCTGGTTCCTTTCGGTTGCGGTCCAATCCCGTCGAGCGCGTCGCCACTCCAAACGGAGGCGACGGTGGTTGTCATTGTAACGGTGTTGTATTGGGTATCATCGTAACGGTGTTGACAGTGGGTGTGTTGTCACGTAATGGGCGTCGCGATACCAAATGTCCTTCAGCCGGACGCCTCGCGATAATACGGACAAACACAGGGACCCGTAGTGAAGGTGCTGCCTGTATCGGATGGCGGAAAATGATGCAGTTGGCGCTGTGCGTGCATGTCGGGTAATGTGACGGGCTTATCGGTTATTGGTCTGCCGAGGGCGTGATGAGCCTGGACGCCGTGTATGCGATCTCTCTCTCGTCCACTGGTCCCAACACCTCCTCACAGTAAAGTCAGAACGGCCTAGGTGACTGGCTACTGGTCGAGCTGACCATCCGGCTTCTATCATCCCGATGATTCTTCCCCTCTCGAACTCTGACAGCTGATCATATTGTCTTCGATGACGGCGTAACGGCATCCCTAATGAAAAAGCGTCCCTCTGTAATAGATTAAGTACAGGCAAAAAGCCCCGGGGTACCTTTTTTCTGCGCCAGAGAGAGCGAAGTTAAACGCCTTCTAGTGGCATTACACAATCACGCTGTATTTCTAATCATTTGCATATCTGCCTAATACGTACCTTCATGCCAAGTTTCGTTACGATCCCACAATTAACTTCTTGGTGAGCAAATTTTTATGGCTATGAGTGTATATACACTTTTTATAAAAAAAAAAGAATAAACTAAGCACCATGAAGAAAGTGACTGCTTTTATTAAAGTTAAATATGCGTACAGCTCATACACAGGTAATGAAATGATTACAAAATCAAGGCCGCATCAATGGTTAGCAATTGCACATTGAATTTTCAAATCATTAATTGGTGAAATCCCCCTTGGCGGCAATGCATGCTTGTATATTTTTATGTAAGGAAGGATAAAGTTTCTTAATGTCATCCTGCGATATGCGATACATTCTGCCAGGCATTCCTCAATTGTTGCTCCAAATCTGCTACATTTCAGGGTGCCCGAATCTGGCGGCCTAGCATGTCTCATACATGCTCGATTGGCGAAAGGTCTGGTGACTTTGCTGACCACGGACTAATATCAACGGCACGAAGACAGTCCACAAATATGCGAGCCGTATGTGGCGTGGCATTACCTTGTTGGAAAATGGCTCCAGAATGACGTGCCATGAAGGGTAACGCAAATGGTCGCAGGAGTTCATCAACATATAGTTGAGCTATTAAAAGTTGTACGCAGGATGACTAGGGTTGACCTGCTGTCGTAAAAGATAACACCCCCATATCAGGGGTAATGGCTGTGTGCCTGTGTAAAACAAAGGCTGATTGGGATTGCTGACCCTGGCGCCTTTACACAGATACCCGATGGCCATCTGCAGAAAGACTGAAGCGTGGTTCATTGCTGAACACTACGCGATGCCAGTCTGCTGGCAGCCATAATGCTCGGCTACGACACCACTCCAAACGACTCGATGTTATGGAGTTCCGTCGTGAGATGGTGGAAGGTACCACGGGTGGTATGGAAGAGGCTGTAGCACGTTGGATAGCGGACAATGAAGCCGTTGGGCCAGTTCGGGTCTATCGCACAATCATCCAATCTTGCCTCGCATTCGTGCACCTTGGCCTTCCAGAGCCTTCATCCCGCCGATGAGTTCCTCGCAGCAACCATTGCTGCTAGCACCTTTGCACAATAGTATCCGTTCGGTGCAGGTGGCGGGCGGTATGACCAGCCGGCTTCACGCATCCCGACTATACGACCACATTCGAACTCGTCAAATTACTTAAGGTCTTCGGCAACGTTGTAACGGCACTATTGGTTGTGTCTCCTTGGAACTGCATAGCCGATAACGAGCAAAGATAAACAGTCCACATTTTTAACCTGTTTTATAGAATGCTAAATGCGCAGTAGAAACACGCGCTATATGACCGAAGTTAACACTCATTGGCCTTGCAAATTTAATCATTTGCATACTTGGTATAAAAGAATTTGCATGCGAAATTTTGAGATGATCGGATTATTTTTTAGGGGTGCTTCGTTTTTTTTTTTTTTTTTTTTTTTTTTTTTTTAAATAGAGTGCACTAAAAGTATCCGCACTAAAAGTATACCCGTTCTTTGAACAGAATATACAATATAAAGAAACTTAAAATTCACAATGATATGTTCTATAGTATTCTAATTTTTTTTGACACTGTTACTCAAAACATTCTATTAAAGTATTTAAATCAATGCTCCTAAAAGGAAGTTTAAGAATCTCTGTTCTCGCTATGCAACATTATTTTCACAGGCAGATCTGAAGAAAAAATATCCTGGTCCAGTTTATAAACGAATTTATAAAAAGTATGAAATGAGATCAATATGACAAAATGAAAGCAGCATTACAATGGTATTAGAAGATATACCAATACTACTTTTATACTGTCTCAACAATCGTCTAAACTCTTATGACCTAAACACGATATATATGAATTTGAAGTCTTAGCCAAAATTAAAACAAATGACGTAAGAGCGCAAGGATTGCACTCTGGCGACCCAAGTTTGATTCCCGTCTCTGTTCAAACTGTCCCCGTGTTCACGCGGAGTACGGGCAAGACCTTCTGAGAGGTTGGTGGTAGGGAAAGGAGGTACGGTCTCTGTGGATACCGCCCCCACTGGGTTTCGATCTTAATTGGGTGGCACTTCCCAGCTGCCCAAACAGATACCTTATACCTTCGTTTTTTTAATGCACTTATAGGGCTTTCAAAGAGCTACGAATTCCCGTTTATTCTTATAGCTATTACTTTTATTAAGATGCATTCTCTAGAATTGGTGTACTCTCAGAATACAAGATTTAGTTCCAATTTCTGGATAACTAACACTTTTATTTAAAAGCACTAATAAGCGTAAACAGGAACTACAGAGAATAGCTAGAGAATAACTATCTTAGAAGATCACTAAACAACTGTCAGGTACAGTAAAACAGCAAATAAATGTACAGCTAATTCACAAAATAGCAGATACCTATTCTCAAAAGACTAACGTATATCACAATTCAATTTAGCTTGTATCACGTTAACTACTGACTCACGACATCCCAACTGCGCGATGATTCCTTTTATATACTTTTCGCAGAAACTTCCAGACGAAGTTCGTATCTCCCAGAATATTCGTTATTTCGAGGAAATTCTAGTACATCCGAAAGTACATTTTTGTATTCATTAACGTTCTGTATGTCTATGTATTTCTCTTTTACGTTTACCGGGCCGTCCCTTGCAACTGCTCTACACCCTTTGGGTGAGGTGGACTGTCTGTGAGATTAAAAAAAAAAAAAATACATTCCAAAGGTCGCCAAGTTGGCGATAAATCGCTAAATTTGGCAATCCCGCTCCGACATTTTCTAATAGAGAAACCCAAACCATAAATGTTATTCACATCAGAAAATGGCGGATTTAGCATCAAAAGAACACTTATTCAAGTTAAAAAAAAATCTGATGTGGGTAGCACATGACTTTCCTTATATAATGCAATGAATTTACTACTTTTACAGTAAAAGAAAATAGATTATTTTTATAGTAGTTATTTATATTCTTTCCAAGATATTGAATTTTCGTCAATGAGTCGTCATTAATTTAGCGTCATTTTTATCCATTTGGCGAGATTTTTGTTAATTTGACAACATTTAAAAAAGTTAATTTAGCAACATTTAAAAAAGTCGCCAAGTTGGCGACATTCCACCAAATTCGTCGCCAAAATCTCGCTAAGTGTTATGGACGAAGAAATAAGTTATTCTTACAGCAGATAAATGACTATTGGCGTTCAAATACAAAAGTATTACTCAAAGTATCTTTTTTCATGAATGGAACGAGCAAGATCCATGAGAATGATGTCACAAAATTTATCGCATGGTATTACATATGAAAAGTGAACATGTTTCTCAATAGGAAATATTTTTTTGAAAAATGTGCAATATCTCGAGAATCTGTTAGCGTTCTAAAATTTATGTCAATCGTTTTCTAATGAAAAATTACATAAGAAATGTCTATTTGCGTAACTTTATTAGAGGTTTTGATTTTGTGACGATTTTTTCAAAATTTCATTCGAAAATTTAGGGGATTCTGAACATTCGATTGCGTATAAAAACAATAGGCTTCCAGTGTTTATGGATTGTGATTTTTATACCAAATTTCGCTCGAATCGGTCCATTCGTTCGTCAGTTATCGTTTCCACAGACTCACTGACACACACAGACATCACTTCAAAAATGTTTGATTCGTAATCAGAGATGCTTGAAACGTGCTCTCCCGTCGAAAACTCGAATTCTCGACCCCGTCACAATATTTTCCTTATACATTATTCTATATAAGGAATGTAAAAAAAGTAACTGAATTCTTTAAAGAAAAGTAATGTAATTATAACATTTCTTTATTAACTACTACATGTGTATTTTTATTTTTTCATACTATAGAATATAATATAGAGAAAGTGTTGTTTTCACGAAAATTTTCGATTGCTGTGCGCCTGCCTGTCAATGATCAGTTTCTTGTGTACACGATAGCTGTCACAAATGGATTTTCACGAAAATGTACTGAATGTTACTAGATTTTCACGAAACTTTTTATCCGGCTTTGTTAATGAGAAATTTATTTTTTGATATTCGAGTGAAAACTTTCGAAATGTCATATTTTCTTACCATAACAGCATAGAACAAAATTTGACATAAACATGCATAGAAAGGATTATTTATGACTTACTAATCACGAAACTTAACAGTTTTAATGATTGTTATGAAAAATAACCACGATACAATTTTTATGTTCGTGACATCATACGACCCCCTCGCAAGGAGGGGGGGAAGTTACCCCCCCCCCCCCCCCACACACACACACCTCGAGTGGGTACATTACCAAACTTGATATCTTTTCAAGCCCTTTAAAATGAAGAGTAATATGTTATAATTGTGACCATTTGGACCAATAATACACATTCTTTTTTCTTGCAAAAAAATAAAACAGTTATTTAAAAATGGATTCTGGTATAAAAAAATAGAGTTGAACCCCACTCTAGTTAATGTGAGTTCGCTAAGTATAATTTTTACTTTTTCACACTATAAAATATAATATAGACGAAGTATTGTTTTCGATTATTGTTCTAAAATTTTCGATTTCGCTATTTTGATGCCAATATGCTTTAGGACCTCCTGAACACGTTTTGTCTATTTTTAGAGTGATGTCCGCCCGTCTATGGTCGATTTCTTGCGTATACGATAGCTGACACAAATATCAATGGATTTTCGCGAAATTTTATACTTGGCTTTATTTTTGAAAAATTCAAAACTACAACTTTATTTCTTACTTCACATTATTGGTAGTATTCGATTTTTAATTCAGAAATTAAAAATTGCAGCAAACTTGTTACATTCATCGTCCTTGGCTCTTATTCGTTGGGGCTATTGGGAAAGTTTGTTCGTCCATATTCCAACTCCAACACAACACAAGCGATTTAAAGCTAAACATAGCGAATTTTAGTAAAATTCTATTTTGGTTGACAACCGATCAAAGCGTCTTTCAGAAAGAACAAGGTAAAATAAAATAAATGCATTTCGACAATCCATAGTAAAGATGCATAGTCTATTTTGTGAAGGAGGATGTTTTGGGGTTATTTTTACCTGGTGGTCCATATTCGCAAGAAAAGGTTAGGTCGCGGGCAACGGATGATCACAAGTAGTCAGGCAACAACCCCAGACGAACATCTCAATGGGAAATTAGGTCACCAGGGATTCCAACCACAATACAAGGTTGTAGAAAAGGTCATCGTTCTCGATCAACACCATTTGTGATGTGTATTTGTATTGGATGTAAGGAACAGGAAAGGTGACAAATTCATAGAGAGCCTGTTGCGTACTCTAGATATTTTTGAGAGGAAGTGCAAATATTTTACTTTCTTTACATACATAGTATTATGTATAGAGAAAATATTGCGACTGGTCGGAAATTTGAGTTTTTGCCGGATTTTCACGTTTGCAGAATAACTGCGTTCAAATCGAACATTTTTGAAGCGATATCTATCTGCACAGGCTTTGGCCCGGTCCGAGTTTTTTAACACTGTTTTGGGCCGGAACGGAATCGTGCTTAGTTTTTAAAAGGTAGGAAAATATATATTTAATTTTGAAAACTTTAAAAATCATTTTTGATAGAGTATACATGAAAGTATACTGATTTCAGCTATGTAAAATGTTAATTTGTACAAAAATGTCACAATTTTTGCCGGGCCAGGTGAAAGTCTGGAATTCAAGCCCAGGGGCAGTCCCCCCTAATGTCTATATCCGTGGATGCGACATCTAACGCAAGAATGTATCGTTTCGAAAGACATTTCTGCTGTCAAAAGTGGTTTTTAGCCATTTCTTGTGAAAAATTTGAGCCATTGAAACCATTTCTGTTTCAAAATATGTAGTTCAATGACCCAAAAGAAATTATATAATATAAAATTTTCCTCGTTCTTTTAATTGAGAAAATTGAAAAGAGGGTCATAAAAAAAAGCGAGCATATCAATTTTTTTTTATTTTTTATATATATAGAATCAATCTAGATATGTTGAAACCCTTAAATATACAACTTCATTCAATTCAAAACATAAGTTCATGAAACAAATTTTGAACAGTTACATTTCAAAAACTTGCATTCCAAATCCGATGAAATTTAAAATTTGGAGGTTGACTCATACGAGAATTTTGCCTTGGACAAGCAATTTGATTTTCCTTTTAAAATAAAAATTTAATTTCCAAGAACTTTCTTTCATATAGTGAAAGAAAACATTTTGAATTTTTCTTCTAATAGACACCATTAATTTTTTCTACAATTTCAGGAAGCATCCTAAGGAAACTCGAAGAATGCCTATAGAAATTTCTGCAATCACTAATAAAAATGTCTTTAAATTTAAGAAAATTTGATCAATTTTGGGATCTTCTCCATTTGAAAATAATAGGTAAACTTTTGATATTTTATGAGAATGATCACAAGTAAGAAAAGATAAGATTTAAAGAGTATATTAGAGACCTTTATAAATAAATCATAAAAATGGAGGAAGAAAGTTGTTTTGATCAAAAGATCCAGCAGTTATGGATGTAATTGCACACTAAAATGAAATAAATGTTACATAAAAAGGCCCAGTGAGTTTTCAGATACACCCTAATTATGGGTGCTGAAGTAATCAATATTGGACTCTGGAATTTGGATTGCGTTTCTACCAGGACAGAGGAAGAAAATGGAATCTGAAAATATGAACCACCTTTACCCACTTTACTATATGGCGAAAGGAAAATTCTTGGGAGACAATTTTTTCTACTTTTATTGCGATTTTTAAACTATGATATTTGTAAGAAAATTAATAACTTCAGAAATTACTTCAGTTTTAAGGTCCTTAAAATTTTAAAATAGATAATTAAGCAGTTTTTACAGACTTGAGGACTGCAAGCATCCTTCAAAATACAAAACCTTTAAAGAAATATCCTGCCAATCAGTCTGCCTCTGATTATAGCAGCAGCAGAGATGAGATTGTACAATATTGGCATCCAGTCTCGGCTATATTATAATTCTAAAAAGTCTTGGCAAATAAAGCAATTATTAAACAAATGTGCAAGAATTCCTTTTTATTTTACTAACATTAAATATTAACCTATCGTGGTGCAACCTCTGATTCCGATCATTTCTTAGTCATTGCTAAGCTCAATGCTAAAATCGCAAATGCCAGTAAGATACAGAGAGAGAGACAGAAGCGGATTGATTGTGAAAGGTTAAAAAATGAAACAACTAGGCAAAGTTTCCAGTCTAATCTCAGTGAGGAGTTAAAATCAAAAAACCTTGTTGAAATGGAAAATGTGGAATTCAAATGGAATGCACTCAAAATTGCTGTCATACACACGGCTAATAGCATACTGGGTAACACTGAAAAAACTAAATCGAAAGATTGGTTTGACCAGAAATGCAAGTTGGCATCACAAACTAAAGTAGTGGCATATAAAAATTTACTACAAAAGCGTCATTTAAAAACCTCAGTAGAAGAATATAGGAAAACTAGAAGACATGAAAAGAAAATTCATTGGCTTAAAAAAAGACTGTCACGAAGATCGGTTTAGAGATGTTGAACATCTGAGGGGATCTAACGAAAGCAAAGCTTTCTATCGTGAAATAAACCTCAGTTGAAAAGATTTTAGACCTAGAGTAAATGCATGTAGAAGCAAAGATAATGTAATTTTGAATGATAGGAGGGAAGTTCATCGATGGAGTGAGTATTTTGATGATTTGTTGAATGGTAACACACAGGATGAAGACAAGGTCAACTCAATTCCTGTTTTAAATAACGAGATTGTCCCACAACCATCCTTAATAGAAGTTAAAGAAAGGATTGACAAACTTAAAAATAACAGGTCACCAGGTCCTGACTCCATTCCCCCAGAGCTAAAAAAATGCAGCACATCAAAATGTTGAGGAAATTCACCATCTTATCGATTTCATTTGGGACCATGAAGTTCTACCTGAAGAATGGAAATTGAGCACCATATGTCTCATAAAAAAGGAGACATCTTGGAGTGCTCAAATTATAGAGGTATCAGTCTGCTCTGCACCTTCTATAAATTATTTTCCAATATACTTTTCAACAGATTAGTTGTTTTTATTGACAAAATTATTGGTGATTACCAATGCGGTTTCCGCAGGGGAAGATCAACAACAGAACAGATCTTTAACCTGAGACAAATCATGGAAAAGACAAGGGAATTCGATATTAAAGCCCATTATTTGTTTATAGATTTTAGAATGGCTTATGACACAGTAAACAGGAAATTACTGTTGGAATCAATGAGAGAATTTAACATACCTGAAAAGCTGGTCATTATTACTTTAACAGAAACTAAGCTAAGTGTTAAAATCCAGAACAACCTGTCAGAACCTATTGTTTTTTTTAATGGCCTCAGACAGGGAGATGAACTGGCTTGCCTTCTCTTTAATCTTGCCCTTCAAAGGATTGTAAGAGATTCTAACATTAGCACTAGAGGAACAATTTTTAATAAATCTGTGCAGATCTTTGTATTTGCTAATGACATTGTTATTGTCACACGAACCCCGGAAGCACTTAGAAAAGCCTTCCTTTCTTTGGAAGCTGAGGCAAGTAAGATGCATCTTGCCATTAATCAGAATAAAACTAAATATATGCCATGCACCAATTTTAATAATCCTTATCTTGAGATAGGAGAGTACAGGTTTGAAACTGTTAACAGTTTCAAATATTTAGGCTCTAAAATGAACATATTAAATAATATAACTCCTGAGGTCCGTAACAGAGTTACTATTGCTAATAGATGTTTTTTTGGACTACAAAAATATTTGAAATCTAATTTTATCAGCAGAAAAACCAAAATGCTCATTTATAAAAGTTTGATTAGACCCGTTCTCACTTATGCTGCTGAGACATGGGCAATGACCGAGAAAGACAAAGAAACTCTTGCTATATTTGAAAGAAAAATCTTGAGAAGCATATTTGGAGGAATTAAGTATGATAATTATTGGAGAAGAATCAACTTTGAGATTTACAAATTATCTAGGGAGCCAGACATTATTAAATTTATAGCAATACAGAGGATTAAATGGGCAGGATACTTAATGAGATTGGATGACAGTCGAGCTACAAAAAAGATCTTGGCTAGACCAATTGGTGGTACCCGAAAAAGAGGGAGACCAAATCTTAGGTGGTGTGACTGCCTGGAAAAAGATCTGAAAATTATTAAGGTGATTAATTGGAAAACCTTGGTCAAGAACAGGACGTCATGGAATGGAATTCTAAGGAAGGCCAGGGCCCACCCTGGGCTGTCACGCCAGTGAAGAACATTAAATATTAATAGTACTATAGAATTCCAATATCCCCCTTCCCCCCACAACCAAATGTAACCCTTTGAAAAATCTGACTTATACCACAATTCATTTTCCATAAGCATCCCAATTAAAACTTGCAGACCACAATCACCTCTAATTTTCATCCCTCGCAGGGATGAAGTGTGGGGAACAGTAAAAAAAGTGAAGGATAGCAATAACCCCTTTATAAATAACACACTGGATGAGTTACAATAGAACATTTAAAACAGCCTTATGCCTTGCCGATCAGTCTGCTTCTGATTATGGCAGCTATAGGGACGAGATTAATGTATGATATTGAACTGTAATCATTTATATGGAATATTGCATTTTAACTGAATTACACTGTAAAATAAAAAATATTAATTTGAACACATTTTATGTACTGGCATACAAAACTAGGTCGTCACATTATCAGTTGACAGGGTTTAGACTAAAGGCCAATTTTAATCAATTTTAATAAATTGCAACATTAAAAACTTGTGCATTATAAATGACAAAAACCTTAATGAATAAAGCAGTTATGTGTCATACCCTGTAGAAAACCTATGCCACCCGACTCACTCTAGGGTATGAGCAGCAATTTAATTAGCCTGATGTGTCATATCCTGTCGAAAACTCAGACCACTCAACTCACCCTAGGGTATGAGTAGCAGTTTGAGTGACAGGATGTCATACCCTGTTGTTGTTGAGACCCAGACCGTCCGACCTACCAGAAAGGTGTAAGGTAACTGTATGGACGGCCGGGAAGTGCCACCCAATTTAGACCGGAACCCAGTGGGGGAGGCATCCACAGGGACCGTACCCTCCTTCCCCTACCACCAACCTCTCGGAAGGACTTACGGACCCACATGTTTAACGTGATCGTACTCCGCATGAACACGGCGGCATTTGTGGCAGCGTGCAAATCTAGCGCGCAAACCACGGGGATACCGCACCCGAGATGGCCAACAGCACGCGGCGTTCCGAGGTGGTCACCCACCAAGTACTAACCGCGCCCGATGCTGCTTCACTTCGGTGATCTAACGAGAACCGGTGTTTTCAGCACGGTACGGCCGTTGGCCCTATGGATGTCATACCCTGTGTAGAAATTCTAACTTATTTTACACCAATATGCTAGAGCCAACGGCCGTACCATGCTGAAAACACCGGTTCTTGTTAGATCACCAAAGTCAGGCAGCATCAGGCACGGTTAGTACTTGGGTGGATGACCACCTGGGTACACAGCGTGCTGTTGGCACATTTCGGGCGCGGTAGCTCAGTGTTTTTGCGAGCTGGATTTGCACGCTGCCACCGTGTTCATGCGGAGTACGATCATGTTAAACATGTGGGTCCATAAGTCCTTTCGAGAGGTTGGTGGTAGGGGAAGGAGGGTACAGTCCCAGTGGATGCTTCCCCCCACTGGGTTCTGGTCTAAATTGGGTGGCACTTCTCGGCCGTCCAAACAGTTACCTTACACCTTTCTGGTAGGTTGGACAGTCTGGGTCTCAACAACACCAATATTACAGTGTCTAGAAGGAATAGTGTGCCGACCGCCTATACCTCCCAATGCTGGGAGATGTTCCTGAAAAGTCGGCGTTGGTCTCGAATAAGCGGTTAAAAGTGGAGGAGTTAACATTGAAACTAATGGGAATTTATTGCAAATGAAATGACCGATATCTTTTGAAATAACTGAAGAATTTGTGTAAAATTTGGTGTGATTATTGTAAGTGGTATACATAAAAAGTCAATTGATTTTCAGAGAGATTGTGCTAGGGAATATATTCGTATTTTTTAAATTTTATTTAACTTAATCTGGTTTTCGTTCAATCCTTTGAGATCCAAAATAATCAGGTTCATTTATCACAGTAACGTGAAATTCATTATGACGTTTTCTCTTGTGATATATTTCAGTTCTTTCGATTTTGAAGTTTATCGGGCTAGCTTGTTAAGGTTTTAAATCCAATGAGCTAAGATATACAGCAAATGACGACGACATTCTAAACTTGGAACTTTCAGATGCTCCGGTTCTAGAGTTATTCCCCCAAAAAACTGAATTTCTAAGGCGGGCCTAAAACGAGTTCACATGATACGGTTCAAAATCGAAGGAATTAAAGTACTCCCCAAAAGATAAGGATGTACTAAACTTATATTTTTAGTTGTCCCGATTTAACAATTAAAAAAAAAAAAAAAAAAAAAAAAAGGGTCCATTCTTATGCCTGGTCCAGGACGGGCTACCTCGATAAAGTTCAAATCCGAAGAAACTTAAATATACCACAAAAGCCAACGACATGTTAAACTTGGAATTTTTAGCTATTGCGGTTCTCGAGTTATTCTTCAAAAATGAATGGATTCTTCAGCGGACCCAAGATGGGCTAGTCCAATGGGGTTCAAAATCTAAATTAAAATCCATCCAAAAGGAAATGATATACTAAATTTACATTCTTTAGCTACTCCGTTTGATTGAGTTATTCTTGAAAAGCGAGTAATTTTCTATGGCGGGGGCAAGACGGGCTAGCCCGATAAGGTTTGAAATGCGATAAAATATAATATACCACAAAGGACAATGATATATTAAATTTAGACATTCTAAATGCTCTGCATTTTGAGTTATTCTCAAAAAACGATATATTTCTCTTGTTGGGCTCAGGACGGGCTAACCCGATGGGGTTCAAAATCTAAATTGAAATTCATCCAAAAGGAAATGATATACTGAATCTACATCTTTTAGCTACTCAGTTTGATCGAATTATTCTTGAAAGCGAGTAAATTTCTATTGTGGGTCAAGACAGGCTAGCCCAATAAAGTTTGAAATGCGATGAAATATAATATACCACAAAGGTATATTAAATTTAGACATTCTAGATGCTCCGAATTTTAAGTTATTTTCCAAAAACCATATATTCCTCTTGTTGGGCTCAGGAAGGGCTAGCCCGATCAGATTTTTAATCCAAAGTGTTAAAATATACAGCAAATGACAAGGATATGCTGAACTTCGAATTTTTAGATACACCTGCTCTGGAATTATACCAAAAACATGTAAAGTCATATGGCGGGCCCAGGACGAGCTGGCCCAATAAGCTTCAAAACTGAAAGAACTGAAATGTACCACAAGAGAAAACGTCATACCGAATTTCACGTTACTGTGAATGAACTTGGTTATTTTGGATCTCAAATGTTTGAACAACCACAGATAAAGTTAAATAAAATTTTAAAATTACGAATATATCCCTAGGTCAATCTCTCTGAAAATCAAATGACTTTTTGTGTATACCACTAGCAATAATTACACAAATTTCAGACAAATTCTTCAATTATTTCCAAAGATATTAGTCATTTCATTAGCATTAAATTCCCATTAGTTTCAATGTTAACTCCTCCACTTTTAACCGCTTATTCAAGACCAAAGCCGTCTGGCGGAGGCGATTTTTAGGGAACCTGTTTTTCGCCTCGGTTGGAACACTATTCCTTCTAGGCACTGTATCAATATGCTAATGGCATCACAGAATTCCAATAATATCACTCAAACCAAATTACCCCCTCTGAAAAGTTGACATTTTGTATTGCATAAAATTTTCATTTGTAACCACCATTTATATGCTTTTTTCAATTTAATTTCTATTTGAAAATTTCTATTTTAAATCCCAAGATCTACTAGTTTTTTTTCCAGATTATAACCCTTTTATATATTTTGATTTGAGAAAAAGAAGAATTGTTAGAATTCAACAGAACATAAAGTTTAACTATATATATATATATATATATTTATATATTAGATACAAATATTATGCAAATGACTGGTTCACATTGCCAATGCACTCCCACATCAACTTGGTACAAACTTTGCAGTACATTTTCATATGCAAAATTAAAATTTAATAGTAGTATTCGAGGACATTAACAAAATTAATAAAAATTTTACAATAATGAATAATTACAGTAAATTGTATCAAATATTACATTACTTGAACTGTGCAACATAAAATATTTGTTAGTTTGACCATTCATACAATTGATAAATTGTCATTTTGATTCTTGATTAAAAAAAAGTTCATTTTTAGAAAGTCAGTAACAAAGCTTTCATTTTATGCATTTATTTACAACAGTTCAAGTACTGCTCATATAACCCAAGAAATGTTCTTTTTAATTAGGTTAATCACTTATTCGGGTGGAAAAGTTATATACTCAAATTTTGCTTAAAATTAATAACTATTATTCATGTTTGGTTATAATTTAAATACTATTTTATCCAAATTTGTATACATGAAAAACATCCAAGTTGAAAGTCATAATACAAGATAAAAACATAGAACTTTGCATGTATAACACATTCAAAATAGCATTTATTGCTATAAATATTTTTTATTATTTTGTGTATTGTAAAATCAAAACATAAGCAACATAAGTGATTTTTTAAAATATGTTAAATAGTTATGCTACTTATAAGAATTTGCCCCCTTTATAATTTAGTAGAAGTTATATTTTCTCTCAACCGATTAATAACATAGGTTCATTGATTAATTTTAGAAAAAAAGGGAGATGTGTTTCAATGAAGTTCACTTTCAGAGACTGTGCAAAGGTAAAAAGATTATGAACTTTTGAATTAGAATACTGACAATTTCTATCTATCTGTTTAATATACAATATTCTGCATATAAGTCTAATAAATACTTCTTTTAGAGCCTCAATTCCAGTTTAATTACTGAATCAGCAATGACACCAAAATAAAACACATTAATAAAAGATCAGAATTGGACTTTATTGTACAAAACTTTGCCAACACTTAACAACACATTACATATAATATACAAATGGAAATAAATGCTATTCCAGGCACACTGTATCAAAATGTATTAAAAGTTAAGCATCCTTTAATTCATCAGGCAAAGGCAGTTTAGGATGCTTATTTTCAAAATGCTGCTTGTGTGTCTTGGGATCTGGCATTTGAGCCTATTTGGAAAAATGTTTAATTTAAAAAATGGAAAACATTTTTCTATGAACAAATACAATATTTTATTTATAAACAAACTCAATAAGGTTTCGTTAAATGAGTTTAATAACTGGTGTAAGTCAAAATAATATACAAGTTCGCATTATTTCCAAATCCACTCGCAAGTGCCATCTCTTTCTGTGAATGACATTCTACTACAAATTTTCTTTAGTGAGACAGCCATTACTGCTACATCCCAGCTTAATTACACAATTTCAGGTATATCTTTCCACGACCTTTTTATTATATATCCAATGAATGGGATCCAATGAATTAATTCTCCACCTGGAGCGGTAAAACATGGTTTTGTAATATAAACAAACAGAGCACTTTTCGCAGTATCTACTGTTTAATAATTGAGTTTTTGTTCTCGTTTTGTTTTTCGCTTTATGATTTCGTTGGTGAATCATAGGAATATAAGAGTATTTTTTTAAGTTTAGGTTTTAGAGGAATGCGCGGCAGTGAAATTATTAGGTTATTTCGGATAAAAGAATGGCTGGGCCAGGACATTTTCTTTCTGTGGAAGAGTATACTAGTATGATAAACGAACCGGGCAGTAATGAAGTGATGCAGATAGTAAAGATTAGTGGAACTGTGGTATTTCTGAAGATGAATATAAAAATGCAAGTAATTCTTCAGATTATGAACGTACTATTACTACAATGCCGCCAGCTTCAGTAGCTGTTTCTGCGAATGATGTTTGGATGAGAGATTTGAAAGATCTGAATTCTTTTGAGTTTTTGAGCATACTTGGAATCAATCACAATATTATGTCGCCTAATTTAGATAAGGAAATGAATCTTTTTTTAGCATATTTTTCTATGATGAATAGTAGAATTCATAGTAAAAGCAACTGACGAGTATTTTGTATTCAGATTCGTATCAAAAATATATATCAAATAGAAAATAAGTATTTCTTTTATTCCTGAAAAAAGTAGATTTCTGTGTTGAATAGGTGATTTTTAGTGAATTTTTTTTCAAGAGTTAGACTTAGTGCAAAAAATTAGCCGTCCTTTGGGAACAGTTCGGAAGTGAAGCGCTCCGTCCTTCGGGCCATGGTAGTTCCGGAATGCCACCGTCCAGAAAGGGTTAAGAAAATGGATGTCAAAGACATCCAAGTAAGCTATGACTGTTGCTGAGTATCAGCAAAAGAGATGCTAGAAGATGAAGGATGAAGGCACATATGATCAGCACAAATAAAAACATTTGGAAGAGGTGAAAAAGAGTTGAAAGAAACAAAAAGAAGACCCATTAAAACTTTAGAAATCTATGTAAAATAAAACAGAAAAGAAAAACACTAAATAATAGCCCACCAACTGATAAATTACTCAGCAAGTGCTCTTAGAAAGGAGTCTGCTAGAGCCCATCGTAATTTGCCTTTTTCTCAGAGAAGAACAATGGCAGTAATTGAGTACACTTCTTGGATGGTCATCAAAATACAATTCAATCTCAAGCATATGAAATTTCATCATCATTATGTTACCAATTTGCATTCCTCAACCATTCCAGCAGAAACTGTCGATCTTGTAAATAATTTCTATCAGAGAGATTCTATAAGTTGCCAAGCACTCAGAAGAAAGGACTCCATCACATTGAGGCAGAATGGTTTGAAATTCAAAGTCCATGTTAGACATCTGTTAAAACTCTGGCTGTCCAAACAGTTACCTTACACCTTTATGGTAGGTCGGAAAGTCTGGGTCTCAACACCTGTTAAACTTTATTACAAAAACATTTAAACTATTTTAAGAAGATCATCTGGAAGCTAAAATTGGAAAAAGTGAATTTACAGAATTAAGACCCAAACATATGTTACTAAGTAATAAATTGCCACATAACGAATATTTATGTAAATACAGTCGAACCTCTCATTTACGGTCACTTTCCGGAGAGAAAAATTTGTCCGTAAACGAGGGGATCGTTATCTAAATTAGATCAAATATTACACATTAATCGTTTTAAATTCCTCATATTGAAACATACATATTTTTGAGAACATAAAACAATTTTAAGGTAACGGACAAACCAAAAGCCGAAATTCCATTTCGGGGGGGGGGGGGGGGGGGGGGGGTTGAACATTGCTTTTGATACTATACTTGATTAGATCTTTGCCTTGTACTTTTTCAGTGTTAATTTTTTCTTTCATCAAGGGGTTAACCCCCCCCCCCCAGCTACAATCTTGGTGACGAAAGTGCACATTTGTTTCATAGAAACAATTAAATTCACAACATGTAAGCTCATATGCAAAAAACATACAGTAGTATACAATGAATTTATTAACCTTCGGGGAAAAAACTGATCAATTGATGTTTGGTGGGTTTTAGCCATCAGTCTTTCTCCTTCAAAGTGTATTTTAAGTTGTGAGACTAAATTTAATGCCTTTCCATCATTATGCTTACAGAAAAATGTCTTTAGTCCGTCTAACACTTTAAAAACTTCAGAGTAATTTCTGATGCTTACTCCTTGCTCTTCACATTCGACTTCTTCCTCATTTTCTTCCTCTTCAGATGATTCTGTTGCAAATTCCCTAACGATATCGGATATTTCTCTGTTTTTTTTTTCTATCATCACATCTGCATCCATAGGAGCATATTCTTCAGACGATACACCCATGAATGAAGATAATACGCCTACGAAAAACCATGCCCACTCCACTTCCGTACCCTTTGTGGTCTTAGTCTAATTTTTCCCTTGAAGTGGATCCCACTTTTTTGTGACTGAGGGGTGGGGGAGTTCCAGTTACTCCTTATCTCCCTTTTGAATTGCTTGCTCTTAATGTCACTAGAGGATGACCATTGTTGTAGGCGTAGGTGTTTTTCTTACTCAGGTGAGTTGCAATTTTTTCTGGGAATCTATCTTTGGTGTAGAAAATTTAAATTTTGATTGTGTCCGTACAGAGGTTTTAGTCTAATGGAATGAATCATTAAAATAGTGTCCACGTCCGTATCTGAGGGTGACCACTAATCAGGGGTTCAAAGAGTATATTGTGAATGAGTTTCCTGCCGGGGAATTTATAACTGACTGTAAAAACGGGGTGACCGTTGAGGGGTTTGACTGTATCATAAAAATTAGGAGTATATTTTTACTTACACCAAGCTTTGTTTTCCCAAGCAGATGTTTTCCCTACCTATTCAAATACATTTCCAAAAACTGAATGTGTGAAACATCAAAATAAGACTGTTGGTACAATCACTGTAAAGAATGCAAAGACTGGCTAGATTTTCAAAAGAAGTATATTGAGAATGCAAAGACTGATAATTTGATGTATGTTTAAATGGTATGAATAGAAAAATAATGATGAAGAACATATCCAAAATGTGCTACAGGAAGGAACACTTTAAGAACTCATCTTGTATTGTACAGTATTCAAAAAAAGTAATCGAACAAATGATTACTACTAATGGCGGGGCTTTTATAAAACCGGGTGGATGGGTAACATTTTGTGAGCGAGGTATTTTTAATTTATCTTGATTCCGGAACCTGCAGCCATTCTCTTGAAGATCTAGTTGAGATTCGGTACCTTCTCCTAAATTTTAAAATGAAATATTAGAACCCATCTTTTTTTGAGATTCGGTACCTTCTCCTAAATTTTAAAATGAAATATTAGAACGCATCTTTTTTTGAGACTTCCGAAATCTCTTGTGTGCACCGGACTCTCTTGATTGTAATTAAAATCCTCTGATGATCTTGTGATGACCGATATTTTTTAATTTGTGACTTTTGAAACGACCATTGTTAATTTACACCGTCCCATAAATTATTTTTTCAAATGAGTGTTAAAAAAAAATGAAGTTTTTGAAAGAGTGGCCATTTCGCGAAAAAAACGCACCATAATGGTGTGGCAAATTCTTGTCGTTTTGAAAGAGTGGCCATTTCGCAAAAAAAAAAAAGCTTGTGACTAAATTGTATAAAATTAGTGCACACAATTTTCGTTCTTTCAAAGGATCTAATCAGCACCACAAGCGACCAAAATTGGGTCAACTAGAATTGCACACAGACTAAAAAATAGTTTTTCCCTGCAATACATGTCGAGACCATACTGCAATACATGTCGAGACCATGGTGGTGTGGCAAATTCTTTTCGTTTTGAAAGAGTGGCCATTTCGCAAAAAAAAAAAAGCTTGTGACTAAATTGTATAAAATTAGTGCACACAATTTTCGTTCTTTCAAAGGATCTAATCAGCACCACAAGCGACCAAAATTGGGTCAACTAGAATTGCACACAGACTAAAAAATAGTTTTTCCCTGCAATACATGTCGAGACCATACTGCAATACATGTCGAGACCATGGTGGTGTGGCAAATTCTTTTCGTTTTGAAAGAGTGGCCATTTCGCAAAAAAAAAAAAGCTTGTGACTAAATTGTATAAAATTAGTGCACACAATTTTCGTTCTTTCAAAGGATCTAATCAGCACCACAAGCGACCAAAATTGGGTCAACTAGAATTGCACACAGACTAAAAAATAGTTTTTCCCTGCAATACATGTCGAGACCATACGAAAAAACTATTTTTAGCGTGACGTTTCTAATGGACACTCTAGCTATTTGACAATGTTTGGGTCTGGCTTTTTTTTTACGAAATAGCCATAATCTAAAGAAAAAAAAAGACGTGCTCAATTTTTGAGGACTCAATTGAATTAAACTAACGAAAGTCATCAGATTTTTACTTTCCAGGGAAAGTATTGGAACGTTTCGAGACAATACGAAAAAAACTATTTTTAGCATGACGGACTGAAGAATGTTTGATTTTACGCAAGTAGTTTCATGTAATAATTTTAGCATCTTGATATTTTGCATGCTTAGACTAAGTTGGAACTTAAGAATTGAAATGGCATGTTTTTAATAGATTCTAACAATTTTGCATGCTTCTGTTGAATAATTAACAGAACTGTATGTTTTCTAACAAGAGTCAACTTAACATCGGCAGTGCGAACGGGGTATAAACACGTGTGTTCTGAAATGAAAAACGGGTTTCCGTAGGTGACAGATAGTAACAACTGTTAGCTCATCTGCCATTTCCATGTCTTTTTATTTTGTCACATCATTTGCATACATCAGACAGCTACATTTATCTCGTAATTTGCATAATTATATGATCAAAGCTTCATGGTGTTCTATGTCAGGTAGTCAAAATGTAAATATATCGTTTTAATCTTTGAAATAAAATTCTAATAACCAATTATTATTACATTTTATTTTAATTCATTTATGTTTGCAGTTTCTACTGCGATGTCCAGTTCCAATTTTGTAAAGAATTACGTAAGAATGCATCGTGACTGCTTTCACAAAATTACAAGATAGTTTGGTCAATTTTCTACCAATTTATTTTAAATTTGGCATGATTCTTCCAAACAGTTATACCCCGTTCGCACTGAAAGTTAAGTCGACTTATCTCCCGAATGCGACTCAAATATGGCGGCGTTTGGGACTTAACTTCTTCCAAAGCGACTTAGTTTAAGTTCCTTCCGGAAAGCTACTTAAGTTGCATTACGTGACTTAACTGTCATGGCGTCCAACATAGATGAAAGTGCTAGCGTGAAAAAGATGAAAATTCGAAAGGGAAATTAAGGTAAAGGAAATATTTTATTGCATCAAAAGGACCACCGATGAGATACAAAAAAAAAAAAAAAAAAAAAATACGGAATTTGACACAAAGTAAGTTTTAAATATTATTGATTATTATTTTTAAATTTAGTCACTGTCTATGGTAAATTATCTCATGTAGTTTCGTACCGAAATTAAAATTTGCCCAAAGATGTTTCCAAGCTCTAAGATTAAATCAAAATGCGCATTTGTTTTCTGTATCGTATTATGCAATGAAGATCTCGATAAGTTGGTACTTTTAATAAAGAGATTAAAACATATTAGTCAATGTACACTGCCTAATTTAATATGTATTGTAAACTTATGTTTGCAATACATATGTTTTTTAACGAGAGTGTATTTTGTTTGTTGATTTCAATGTGCAACCTTGCATTTATTTCATGAATTGAGTATTATTCTATGTACCCATTCTGTGTATCTTTTAATTTCAGTTTAATGTTTGGATTGTACAATGGGATTTATAAAGTATACTTACGGTGTCTTCCACTACAGTCATATAAAGCTAAATAATCACTAGAGAGTTATGTTGCTTATAAAATGTCAACAATCTTTCTAGTGGTTTTTTGGCTGAAAATCTTCAAGGATATTTTTTTCATCTCACAGAATTGAAGAATGTTTGATTTTACGTAAGTAGTTGCATGTAATAATTTCAGCATCTTAATATTTTGCATCTTTGTCAGAGTTAGAGCTCAAGAATTGAAATAGCATGTTTTTAATAGATTCTAACAATTTTGCATGTTTCGGGGAAATAATTAACAGAACTGTATGCTTTCTAACAAGAGTGTATTTTGTTTGTTGATTTCAATGTGCAGTCCTGCATTTATTTCTTGAATTGAGTATTATTCCATGTACCCATTCTGTGTATCTATTAATTTCAGTTTAATGTTTGGATTGTACAATGGGATTTATAAAGTATATTTACGGTGTCTTCCTCTTTGTCTTTGGGCAATTGCCAAATTGTGTAGTCCATCTTAGCGTTTTAAAAAGTGACTAGTTTTTCTAAAAAGAAACTTATTTTTTAAAATACGGTTTGTTTTAGGGTTGCTATACATGTTAAAAATAAACTCTTAAAAAGTTGTTAGTTTGAATGAGTTCTTGCTGTAATTCACTGAATGAGTTATCGCTGTAACATTTAAGGTATGCATTTTTTTACGGAATGATAAAAAATGTGCATACTATCTGCCATCATTTTTAAAAAGTTTCTATTTTCTATGACAACTGCAATTGTTCCAACAACCGAAGCTAAGTACTTAAGGACATGAGTGGTATTACCTATAATGACTTCACCCAACTACCTATGGCATTTTTATACTCTCTCATCTAATTGTCAAACATAATTTTTGAGAGGAAGTTCTGTTTCCTTTATCATTGTTGCAAATGTTTTACAAATAGGTTTTGTTTACATTTTGTAAAACAAAATAAGAATATCAAGTTCATACTATGGAAGCCATAGGAAACATTGGAAATGGCCAAACAAAACTGATATAATATTTTATACTAAAGACAAACTTATCAAAAAGTTGGGACATCCAATTGTTAATTCACATGGACATTTCTGATTCTAATAAGCTATATGATAAAGTTAAATTCATTGTTTTTAAATAAAAATTGTTTTGTATCATTGTGTATTGTTCTAGCTGTGTTATTTTATATGATCATATACAGGGTGTCCAGTGCTATCGGTACCCAATGGCTATTTCCTCAACCATTAGTTACAGAGATATACTTTCAATTGCAAACCTGTTTTAAATTTTAAAATCTACTATCTTAATAATTATATACACAAATATTATTTTTTAGGTGCTATACGCCTTTATTATTTTAGATTTAATGTGCATAATTTTTTATTTTCGCCTGCAGGTACACTGCAACTGGTTTCATTACTGGTCTATTACCGTATAAAAATTTAAATTTCATAATTTTTACAGAAATGCATTTGACTTAAAAAATGTGTTACCTCATTTACAATAAAGATCTTAGAAAGACCCTTAGAAGATCTTAGTCCAAGCCCTCACTATAATACTCTTCTGAATGAATTACTTCAATAAAAAGCTTTGCTTCATTTTCGACATTATGTCAGCAAATGCAATTGAAACATAATACATACTTTGAATACGGAATTTCAATATTTATGCGGTCTCTTAAAGGTTGCCTAAAACGGGACATTTTTATGCGTGGAAAAGCGACTTAAGCCAAAGTTTAATGCTTCATAACTCTGTGAAATTTGGTCGTAAAGGGATGATTTTTTATTTTATTTCGCATGAAATTGTATGATGATTTTCCTAAATATAACTGGTAGGACCAGGGGACCGTATAAAAATTTATACTTCATATTTCTTTCAAAAATGCATTTATTGATTTAAACTGCTTCTAAGATAACAGATTTTAAAATTTAAAACATTTTTGCAATTGGAAGTATATCTCTGTGGTGACTAACAGTTGAGGAAATAGCCATTGGGCACTGATAGCACTGGACACCCTGTATATTCTAAAACACATCGAAAGCACCAAAAGGATGTAATGAGAGTTACAAAACTGAGGTAACTAGAGTCAGAAAACTGATGAAACACGAGTCATATTTTTTAATTAAGAAAACTCTAATGATTTATTTATTTACATTCTAATAAGGCATAAAATTTGTCAGTACAAGTATAAAATTTTCTATTGTGATTAACTCTATATAATATGGTGAGAAAAAAATTAAAATTTTAAAAATGGATAAAAATTCCATGCCATATTTACTGTAATGCGAGTCACTTTTTTAAGTGAAATACTCATTTAATATTAAAATATTTTTTAAACAATCCATTATTTAAATCTTTATAACAAATATTAGAAACCAAAAAGGAAAAACGTTTGTAAATGCAAAAATATCAAAACATTTCTCTAAATTATATCGTGAACCACTGGATTAGCCCTTTACAGGAAAATAATTTTAAATCAAGCATTAAGAATTTATCATTTATGTGACAGCCAGTTAAACTAGCTCCAACATACTATAAATATATTTTAAAAAGTTCTGTTATTTCTAATGCATCATAAGAAATAAATCAAACCCTTTGTTAGAACAAGGGGAATTTGGCAGAAGAATAAATTTATATAATTTTGTTAAAGATGTACCAATTTGAAGTTAATAATATATATTCAAAGCAATAAAAGAAAATAGGCATATGATACTTAGGTGACAACAATTGCTTCAAAAACATTTCTTAGCCCACTTCTTCAGGTCAAAAAGTGCCTCTCGTAACAACCACTAAGAAAGAACTGGAAGGTGGTAGGCAGACAAACAATTGAATAGATAGATATGGAACAATCAAGACATGCATTCATAGCAGGTAACAGATGTTGAAATCAAGACTCCGACCTTAAACATATGAACACAGGCCAATAATGTGGCCTAAACCATCTACACCAAGTGAAAAAATGATACATGCTGTATTGATATGAGATTTATATTAAAACAGAGAGAAAAAAATAAAAACCTTTAAATTGCTAGCAATAAGGGAATGGTGAGAAATTATAGGAAGGAAGAAATGGACAAACCTAGAAAAAAGAGAAAGATAGTACAACCTTGATCAAAAGTATTAGGCACCCTACTTTTTCTACTTTAACTGTGGGTGTGTTACTTGAAATCACTTCATTTGTTTATGACTGCATACGTAGTAGGAAGATGAAATGAAAATGCAAATGTCATTTCAATTGACAACCAATAAAACATTTCCAGGACGATAACTGGAAATTCCAAGATTTTGTGGAAGCAGTCGGTTGCATTCACTGCTCTAGTTTGTACATGTGCACGTGATTGTTGCTTATCATATCTAAATTTGAGGTCTTGTCTATATTATAAAATGCTGAAAACTAAGGAGCTTCGCAATGAATGACGGTTGAAAATTCAATTTTTATACGAGCAAGGCAATAGCCAATGTGAAATTGCCAGAAAAGTGAAACGTTTGAGATCCGTGGTGTAATACACTATCAAACATCTTAAGAATACTGGTATTCATTTAAATTGTCGAAGAAGGGGGGTAAAAAGATCACTACACCCAGGGATGACTGACTTTTGAAACGATTTACATTGAAAAATCGTAGAAAATCTTCATTTCAATAAGCTCCTGAATTGTCAGAGGCAACAAGAAAGGAATATCTGCTTTAACCACTAGAAGACTGGTTGTAGAAGCTAAATTGGAAAGTTGCAATGGCAGGAAGAAGCCATGGATTTCCGAAATATACAAAAAGAAACGGTTGGAATGCGTTCTTAAATATTGTCATTTTACTGAAGAAGATTGGGCGAAAGTTCTGTGGTCTGATGAATCAAATGTTCAGGTATGTTCCATTTCACTTGCTTTTATTCAAAACTAGAGTGAAATTGTCAATATGTAGCAGCTCTTTATAGAATGTTAGTAAAATAATTTCAATACTATAGGTATTTAGAACACCTGGTGTGTCTTATGTGAGGAGACGTGTAGGTGAGGAATATAAGGAAGAGTGTATAGTGCCCACTATGAAACATGATGGTGGAACTATAATGATTTGGGGATGCATGGCAGCCGACGGTGTGGGCAAAATATACAACTGTAACGGACGAATGAACTCTTTGAAGTACATAAATGTATTAGAAACAACACTGTAATCATTTTTTTCATGAATTTTCGGCGATACAAACATGGATGGGGTCAGACTCCAACAAGACAATGCAACTTGTCACACATTTGCTGTGACTATGAAGTGGTTCAGTGAAAATGGTGTACATCTGCATTCTCCTCTACAGTCTCTAGATCTCAATCTCATTGAACAGTTGTGGGCTTTTCTCAAATGCAAGATCAGGAAGCATTCAATTACTTAAAAAAAAAAAACTTTAAATTTCATATTGCAAGAAGAATAGAAGAAGATACCGAGAGAGGAATGCAGTAGGTTAGTACGCTCTATGCCTAGAAGAATTAAAGCCATCATAAAGGCAAAAGGAGGTCCAACCAAATATTGATAAGTTTCAATAAAAAATGATTATTTTGAATTTCTGCATTTTTATTTTATCCCAACACATTAGTAATTTAAAATACATGGATTTCAGTAGGGTACCTAATACTTTTGATCAAGGGTGTAGCAAAATTGCAAAGTAACTAAATAGGAGTGAAAAATGATGAAATAGACAAAAATTAGGATAGCCATATTCAAAATTCACAAAAATATGTAGTAAATAACAAAGTAAAAGAAACAAACTGCTATTCGAAACCTTCATCAAAATACGAAACTATATAATTAGTTAAAAAAAAAAAAAAAACTAAACAGACACGAATAATTAAGGAAATAACAATTAGGAATAAACAACCAGTTTTGGAGTGCTACATTAGCCACATTGTTTAAATAACATACAATCACATTACTAAAAATTGATACTGGAAGTAAGAAAAATATGAACTAAAATCAGAAGTAACTGGTAGCCATTTCAGCTAAATTTATCAACTAACTAATAGACACACGATTAAACCTCTTTGAAGGTAGAAGTGAATGTGATAGGAAATAAGAAGGTTAGTATACTAAAATAATGGCAGCAATTGGTTTTGGAAGTTAAATAAACTAACTTTGCATAACTGAAATCAAATAACATTCAAACAAAATACTAAAAAATTACCAATCCATGAAACTTGCAGAGTAATAATTACAAATCGGAGGAAGTATCCAGTTTCAGATAATAATTCTATCAAATTGCATTAAAATTATAAATAGATAAAGATGGAATTGAAAAAAATATTCAATTAAAATGCAAATAAATTACTTAAAGTACCCAAGAGAAAAATAATAAAGGACAGAATTCTGGAGACCCAATCCACCTTAACTAAAACTCAAGAGTGTACATAAAGGTAAAAAAGACACTTATACACAGAATTTTTAAATTGCTCAATATGATTTATACCCATGGATAATAGGATACGAAAATCTAAAAGTATTTTGCTGAAGTTTCTTACTGTTTTCTAAAAATGAGAAGGTTCTTATAATTTAAAAATTTCACAATTTATTTGCCCTTACACCTTTCTGGTAGGTTGGACGGTCTGGGTCTCAACAACAATTTATTTGTTACATTGAAAAAGAAGTTTATTCACTGTTTACGGGCAAATTTCTGAAATCTTTGACAAATGCTCGACAAATTTCAATTATTTTTTCTTCTCCGCATAATCCTTGCCCTAGTTTTAGTGAATAACACAAAAGTAGTAACATTATTTATTATCATTACTATTATCACCATTAAATTCCCTGAGGATTGCAATGTGATTAATGGAAAGGTGTGGGTAGGACAGTAATATGCATTTCTGCATGACCTACATTCTACACCAGGATTCACCAGTGTTTAGTCGAATCAATTCTTAACACTAGAAAAACGGAAACAGTCATTTTGACCGCATAACTACTTTGAGAAACGAATACTCCAAAACAGCTAATCCCAGACTATTGAAATTTTATGACTTTCCGTATTTTCTTAAAGTTATTGAAAACACAGAAGAAATTTATTCTAAGTTTTATAATAAGAGATTGATCTTCCTAGAACGACGGCAGTGGTCAAAGTAGTTATATAGTCAAAATGACCGCTTCCGTCGTTCTAGTGTTAAAGAATAAATATAATGTATGCAATATATAGCAAAAAAAGTCATTTTTAAATCTGTTCAAAATTTCTAGCAATTTTGTTTTTAGTTTTTTCAAAAATATTCTTTCAACAGTTTATTGAGTTTAATTATTAATTTTTAAATCATACAACTAAGTATACCTTGCAGACAGAACAAACATGTGTCAAAGCTTTCATAGCGGCAGCTTTCTGGTCATGACCTTGTTGCCTTTTTATATCATTGAGTTTCTTGGCATTTTTCTGTTGGGATTGGATCTTTTGCTGTCCACGAGCCATTATCTACAAAACGGAAGAATTATGTACAATAAAATATTAGCTAAATTTCAACAGTCTCGTTATTCTTTAGAAAATTCATTTTACAAATTTCTAATGTCAAAAACAGATTTTTCACAAAATTCCAGATTTTAAATTATTAGGATACTTAACAAAATTTCAAAAATTGAAAACTGAATTTGGTAAAAAATCTTTCTGATAATATAAAATTGTTTAAATTGCAACTTGGAACAATTAAGAAAAAAAAAAAATAGAGCAGCTTTAAAGCTTGATTAAAAGTATAAAATTGGTTTCAGTGGCAAGAAAAAGTCTGACAGATAAGACCTTGCCTTTATTAGTGCACTGTCTTTATTTTTTTTATCTTGAAGATTGTACTTTACCTCTGAAACCAGTTGATACTTTTTAACCATTTTATGTTATTAAACCAATGAAGTATTTATTTTTTCAGATTTCTCATAATACTTCTCATATAGTTCAATTAATTTTCTAAAATACTTTGCAAAATATGAACACTAAAATATCCTATTGCAATAATTTACAGTACGAAGACTACAGTCACTGTAAGAAAAAAAAAATGAAACAGATGCACAACACTAGTGATGAGTTGCTATTTGTATAGCAGCTAGATTAATACCGAGGACATCAAATAGCAGCTGTTAATAGCCAACGAGAGTTTTCTGGAGTTTCTAAATATTTATTTTATTCTAGCAAAGGTACCACTCATAGAAAAGCATATGTTAAATTTCGCATTAGCTTTTGACAAGCTATAAATCAGGCACTCTGGCCAAGAAGCAGAGTAATAATGTCATACTAAATTTTACAGTTACTTTTTTGATGTAAATAATATCTGCGGTTAGGGTTTCTCTGGCAGTATATGACCATGATGAATACATGTTTTATGTTATTCACTCTTGTTAATGCTGATTTCAGCACTATATCTTATCAATATTTAAGTAGAAAATGATGCCAATATAGTCCCAATGTTGTATGAATATGTGATGGAAATTTGGTTAATGATTAGAATAGTAAATCATTGGTAACTTTTGTGCAACTAAGCCAATGCATCTAATGTTGTGGAAATTATAGTTTTCTTTAAAAACAAGCTTTTTGTTTCAATTTCATTAATATTTTACCATTTTTCTGTAATTACAAACTTGCATGAAAAATAACAATGTTTACTGCTAGGCAGTAGCTTTATATTAGACAGCAAATTAAACTATTCTGTGCGATGGGTCATTCTATGTTAAATCAACCAATGGGCTGAACCTTCACATCTCAGAAATTCATAATTATTTATACAATGGTAGTACCAGTAAAGTTGACAAAAACTGTAAAATTATAGATTTTTTGGGCTTAGCGTTCGAGCTATTGACTTTTAAAAAAGCAAAAATTGCACAAATTTGACATGTTTAAACAGCTGTAGATCAAACACTATTTGACCTAGAGAACTCAGATTGGTATCATTCTCCCCTGCATTTAATAAACATTAATTTCATATGCAACATGAAAGTAGTATTTGAATTTCGTAATTTTTGAAAAACTCAAAAATTGCAAATTGATTTTTAGATTTTTATTTTAAATCTTCAAAACACTAATTTTTTTGAGGGGGAAAAAAAAGAAATGTTTTAAAGATATTGATTGTGTGCCAAATTTCATACTGGGAGATCAATGAGTTTCTATGGAAATTAAACGTTTTGTATTATAATGTACAGGAAATTTGCTACATTTGTTGACTTTCATGTTAAAACTTAATTATAAGCCAAGTGGTTGATGTTTGAAAGTTGCTATTAATCTATTTCATAATTTTCATACTACAAATATGAAACTGATATCTATCAAATTTAATATCAGTTAAAAGCAAATTGAGAAATGCATGTTTGTTTTTTCATTTATTGACTATAGAGTAGGTATATAAATACAAGGTACATTTCAGAACTAAGCATTGAAGATAATGGCAAAAGCTAATTTTACAGACTGTACAGTCTGTAAAATTAGCTTACAATTATCCTCAATGGAGATCAGGTGTTAGTAATAAACAGTCTAATAAAGTAGCTTGACATAAGATATAAATATTGTACTGGCGAGCTTCTATTTAATTTCGAAGCTTTAGGCTATAGTTATCAAGAGAAACACTTCTAACACCTGGATTCAATTTAACAATTTTTGTACATAATTCATGAGTCAGTTTCAAACATTCAGCTCACATATATTCTTTTTAATTTTAACTATAGCATTTGCTACACATTTAATCTTTTACAAGTGGCGTAGCTAGAAATTTTGGGTCCTCATGCAAATATGGGCCAAATCCCATATCCACTAAACTGATGTTCACTAAATTAAAGTGCAAGAAGCTGATTTTCAGAAATTGGGAAAAAAGTATGCAGTTGAGTACCCAGGATTGCTTCAGATTCATTGAACCGTGGCACCAATGGGCTTTCAAATTCTTTTTAATCATTAACTGTACAGTACTCAAAATCTATGCCTAGAATATTAACAATAAAATAATACAATTGTTTTGGAGTAAAAATTTGGTCTTCATATGGTCTTTGTAAACTTGCTTTAGCAGCAAATCTTAACAGTAACCACTAAGTCCATCACAAACACTCTTGCTATGAAGTAGTGAACTGCCACTCTGTATGACTTCAAAAGTTCATTTTGTGGAGGCATAAATTATAGAAGTTTTTCCTATTCTTGTATTGTAGCGAGCTTTTATCAGAAAAGTAGATGTTTTTCTCAAGGGTGAAAAACAGGCGCAATTATTGGGGGAAGTCGCTGGGACGCGCAGCACCACTGAGTAAACATCCCAAATAAATTTTTTACTTATACAGATTTATTACAATTTCCATTGAAAAAATCTAAATTTTTGGTTCAATAAAAGCGAGAATTATTGAAAATAAGTGATGGAAAATATCACTAGATGGCAGCACTACAACTTTCTGGAGAGAAAGAGGAATCTCATGAAAGCTGCAGTGCATAGAATTTTAAGGGGAAAATGCAGGCAATACAGGGATACTTGCTTAAACCGCGTCCCTTTTACTGCCTTGTTTTGAGCGAACGAATGGTATGTCCACAATATTAGAAATTTGGCTAAAAAAAAAGATATTGCAGGTTTTGCATTGGATATCAGCTATGTTTTCAAGGCACTTTTTGCCAAAGAGAGTAAGAACAGCAGTAAAACATGAGGAGGAACTTCTCAAATTGGCTCAGTTTCACTAATTTAGCTTCAGTTTTCAACATTTAAGAATGTGTATGTTCTCTCTCGTCTTTTTTTATGAATAAAATTGGAAGTTTAAATAAACATTTGAAAACAAATACTCTTTTGTAATTTTGACTTCTTTTATTAATTCTATTAACCTAGTTCTTTCAGTTTTGGTTCATGGCGAAATAGTATTAGATTTAGAAAAATGAAATCTAAAAAATCTTCGATGATTTTTCTTTTAATAAGTGAGTTGAATAAGTGGGGGGTTACTTATATTTTAGGGGTAGCTTCTGTCCATCGCGAGTAAAATGGGACACTCACTCAGTTTGAGGGGGACCACTTAACCTACCCTGCTATCTTACTTTTCAGCTATTTAATATTAAAAAATACCTAAAAATTAAAGAATATCTAAATATTTGTTAAAAAGTTTTAAAATAAAATTTTCAACATGATCCTTTTATCGGACATTTTTCAAGAAATTTTGCTATAACTACAGGCATAAATACATAGATGAGTACCCCCCCCCCTCTACATGTCACTCATGAGCCACCACTGGGAAAAGTAAAGTTTCTTTTAAGATTGAAATCAACTTTTTTGGAAAACATAAAAGGCAACTGTATTGTGATCAAAACAGTTTGAGCTAAAAACATTGTAGATGTTTGATTTTCCCTCATACTTAAAATATACAATATAAAGGTGCAGTGTGGCTTGGCTATTGGTCCAGTATCATAGAAACTTCATTCTGCAACCTAAATGAATAATTTTCTACAAAATCACATTTACTAACCACTTGGCTTTCAATTAAATTGTCTTTAGAATTTATATAATACTCCTGCCAATTTGCTATTAAAACAGTGAGTTTTAAGTTTTAAGAGTTTCCACTAAATCTTCAAAGTTTCCATTGTACTCTGTTCCCTGTAACCCATTGCTTATAAGTTACTTTATAAAATAAATCAGCTCATCCACAAATGTTTTAGTTTGAGCTTTTAATTGTATTTATTATAAGGCATGATTTAAGTAATCATTTTTTATTCTTGAAAAAGCTGTCAAAATTTTAATATATTATACATTTATAACTTATAAGGTATTCCTATATATTATATAAAAATTATATATATATATCTCTTTTCTGCACCTTTTTTTATTTTATGATTAAAATTTATAAATATTAAGAATTTTCGTATTTATTTATAGTACAAAAATTATAAAATAGATTAGTATCAACTTTCAAACATCAACCACTCAGCTTATAGTTACGGTTATAAAACATTGAAGTCAACAAATTTAGTGAATTTAACATACATTATAATACAGAAAATGTAATTTCCATAGGAACCCATTGTGAAATTTGGCACACAAATAGTCAATGTCTTTAAGCATCTATATTTTTCAAAATAATAATAATAATAATAATAATAAAATTAAAAAAGGCGTTTAAGATTTTCCAAAAAATATTTGAGTTTTTCAAAAATTACAAAATTTAAATATCCATGTCACATTATGTTACATATCAAATTAAAGCACATTAAAAGCAGAAGAGAATAGCACCAATTTCAGTTCTCTAGGTTAAATAGTTTTTGATTTACAGCTGTTTAAAAAATTCAAGAGTTGTCAAATTTAAATAGTTTTTACTTTTTTGAAAGCCAATAGCTCAAAAACAAAGAACCCCTCAAAATCTGAAATTTTGCAGTTTTTGTTCTCCTGATAGGTACAATGGATGTACAAAAAATCTTAATCTGAATCCTAAAGGTTCAAAAATATTTATTATTGGTTGATTTGGCATGGAATGACCCAGATGCAACTGACACAAACGGATCTCTAAATGCTACAGGTGCTTTATATTTCACATTATATCACAAAATCTTTTAAAAACTTGTTAAATGCATTGTATAAGAAGATCTATTATGTACTAAAAATATTTCTTTTAAATTAGTTAAAAGGATGAGAATAAAATTCCTTTAACTTAAAAATATTTGTTAAGTTAAAGGATCAGATTTTGGTTATTTTAATAAGAATACCAGAAAAACAGTTATAAATTAAATACACATAAATATGCGAAAATTGATTATTTTGAGATTATACACTTAAATATTTTCCACATTATGAGATTGCATATCACCATGATAAAAGTGAGATACAGAACATATCAGACAAAGGATGAATTTAAAGGACAGGTTGTGTCAATTTAATAAGGCAAAATATCAAAAGTTTTAGTGAAATGTTTGCCACAGGCACATTAGTTTTATATGAATAAGTGATAACTAGTTTACTAGAGAATTATTTAAATAATTCCTTACGGAAAAATTTTATCTATTAAATTATTATATACTAAATAAGCATCTGTATAAGTACATCAATTTTAATTTCCAAAATTCATACACAACTATTATAATCAGAAGTTTGAACTACAACTCTTTCTATGAAAATATTACTTTTCTAATAAATTTTTTCGTTTATAGAAATGCGGTAATTACCACAGGTAATACAACAGAATGGTCAAATGTTAGCCTATAGTTTTAAGGGGCCCCAGCAATAAAAAAAATATCTTTTTTAATTTCTGGTTGGTTTTGTCACAATTCTTTACAAATTTGCCAAGTATATCTATGCTTAGTTTGCAGTTACGCAACTTTACCAATGTAATGTAACCTATTGTACTAATTACACGTTCATAATTGGAATTTGTCTTCGATGTTTCATAAGGTTTATAAACAAACTTTTATATGCATATCTAGTAAATACATTATAAAATAAAGTATACGTTTAATCTAGTGTATTTTACATTTAACATGGCGTAATAACTGGACACAAAGAAGGAAGTTGGAATGCAAACAAACTCAGTGACAGAAAGAAAATAGAAAATACTTACATATATTAAAGTGTTAAAATATGGAAAAGCTTGTAAATGTACGACTAAAATGAATGAGTGAGCACTCTGCACTTCCTTTAAAAACGGATACAATCAACTAAAAAGTTCTATTCTACCGTTACTAAAGGAAGCTATAGTAATCGTAACGCGTCCACGATCGAAAAATTTCTACTGCAATGCAAGTGATCGAGATTACAAGAAAATTTCAGAAAAGTAGGCCTAAACGATAACTGTTCGATTAAAGAAATAACTTAGTAAATAAATAAAAAAAGAAAATTAATAATACATGTAGCAAGCCAGAAATATAGATAATAATAAATATTGATTTAAGATAACTGCATAATTTGTTCTTGTTGCGTTAGTATAAATTTATTTTTCTATATTATTAGTATAAGTTTGTTTTTAGTATTAGTATAACTTTTGTTTTCATTGAACATTTATAGATAGTAACTTTTTATAAATTTTTTTCGTTTCTCAAGATTTCAAATAAAATGTAATAATGTAATTTGAGAACCACCAAGATTTTATGCAAGGTGTTTCAGAGTAGTCAATAAAGTAATGTAATCCAAATGTGGAAAACTTATTTTTTATTTACTAAAAGTTTTTTTTATGAGGGATTTTTTTTCCATTTTTGTTTATTTAGTTTTTTTAGTTGAATCATTCACCTTCGAATCTCCAAGAATGACTATTGTATTTTGATTTTCTTCTATACCGTTCCTTTCCTACTTTCATTTCATCATTTCTCCCTATAAATATAATACCCTTGATTTCTCCGTCTGTTTTTCATAAGGTCTGGAAATAATTTTTCAGTATGTAAGAATTTTATTCCATAAATATACTTTTCATTTGTTTTACAAAACGAATGTAACATAATTTTTAAGGTTTTAGATCATTTTAGATTTAAATTCCTTAAGGATTTTTTTCGTGCGATTGATGTATATCTTTTAAATTGGAACGTATATTATGTTCTCCATCTTGGAACTAAGAAGTTTATCATCTGGCAAAATCATAAAAACTAATTTATTTAAAAAATTAAATAATCTTGATTGCTGTATGTTGCTGGTGGAGAAAGAACATTGTAAATGTTTCTTTAAGAAATAAGGAGCTTCAATACGTTATGGTCACATATAGTCTGACTGATACTGATTTGATGGACATGATAACTATTTTCTTTGTATAAATATGTGTGCACTAATAATAAATCCGAGGAAGCAATAATTCGAAAAATGAGTATCTGCTGTTAGGATTTTGTGACCCTTTCTAACTTGAATTAGTATCTTTGTATGTAATTAGGTAATATTCTGTAAAAGGCACTTACTTTTAGTTGATACCCAAGACTTGCAACAGCACTGATATATAAATTTCCATTGACCGCTAAATACTTTTAACTAAAAATGATATAATTTTATAACAAAACAAAATTTATTTTCCTATCATTTGTATATTGCAACTTGTTAAATTTTATAACTGTGGTTCTAACACTATCAAAGATGATTCCTGATTTTTTTTTTTTTTTTACTACAAAATAATTTTAAATTGCAAAATTATTTCTGCAGTTTTGACATAGGCTATTGTATGTATTTTATTTTTATAGATATTAAAAAAATTCAATACTGCTTGCAATGCGTAGAAGAAAGAAAATAAATGATGAATGTTAAAATAAATGAAATATTTTATCCAAAGTGATACACATTTTTATTTGTTGCTTTAAATCCTTATATATATATTTTTAAATTCCTGTATATAATGAACTGATTTCCTTTTTTTTTCAGTACAAAACAAAATGTTTTATATATTAATTTAAAATTTTCATCTATAGTTTTCAGGAACTAACATGAATTCTTCAAGATGGACTTCATCATATCTTCAGCACTGTTATCTGCGCAAAGTTCTACTTCAAATTCGAAATTATGCAAAATTGATAAGGAAGCAACAAGATCCAGAAGAAGTGAAAAATATGCCAATTTTCCAATATGCTACTGAAAATACTAAGAGGAAAAAACGAATATATATGTGGGGGAATGCTATGTTTGGCGCCTTAGGAAATCCTAATTTTTTAAAGCCAATACGTCATAAGCATCCTTTAGAAAGTGTACGCCAACCTTGGAGACAACCTTTTGCAGATTTACATAAGGTAATGATTATTTCAGTTTTTTTTATTTTTTGAAAGTATGAACATTTGTAAACTCATCTGGATCTCTAACTTGTTAAAATTTTTGCTTCAGTTGATCTTTATTCATTTTTTAAAGGGCTTCTATTGTGTATCTAAATATTTGTTGTGTATGTGTTACTAAGAGGCAAAATGTCTTCAAATATTTGAATCAAACTCAAATTTTGGTTGCTTACATGGAGTTTTAAAAGATATGTATTAAAAATGAAGGTGGTATAAATAGGCAGAATAATAGTTTGATTCTGAGTATTTTACCTTTTAGTGCACTCCTAAAGACAGATGCATAAACCACTGCTGATGTATTGATATTGAGTTCAATCAAGATTTTTATTATCTTTGATGTTAGTGTGTGTGTGGTGTGGGGTGTCATATGATGAGGTGCATAACATTATGGCACATGAGTTTTCTAACAGCTCTTGTAGGCATTGGCTATGCTATGCTGAAGAGCACATAAAACAAGACAAATTTGATCCATGGAGGCAGCTATTGAAGGCAGCTCCAGGTATAGGTGATTGGTGTATCCCCTTCCCCTGTTAAAGTTTTGTCCTTTTTGGTGATTCTAAGCATATTTAATAGTTTACGTAATCAAATAAAGAAAAACTTTTTTTTTTGTATGTGTGTGTGTATTTCATGATTAAGCAATAATTTCTGATCAATTTCTATAGTTGTTTAATGGTTATACTAGACAAATTGTCAAATGATAAAAAATTTGTCTAAATCAATGACACCATTCCCCTTCTTTTGTTATGTCTTCCTGGATTCACTCTTGGCTGTTATCTACAATGAGAGCATGAACCTAGTTTTGAGAACCCCCTGCCTTCATTAAGTGAATTCTGTGAGTATGGGGTGCCTTAAGTTTTGTAAAAGATTCTCTACTATGTGCATGTATGCAATGCTTATGGGCCTAAAATCTTTGGATATGTACTAATCATGCACCTCTCCTGACCAATATTATTAATAACTATGACTATCAAACAAAGCATAATTTATTATGTGATCCTTAATTAAATTTAATTACTTTATGACCCTTATATATATATACTAAAATCCAATTATTTTTTTACCCTTAGACTTTTATAAGCACAAATTCTATACAATCCTTGTAACAAAATGTACCTATTCCACAAATAAACTTATATATTTTAAATCAAGAATATTCCACAAAGTGACATGGATTATCAGAAATTAGTACATTTGCAGTTTACTAATTTCTATATATGGCATAAGCACATAAGCCTCATTCACACACAAGCCAATATTTTCCAGTTAAAAAACATTTGGATGAAAAAGAAGGTATTTTTCAGGATCTATTCTAGACCCTGTTCACATGTGTAATCTCTATTGTTCCTGTTTAAAGATCTAAGACACAGTTATCCAAACAGTATCCAGCAGCAGAACCCTTCTTTTAAATCAGATGTCAAACGTCGTTTTATCACCAGCGTGATAAGTGAAGGAGCACCCTCTCTTTCTTAAGGTTATTATAGCAGCCATGTATTATTCTCTACTACATCAAGAGAATGAACTCCCTCAATTTTGTTTCTCTTTTTATAGGATATATAATTTACAATTTAGCAATATAGATACATTTTAAATGTATTTTCTCTTGGATTAGAATTAAATTAATTCAATATTGACTAAATTAAAAAAATGGATATATCTTAATTAAGCAATATAGACGCATTTTAAATGCATTTTCTCTTAGATTAGAATGAAATTATTCAATATTGGCTAAATTAAAGAAGCTGATATATAACTTATTTATAATTAAGCAATATAGACACGTTTTAAATACATTTTCTCTTAAATTAGAATTAAATTAATTAAATATTGACTAGATTAAAGAATAATTTTATTATTTTCTAATGCTATTGTATAGAGGAAGTCCACGTATAATTTTTAATTAGACATTTAGACGAAAAAAATGCACTTAAAGACATCATGAACACATTTTGAACATTTTTGGAAATATTTCCATCAGTGTGTGTGTGTGTATCTGAGGTGCGAATGCACATATCACTATGACAATTTATATGTGGATGGATTCTGTAGATGCTTCTGTAGAAAATTATAAATAGGTAGAATATTTTGGAATAAATGGGATTAAAACATTATTCGAAATTAGAGATTTTAAAATAAAGAGGGTATGTACAGCCACAAAATTCTATATGTAGCTGCATTCTGAAGAAATTGGAATTAGGTAGATCATTATGTGATTAAAACACGTGTGAAAGGGGAAAGAGAGAGAGTGTGTGTGTGTATAATATAGTACGATCAAAAATATAGTATAATTAAAATATAGTGTGGTAACTGCAGGAGAGATTGATCTTGTTTTGAGAGAGTAGGATTCAAGGGCGCCCATAAAACTTATTCCTGGGATGGCCAAACTCAAGGATGAGAGGTAAATATCTACTAACTTTATACCTACATTTCTGACCTTGAATGTTTGTTCACTGGAGGGAAAGTACCCCCCTCACACTCCCCTATGGATGCCCATAGAACATTTTCAAGAGGGCAAACTCATGGATGAGACATACCATATTGATGAGCTTGATACCTGCATTTGTGACCTTGAACGTCCACGGGATTGCAAGTGCACCCTCACAGTCCTCTATGGGCGCCCATGGCAAGGGCACCAATAGAACTTATTCCAGCAAAGGCAAACTCAACTATGAAATGTACAATATCGACTAGCTTGATCTTGATACCTACATTTGGGACTTTGAATGCCCCTATGGGCACCCATGGTTATAAGTGTCGAAGGCCCAGGCCAGCCGACTCATCCGAGGACATAGAGTAACAAAATGGATGGCCAGATGGCTATAAGTGTGTAAAGCTTCAGACTTCACGGTTCAGACTTCACGGAGACTTTTGTGGGGGTCTGAAAGACTATTTTTCAACCCCTCAGGAAATCGAAACTTCAGCTCCGTTAGGTTCTGTAATGAGATTAATAGTGTTGGAAGACGGGTAAATTCTGAAAATAGACCCCCACTATTTTTTCTAAGTACAAAATTGCGCCAAGTTGGCGCGTTTCTCAGTGTTTTGAAATTGACTCCTCCCAACTGAAGTGACGTATTTTCCCGTGTTTTAAAATAGGCTCCTCCTACCAAAGTGACGTCTAATTCTACAATTTTATGAACTGGAATTTTGTTAAATGATATTGCAATTGAATATAAATGAAAGTGAATAATACTCATAAAAAGATTACAAAATACGATTTTTGTGCATTTTAAAAATATTGCATAATGGCAGAATTAAAAAATTATTGCTTAATGGCAGAATAATAAATTTTTAGAAACCATATTGAAACACTCTATACTTAAAATATTTTTTGAATTTAAATCAATATCAGAAACTTATAAATCGAAAATTAAAAAAAAGACAATAACAAATTTTAAGAAAAAACGATACTTAGAAAAAAGTTTGTACTTCAACTAAATTTAAGAAAAACAATACTTAGAAAAAAGTTTGTACTTTAACAAAATTTAAGAAAAACGATACTTAGAAAGAAGTTTATACTTTAACTAAATTTAAGAAAAATGATACTTAGAAAAAAGTTTGTACTTTAACTAAATTTAAGAAAAACGATACTTAGAAAAAAGTTTGTACTTTAACTAAATTTAAGAGAAAACGATACTTTAAAATTAAGAAACCCATTTTAAAAACACGGGAAAATACAAAAGACAATTTCAAAACACGGGATTAACAAATAAAAAACTAACCTCATTCCTCGTCATCCTCCGAATCAGAGTGATGTTGGAAATCACTCTCTTTCTCTGCATCGTCATCACTTCTATGGGGAGGGAAGATGGAAACGACGGCTTTCAAATATTCGTTCCAAGCTTCCTCCCCAATAGAATGTCCCTGCTTCCTCTTCCACATATATTCATATAAATATGAGTTGAAGTAATTTTTTACTTTTCTACCTTTAACTTTCCTCTTGATTGCAGACCAAGTTCCTTCAATGGAATTGGTATGCGCTCATGTCTCGGGGTCTTTGAAATGGTAACTGTGATTTACCTGAAGGTGCATAAAGCCTTTCTGATCAAGACAATTATACGCCTTCCAACAGTCCAATATGATCAATGTCCCCTTCTCAACATATTTTTCGATCACATTCAGCAAACATTCACGTGACCTGTTAGAAACCTTCGCAAAAAAACATCTATTCGTTCCCCTTTCAACCCCTCCAAACACCCATTGTTCCTCTACAGGCTTTCCTCTTCCATACTTATTTTTCCCAAATTTACTCTCATCTATCTCCACAATCACACCATCCCCCCCAATCTTACTTCTATCTTTAAAAAAAAAAAACTTGCACAAATGTCACGGCAAAACTGTTTCCAATCGGTAACAGTATTGTCCGTGACATTCAACTGACTCATCACAACCTTGCATTCAATATTAAGAAACCACATTAAAGTTAAAATTAAAATCTCAACTATACTTAATTTGCTTTTATCAAACTACGTACCCCTTCTCACACTCCTACATACTTCATGCTTATCATCACCCGATCTCTTTCTACACCTCCATTCAAAACCATCAATCAATCTCTCTCTTTCACACAATTTCATCGCATCTCCACACTTAGGACATTCAAACCTATCACTAATTAAACCTTTTAACATACACCAATCAATCACTGCTTTCTTACCTTTTGCTTCCAGCAAATAAAAAAATTTAAAACTAGACTCATTTTCACCAACATCCACACGTTTTCTTCTTGAACATTCGCTCGAATCCATTTGCCGCTTACCGCATGCCATTTCGTAACTCAATCTGCAATCCAAAAACTATTTAAAATCTTAATAAAATTTTTGCACAGCCAAAATGTATGTAAAATGATTGAAGATTTCCTTCAAAGCAGTTCCAAAAATAACCTTAAGTAAAAGCGATCGAGAAAGATATACAGAAGTTCCAGAAATAATTCGCTCAAATCCATCGGATCGCTCAAATCGTTCGAAATAATTCTGATGAAATACACAGAAGATTATGAACCGACCACACATCTAGCTACCGTAAACCCTTGGGTTGGTCGTGTGGTCTGGGTCTTCAACAGAAGACTATGAAGTACTTCCTGCCTATTAAAATGTAGATTCCCAAATAGTCGCACGCTGATTGGATACCAGAAGTCGTGGGCTACCAGATTAGCGACGAAGTATACGAAATGAAATTGCAACCCAAAGAATCGTGCCAACTTGGCGCGGTATCGTACTTTGAAAAATGCGTGGGGGCCTATTTTCCGGATCAACCAAAAGACGTATGTAAACATCGAAATTCACTTTTCCCTTGAACTTGTTTCTCATTTTTTTAATTCTTGGTGAACGAGTCACTTCATTCTGGGTAGTGAATTACAATGTTTTTCCGGCATGCGAATCTTGCAAATCGTGTACTCAGTGCATATGCAAGTAATTTGCATATCTGGTGGCGTTTCCGGCTACAATGGCATTCTGGAGCGGCCACATCCACGGATATATATAGCAGACCAATCTTAAAGCACCTCAGAAGATGATCAGTCAGTACAGTTGGTTGACATCAGACCATCGAGACTCCAGAAAGCCATCGACCCTTTTGCAGACGATAGACGATCTGACCAGTAACTTAGGAGTCAGATAAACATAGTCAAAAGCACTCAGAGATGCAGTTGTATACTCATAGTTGAGTTCGGTGTTTTTACGACATTGTAAAAGTCTTGAACGAAGTTTTTACGGTGTTAAATTTACTTGGAATTATCTCTTTAGAAGTTATAGAATTTCCAAGCGTGATACCAGTTATGGTGGCTTCGACAAAGAGCATGCATCTATAACAAGGTAATATACTTATGTTTTCTATTACCCGGAACTCTGAGTTGCTTTAAGATGGTCATGTATGAACGTATCAACAACTTTTGAGCTTGCTAGCTCATTCAATGTATATATATATTGTTGCTTTATACCTTTAATGATTACCAAGTGTTGTGATAATTACATGGCAATGGATTTCTTCACGAATAAAAGTGATCAGACCTACCTAACTTCATCATCATTTTGCCTACTGTGAACATTTCTCACTCTGCTATGCATCAATGCAACTAAACTAAATTTAATTTCTTCATGTTGAAAATTTCTGACAAATATGAAAACAGGTTATGGACCTGCAGTTAATGCATAATTCTGCAAGTGAATACCCTTAAAAGTGAAAACGTTGTTTATGAAAAAGGACTCAAGCTTTTATTCAACTTTTGTGAGCTAAAAAATCAACAGATGGGGGCCGTGAAGGTGCCATTTGTATGTGTAAAAAGGTAAAAAGGTAAACAAACGTGCTAAGAACTTTTCTCTTCTTCATTGTGCAACCTGCCATGGAGGCGGTTAAAATTGAACAGCTAAAAGAAGTGAGGTTTTTAACTGGATTAGAATCTTCGGATATTAATAAATGTCGAAGCCGTCTAATACGGTATGCTTTAATGACTATAACAATGTCAGGTTGTTTATATATTTTCAAGGACAGCCTCAAAATTTTTTCTTAGGATTTTTCATTCACAAATTAGTAGTTAAGTTTGCTTTCAGTAGATTTATTGAGCAGCCAGATCTCGCTGCCATATAATACTATGGGTCATATCAAAGTTTTATAAATGTTAATTTTAGTGATATAGTTAAGTAGTCGTGTTTTAAGTTGGCATTTTAGATCATAGTAACATCTGTTTGCCATCATCAAATGATTATTAATTTTAGTGCTGATTTCATTTTCAATGGTTATTGCCACCTCAAGGTATTTGAATTGTGTGATTCTCCCGAAAGAATAACCATTCACCTGCAGAGACAGAGTGTTAGTACTTCCCTTGGTTATCTCCATGAACTTTGTTTTATTTTCGTTAATAGTTAGTCCCATATCTAGCTACAGACTGAAGGGCCATAAAGGCCTTAATGACAGATTGCCGGAATTTGCCAATAATTTTGAGATCATAGGCATAAGCTAAAATCTACAGGGATATCTGAAAATTGGTTACTTTTGTTGCAGTAGAGATGCATCAGAGATGCAGGTACTTACCTGCATCTCTGATGACCTTTAACAGGGCAATGTTAAATAGGAGGCACACAAGGGCATCACACTGCCTCAGATCTCTATTTCTGTAGAAGGCCTCAGATAATTCATTCCGAATTTTGATTTTGCATTTAACTCTTTGGAGCATTGCTCTAACGAAAGTAATTAATTTTGCAGGGATTCCCAATTTTTCCATTGCATTAA
The DNA here is from genome assembly GCA_951213105.1 of Amaurobius ferox. Lineage (NCBI taxonomy): Eukaryota > Metazoa > Arthropoda > Arachnida > Araneae > Amaurobiidae > Amaurobius > Amaurobius ferox. Next base: position 74,386,989 of record OX578136.1, read on the forward strand.
ACAACTTATCTCTCTTGATGCTATCATATGCTGCTTTAAAATCAACAAAAAAATATGAAGTGTCAATTGTATATTCTTTGGTTTTTAGAATTTGTCATGTATTTTGTCGATAGTTTTCCCCTTTGAAATTTGCACTGGTAACTTTCAGTTACTTTTGTCACGTGTTGTATAAGCCTATTATATATTGGAGAATATTTTAAATGCAGTATTCAGCAAGGTGATCCCCCTGTAATTACCAAATTCCAGCTTGTCTCCCTTCTTAAAAATTGGACCAATAGAGCCAATGTCTCATTCATTACCCGGCATTGTCTCTTGCTTGGGTCCTAAATAGGTGCCTCTATTTATATAATACAGATACACGTAACACTACTCAATTTCCAAATCACCTATTTTGAACCAAAATCATTTTACCTTTGGTTTTAATCGAAATGCCAATGCATGTGTAGTTGTGCACAACTGTTTGCCACCTCTCCTCATAGTAATGACCAGCTCATTGTATAGCAACTGTTAAAATGCCGAAATAAGTTGAAGCAAGCAAACAAAAAAATCAAAATTTTTATGGTTTTAAATTAATAACAGAGAATAAAAAATATAGTAATTAATTTTTTTTTTCTGTTTGAATGCAAAGATATATGTCCATATTTTTGCCAAACTACAAAATTGTGCTAATCTTACTTTTTCAAGTGCTGTGAAACAATAAATTAAAAAATAAAACATGTATTTTTTATGTATATAGAAATAAATAAATCTGATGGAATTGTTTTACAGATTTAGTACTAACATCATTAGGAAAAACATTCTTCGATTTTTCTGATGATGTCATGATGGAAACTCTAGGATAATATTTTTGATCACCAAGGAACCGATTTATGTGAATATTGCTTAAAATCATGCTTTAAAGTAAAATATTTAAAAAGTAATTTGAATTAAAGAAAAAATATCACCGAACTGTATTATTCCGGAATCTGAAGTACTTCTATACCAAACTTCACTATCTGAAACTTAAATTCCTCATTATATATAGATGATACATACAGACAAACAAACATCTTCTTTTACTATGTAAGATGTTATGTCCATGTAGGTTAAAAATAAAATGTTTATCATTAAGCTGTTAAAAATCATTGCAATTATATGCACATCAACTGCATATATGCAGTTGAATGCACTGCATGCAGTTTGTGAACTTTAATTTACTGATCCCTAATCTAGATCTTGATAAAAGTATGGAACAAATGAGACATTTGTTTAGCCAGTCATTCATAGGTCTGCTCCTACAAATGCCAGATAATAGGAAGTTTACCATGTAGGTAAACTCACATGCTAACCATATTAAAGTTTTTAAAATATAACTTATTTATATCAGCTTTAGAGATTAAAGAGCCAAAAGGAAAGGAGATAAATTCACTTGTTGCCATGATATTTGAATTTTGATTATATATAAGCTTAACTGTACACACACAGAACATCTGCGCTGTAGTGTATTTTAATGCTCAGTATATCTGCTGGTAACTTGCTACTAAATATCTGAAATGAAGGTCTGTACTCAGCTTTTTCATATATTCATATTCCATAGTATTTAATTCTACTTGTTTCACAGTCGTTATCAGAATGAAGATTGCATAAAATTAAGAAAAAAATTCTACAATCCACTCGCCTTCATCCCTTGCACTCCTAATGTAATCGGACACACATGAACCACTCACCTCTCTCAATCAATATTATTAATTATTATAGACCTGCTAATTAAACATAAATACTATGCTTGTTTAAATTAAATTAATTTCAGATTAAATAATATATAATTTGAAGTGCAAAAATTGATACAGTAATTCTCACAAAATCTTTCTCATAAAATAATAATTAAATAACTAACTATTTTGAAGTCATTATATTTTTATTGTTGAGCCAAAAGTCTGAAAAAAAAAATTAAAAATTATTAAACAAAAGCCTGAACAAAATTATTAATAAGTATTTGCAATATATAACCATGATAAAGTTTTAAATAATATAATTAAAGTTGCCATTCGGCAAATGATAACTATGTTTATTTTTAATGCTACATACATAACCTAAATGAAATATCTGTATAAATGTTTTGATTATTTTATATTGAAATCACCCTAAATTTTTAGGTGAGAGATGTATCTTGTGGTTATGGTTTTACCGTATTTGCTGCATCAAATGAAGAGAATGACTTCACATTGTTTGGAACTGGTTTGAATAGTGATTTTCAAATTGGTTATCACTGTGCCAAAAGAGGTAAATTTTATTTTCAAATCATTGTTAATACTTCTAATTTATTTATTTTTCATATTTATATATGTATTAGAAATGTATATTTGGCTGTCGAGTTACTGTGAATTGATATCTATTCTTTTACTTCAATTATTAATAATAACACCACAATGATTTTGTCATAAAGGTAAAAGCAATGTAGTTAAGTGTAATTTAATTCTGTACAATCATAAATGACATTCATTTTTTAATCCCGAAATCATACAGATTTGGTGTATCTACTAATTACATTTTTTATAAATTTCTCAAAATTTGCCCATTGTATCAAAGTTTTCATTTCTCATTGATTTTAGTAAAAACTTATAAGCTGATCACTGTAGCAATTTAACAATATATCACAGAATTGACTACTTTTATTTTTCATACTAATTCATTTAGAGAGCCAGATCAAGCTTGCCATTGTTTGGGTTCCGGTCTGAAATATATACATTTCATACTTTTGAAAAATATATGCACAGAGATAATTAAACTTAATCAATTGTTGTACAATATTTGTGCTGATGAACATAATATATGATAGTCATCTAAAATTAAAATTATATTTCAGAATGGCAATACCATAAATGCCCCCAAACATAAAATAATCCAAACATAAATTATATTAATCACACCTTTTTCCTTTTATAGCCTTTTAAATCATACTTTTAGGTTCAATTAAAAAAAAATAGGGCCTTTGTAACTCTTTAACCTTGCATCATAATACTCAATGAATATGTCTTTCCGATTAAAATTTTGTTAATAAAATTTAACTAATTAAATTTTAGTGTCGTTTAGGGGTAGGCAATATTCAGACAGCATTTTTCTTTTCAGAAATCTGCACACTGTTATTGATATGTGATATAAATTTGATAGTGATCATATGTAGATTACCACAGAGATATGAATTTTTTCATTAGACACAGAGATGCGAATTCTTTTCTCAAGTACTGTATCTAAAAGTGAAGTATTAGAATAATCATTTATGTGCAATTTGCCAAAACTTTAATGTTTTATATCTCAGAAATGATGTAACCTAGAAAGGAAAAAAAATATGTAAAGTAGTAACTTTGTGATAGTAACAAGTAAAGGTGTCATGAAAATTTGAGTTGGTAAGTGTCATTTCAAAATTTACTTGGGATATATGACATGGTATGACCATGTAGTTCTTTATTGATTGATTTATTTTTCTAGTTACTAAAAATTATTAGCAAATCAAAATGCCACCATTTTTCTTTCACAGCCTTTCAGACCATACTTTTAAGTTCCGTTTAAAAAACAGACACCCTGATAACTGTTATGCCTCATGCTATATACTTTCTTATTGAAGATGTCTTTGTACTTCAAAATGTTTTATTAAATGAAAATTTATTAAAGTTTAGTATCTTTCTGAAGTAGGTTATATTTATACAATATTTTTTTCTGAAATCTATACACTTTTATTAATATAGTGTAAAAATATGGTAATGATATACATACAGGGTGTCCCAAAAAGATTGAAACTGATTTTAATTCTTTACCTGTTAGAGATAAGTGGGCTACCTAGGATGTCAATTGCTAGAACACTTGGAAAATACCATTGTCATCCATTTTGTATTCATGGACTTCAAGCACTTCATCCCTCCGATTTTGACTGGCGTGTAGCATTCTGCAACTGGTTATTAATCCAACAAGACGTCAATTTGAACTTTGTTAAGAACATTCTGTAGACTGATGAATGTTTCTTTATTGAAGATGGAACAATCAATACTCGCAATGACACATTATTGGGATAATATGAAATCATTTTTTGCCCGTGAAATACATCACCAGAGAAAGTTTTCTGTGTCTGTATGGTATTGAAGACCCAGACCACACGAACAACCCTGAGGCTAATGGTAGCTTACTGTGTGGCCAGTGTCTTTATGGTGTGGAATTTGGAATGGAAAACTGATTGGTTCTGTGTTTTATGAAGGGACTCTTACAGCTGAAAAATACATGCAGCTTATTTTAAATGGTATTGTAACGGATTTTATGGAGACAACAACATTATCGTTTCTAAACATGTATTATCAACAAGATGGCACGCCTGCCACCAGGCTATAATTGTGACAAACTGGCTTAACGAAAACTTTTATAAATAGTGGATTGGTTTGAAAGGAGCCACAGAATGCCCCCACCCCACCCCACCAGATTCCTTGATTTAACCCCTCTCTATTTTTACTTATGAGATCGTCTTATGAGATCGTCTCTCTCTTTACTTATGAGAACACTAGTTTGTAATACTCGCCCACTAAAAGCAATTGACCTTAAGAAAAAGATAATTGATGCTTGCAACAATATTAGTGGCGAAGAACTCCAAAATATTTACAAAAGCATTATTAGAAGAGCCCAGTTATGTTGAAAACGCAGACCACTCGATCAACCCGAAGGCTTCTGGCAGCTTATTGTGTGGCCGGTAGAGCTCAGTTATGTATAAGAGTTGAAGGAAAACAGTTTGAGAATGCTTTGTGAATTGTATTTCTAGTATTTGTTACAAAATTTGTCCCTTTATATCAGTGGTCTTCTATCAATGTATGCATATTTTAATTATGTACCCCGACCGCATAGTGAGTATCACTGCTTTATATGATCTCTGTCTGTGTAATGCTTTATTTAGATGCATTTGTGATAAAAAAAATTGACACATATTAACGTATTTTTGATCTAAACAATTTCCATCATCAATTTGTTTATGATCCCTATTTTCACTGATGAAACAGCCTTTAACATGGTACGGAAAAGTAGCATAAGTCAGATTTTTTCTTTTATCATAATTCAGTTGATTTTAGATACAGATATGCGGGTTTTTTTAATGATCTTGTTGCATTAAAAATAAAAAATTTCTGATTGACCAAATTTGTCTAAGGGGGGTCGTATAAAAATTTAAAAAGTGTAACTTTTTGAAAATTAATAGGAGGACTATTTCATTAACGTAGTCTTATTTCCTACCTTACTTTCAACATTTTTACAATTTACATTGCCCACTTATGTCCAACAGGTAACGAATTAAAACGTGTTTCAATCTTTTTGGGACACCCTGTATAGATTGGACACAGAAATATGAATTCTTTCCTCAAATATTTACATATTATATTATTATTGCACAATTACTTTTTCGAGACTCTCTAAAAGTAGAGTCTCGAAAAAGTAATTGTGCAATTTTCCAAAACATTGTCATTTAATATCATAGAAACTATTTAGTATAGAGAGGAAAAAATATATATGTATTAGTAGCTTGGTAGTAGCAGCAAGTAAAAAGAGTTTCATGAAAATCGGAGTTGGTGGGTATCATGGCCTGGGTGAATTGACATGGAATGACCCACAGATCTTCCAAGCAGAAGTCATCTGAATACTTGATTCAAGCACATTGAAGCAGTACCATTCTGATATTTTCTGTGGCCCCAAGCGAACTTTTATTTAAGACCCCATATTAACACACAGTAAAAGTCTCAAATCCAAAAATTGATTCCAAATTACCCGTCAATGTATTAATGTTATTTTTACAAGTTCAGAAGTAAATACGAATTAATTATTTCAATCTTTTCAGTTTTTGGCATAGAATTTTGGGCCTCCCTCCAGTTAAAAATATTTAGGGGGCCTTTGTTTATGATATAAAAATATTCACGGGCCCAAAGCTACCTTGTCTCAATAGATATTTCGACCCTTCTTATATAACCATTGCTTTTCTACCTTTCTGTCAGAGCCTGCATTAACAGTACGGAATTCCATAGAGCACCTAATGGGGATTATAGTATCATGATCTCAATATGCTCAACTACAATCCCATTAAAAGTTCGAAGCAAAAACATTGTAAAGCCATTGTAAACAGATATACAAATGGGTAATGTTAAAAAGCAGAATTATATAAAATGCCAAAAAACATTGGATTAACTATAATGCACCAATGAGTCTTTAAAAGAATACAAGAAATAATCAGTAAAATAATGTACAAAATTTAGATGCCCTCTGAAAACATGAGGTCTCAAGTGGTTGCTTAGACTGCTTGACCCCCAGGATGCCCCTGAGTTGACTTAATCCTCCTGACAAATACTATCTGTGTATATATAAGCAGACTTGTCAACTCTCCAGATTTTTGCCGGAGACTCCAGATTTTTCATTAATTCACCAGCCTCTGAATTACCAACTAAATTCTCCAGCATTTTTGTTTGAAATTTATTACCTACCAATCAGAAGTTTTTCCTTTTATAATGTACATAATGAGAAAAAAATTCGGTCACCAAATATAATTTAAAAATCACATTTGATATGCTTTTGTTGCTAGTATGATAGTCAGACAGCTGCTTTGGAAAATTATGTTTTTTTTCTCACGCTCAAGTCTTTAGAAAATAAGTGTAACATTATAAATGTCTTCAAATGGGCCAAAGAAGAAATATTAAACAGTATTTAAAAACTTTATACAGAGGAATTTCCTTTCATTATAAATTCAAGAAAAGGTAAAAGATTTGCCTTCTGCACTCTATACACAATAGATTTCTCCATACTTCATCGCGGTAAGGGTGATATCATTGTGCATATAAATCGACAAAAACATAAAAATTGCGTTCAAGCAGTGGAAACCAATAAAAATTTAATTTTTCTCGGCCAAATGTTTGGAATGTTATTCAAGCCAAAACATTATTTACTGCTTTTCTTGTGAAGCATAATCTATTGATAAATGTTTTGGATCATGTGGCCCCACTGTTTCAAAAAATGTTTCCAGACAATGAAATTGCACAAAAATATGAGTGTGCTAGAACAGCCATTATAAATGAGATGGCTAAATTCATAAAGCAATCTGTAATTTATATTTTGAGGAACATTCCTTATTCATTTTCCACCGATGGGAACTAACAATGATAGGAAACTGTATCCAGGCCTCGCAAATGGTCTCTTTTTTCCCTCTAGGTCCCTTTTTTCGTAATTAGTCCCTTAAAGTCTCTTTTTACATTATTAGGTCCCTTTTTCCCCCTTTTTTGCTGGGAAAATATGTATTTTATTTTTAACAGCCGTAATTCTCAGAAATTTCTGGTGTCATTGAAATGCCCCAATGAATGGCTATCGTGAGCGTGCACATGTTTACTTTTCTGTGATGCAGATGTTTTCCCAACTTCTAGAATTGCAGACGAGTGTTGTCTCCCGTCCATCTTTGGACGCTGTTTGCTGGGGTAATAGAATAAATAGAGCTTGTCACACAAAAACATCCGCATTCTCATCTGACAAGCTGTATTCATTCTTTTACCCCCAGCACACAGCGTCCAAAAAATGGACTAGAGACAACAGGGGTTTTTGTTTATTAAATGCTAGTCCTAATACAAAGTTCTAAATACATGAATGAAGTATGTTGTTTACGTTTACAATTGACTTGGATGCACGTTTCGATGTTCAGGGGTCGTAATTTTCCTAAAATTCCCGAAAAAAATAATTGTGTCCTGAAATATCCTTATTTTTTACATACCATACTGAAATTCCTGAAATTTTAAACTCAAAAGTAGAGATGCCGATTACTATGGATTCTCCATAGTTTCTATGGTAAATATCCTCATCTCATACTACAGGTTATGAAATTTGCATAATTGTCTACGGAAAGTTGCCTTCTGGCTAGGCTAATGTAAATTTACGGCCTTGTGCATGGTAATTAACAGGGATTTACCACCGCATGTAATGTAAATTAGGATTGTGATCACATGTTTTATGAAAGGAATGAATATGCTTCTTCAAATTCAACATAAATCGCTAAAATGTTATGTTTTTCATTAAAATATTTGTGCCCTAAAATATCCTTATTTTTTATGTACCTTCTCGAAATTCCTGAAATTTTACTTATCAAAAGTAAAGATGCCGATTACTATGGATTCACCATAGTTTCTACGGGAAACATCCTCATCTCATACTACAGGTTATGGAATTCCCATAATTTTCTATTGAAAATTGCCTTCTGTCTAGGCCAATGTAAATTTACGGCCACATGCACGGTAATTAACGGGGATTTACGGATGCATGTAATATAAATTAAGATTGATTGTTTTATGAAAGTAATAAATATGCTTCTTCAAATTCAGTATAAATCATTAAAATGTTATGTTTTTCATTAATTTCACATGAACAGCATGATTGATTCAGGTTGTTCTCATGAATTGCTGAAAATACTTTGTATCTTTTTCCATCCATCTCCATCTTCTAAATATTGCATATTAGATTGACTAAACTAGCATTTCTCTGTATTCTGGTTAATTTTTGAATTATTTTCGTATAAACAGTACAATTCCTGAATTTAGTTTTTCTCGTAAATTGCCGAGAATACATTAGTATCTTTTTCTATCCATCTTCATCTTCTTAATATTGCATATTAGATTAACTGAATTAGCATATTTTCATATTCTGGTTAACTATTATGGTTAATTTCTTAATTATTTTTACATAAATAGTGCGATTGCGCAATTCAGTTTGTTCTTATGAATTGCTGATAGTACATTAGTATCTTTTTTCATTCATCTCCATGTTTTAAATGTTGCATATTAGATTGATTAAACTAGCTTATTTTCATATTCCAGTCAAATTTTAAGGTTAATTTTTTAAATTACATTTGCAAAATACAAATTTTTCTATTTTGAATAATGGGTATGAACCCTGTGATGGGATATTTTCCAAAAAGTGGTAAAACAATGTTTTAGGCAAAAAAAACAACCATTTTGGCAGGGATATAATCCATTGCTATATTTTTGTTAAATTGAGATCAATATTTTTTAATCTCCTTAGTGAAAACTTGTGTTTTACCAAGCATAAATGTTTGTTTTCATTATAAAGTAATATTTACCGGATAAAAACTTTATATATTTTTTGTTTTATAAATTTTTGTCCTGAAATTTTGTAAAATTTGTGTGCTGAATTTTCATATTCTACCAATACTACTCATGGATGTTTTAAATGTAATGTTTCTGTATATATTTTTATAGTTGTCTTAACCATTTTTTCGAAAATATTACCAATTTTTTTTCCCAATATTGCTTTTTAATATCAAAATATCCCTATTCTAATTGCATATATTTCTAACAATATTTTGCAAAATTATCATAGATCCACCCTCCCTGTGAAAGCGACCTTCCTCCCTTTTTCATTTCAATTTGAAATTCTGAAAAATGCAACCCCAAGCATATCGGAGAAAAGAATTCATCGAATTTGATGAAAATACAAATTGCTTCTTTTAGCTGAAAATTCTGAGTAAACCTCTACTCTTCATTTTTTTTTATCACATTTGAAGGGGTGAATCGACAGAATTCTACATGTTTCTTTTAAGAAAAAGTTTCCCAATAATTGCATTCCCCTGCATTTTCCGAGATGCATTTAATGGGGCAGATTGACGGAATGTTGCGGTAATACAGAGATAGCAATTACAAATTTTCCGTAATTACGAATTCCTGAACAAAATGACTGACTATGGAAACTTCTAATATTTCGGAAAATACCTATTATTTCTCTGCGATTCCACAATTCAATTTGCCCAGAGGAATTTAACAGTTTATCTAGAAGAATTTAATATAATCTGGTGATGAAAATAATATTACTTATTCCTCATTATAATGCTGTGACAGAATGTATATTCTGTATTGTTATTAGAAAATATGGGGCTGAATTGAAGTTAAATTTGAGTACAGACTTATTAAATTTTTTTTATTACTTCAAAAAATAAAAAACATGTTCAATGTTCTGTATTTTTCATATTTTGGGGAGAAATTAGCAGAGTCATAGCTAGAGCAGACTAAAAGAAACTAAACAACTAAATTTAGCTTAACCTAAGCATATTCTGTTTTCTTAAGGATTTTGAAATTTCTTTTTTGTCCAATAATGAAGAATATGTATTCATATTATGTTTGTTTAGTTATAATTGTAATTTATTTTGAACATTTCTTGATTTATCTGCTATGCTGGTTCATGACTAACATAAATCCATTGCATGGGATTGCAGGAGCATAGAATCCTCTCAACCACAGGCTTGCATCTAACAATATGGACACTGTGCAGGCAGCAGTTTTTTTTAAATATTATACTGTGATTTTATAGAGCTTTTTGGAATTTTATTTGTTTGTTTAAATCAAGTTTTAATTTTTCTCTTCTATGTAATGGCAAGTAAACAGCACTTTGAAATTGAAGCTAATATTTATATATATATATATATATATATATATATATATATGTGTGTGTGTGTGTGTGTGTGTGTGTGTGTGTGTGTCTTTTCAGAAAAATATCTTTATAATTAATATATGACAACAAACAATTGAAAAATATTATTAACTTTTAAATGTATCTTGTCACTTTGAGCTCATTCACACCTCATTGACGAATGAGAAAATATTAAAAAGCAATTTAATATTCTCTTTTGTAAATTTAATAAATTCTAAAATTATATAAATTCAATAACTATAATTGTTAATGAACACAACTGCTCAAGATTATAAAATTTTTTTATGTACAATTGGCTTGTTTCAATGATAAATTTTTCACAGCAAAAAATTCAATTTAACAGTGCTCGGTAACTTCATGCCTTCAATTTTTTTTAAGTACCCTTTCTTGGGTAGCAGTACCCTGCCCTTTTTTAATTCTTGGAAACTTATAGGATGCAATCATCTGTATTAGATATCATCAATTATTTTCCTTTTCCATGGATGGTCTCATTTTTGTCCTTTTCTTAATTGAAAATTGTCATGTTTTGGTCCTTTTTTAAATTGAAAATGGTCCCATTTTGGTCCCTTTTTTTCCAGGAACATAATAAAAATTTGTTGTAAGCCCTGTGTATCCCATTGTAGTAACTTTTCATAATGATGAAAAATCACAAATATAATCTCCTTTATTATCAGTGCTGGAAGAAGATGAAACAGGACAAAGTATTGCAAAACATATATTTTTGAAAGCAATAAAATCCCTTTGGAAAATTGGTCTTTAAGTGTGGGTAATGCTCCAGTTATGTTTGGGAGTAAAGCAGAAGTTGCTAGCATTTTGACAAGAGATATGCCACATTTGTTTGTTCATGGTTGCATTTGCCATTTCACAAATTTAGCTGCCGAGAAAGGAATAAACTGTGTTCCTATCAACAATGAGAAATGTATTGTTGATATTTTCTATAATTTAGAAAAAAGTGTGAAAAGAAAGGAAAAAGTTCCCTGAAATACATAATACAAAAATAAAAAAAATCTGAAGCATGTCATGGCTGACTCTTGGTCGTTGTATCAAAAGAATTTTGCAGCAATAAGAACCTCTGACTTCTTATTTTAAAGAAATAAAGAATAATTTCATATACCAGGTTCGAGGTCTATAAAATTCCTAAATTAAAGCAACCGAGTCTTCCAAATGTTCATTCCACTAAAGTGAAAATAAGAAACTCAAATCATGTAACTAAATTGAAAGATTCAAAAAAGGTTAGTGCTAGTGGTTACCTCCTGCAAAGAAACAAAAACTGTTACTTCTTTAATTTCTGCATCCTTACATGAGAAGAATATTCTTTCTCAAAAAGAAAGATTATTTATATTTGTATCATCTGAGTTGAATAAAGCATTTGCTCAATTTTTATTGAACACATTGCTTTTATTTGAAGATGTAAATATTGAATTGCAATCAATATCCCCAAAATTCATGTTTAGGGTGATATATTATTTGATATGTTCTGAAGCATTTTATCAAAATTTATTATTTCTGATATAGTGAAATCATCATTATTTGCAATTAGGAGAAATTCCAGAATCTATGCAATCAAGGCAAAGGACGGATGTCAAATGGGCAAAATTGGGAAAAATACATAACTCTAAGCATTTCCTTTTATCAAAATGTATTATTTGTATTTTAATTCTCCCACACAGCAATGTTGAATATGAAAGGATTTTTAGTTTAGTGACAGAAACTCAAACCCAATTCATATTATTTAAGTCATAGTTTAGAAAACTTAATTACTGTTAAATTTAACATAGTACAGCCATGTTACATGCAGACTTTTGACAGTAATATCTTAAAAGAGCAAAATCTGCCAACTGCTACTTCTTTACAGTCATATTAAAAGGATTTTTTTTTTGTTCTATTTGTTTGTACATCAAGTTTAATTTAAGAATTTACTTTGATATTTAATGCTTTATATAAGAATTTTGTACATTGATATTTAATGTATTATTCAAGAATTTTTTATATTGATGCAGTATTCTTTTTGTTATTTGCATTAAGATTTAATAAATTAATCAATAATTCAGATTATCAAGTTATTTTTTTATGTTTTGTTACTAGAACTATTTTAAACAGATAAATTTAAATTAAAAAAAAATAGTTCATAAAATTTCCTTTACAGATAAGTTTAGAACATAATACACGTAAATGGTACAGTATTTAACCCTTTTGCGATGGTTGGCATGCCCGCGTGCCGGCTGCGAACTTGCATTCAAGGACGTACGGCACGCACTGGTGCCGGAGAGAACTTTACCCTAAAAGCCGAGTGGCACGTATCGGTGTTTCTACGTGGAACGTTTTTATTTGAATTTATTTGTCTACTAGATGGCATTAAATGCCCGTGGAAGCAACTTAAATGTATTTTGTAGGTGCTTGACCTTGGCAGAAAAAGAATCCAATGAATTATTTCTCCATTTGGAGAGGGGAGGGGCATGGTTCTGTAAAGTAAACAGACAGCTCACTTCTCGCAGCATAAACAATTTTATAATTGAGTTCCGGGTCTTGTTCTGATTTTAGTTTTTATTGATTTCATTGCTGAATTAGAGGAATATAAGAGAGTATTTTTTTTTTGGGGGGGGGAGGGGGGTTAAAGAGAGGAATGTGCGACAGTGAAATGATTAGGCTATTTTGGATAAAAATATGGGAGGTTTGAGACTTTTTCTTTCTGTGGAAGAATATACGCGTATGGTAAACGAACCAGACAGTAATGAAAGCAAAGCAGATAGTGAAGAATCGTGGAACAGTGTTATTTCTGATGATGATTCTAAAAATGCAATTGATTTTTCAGGTTCTGAGCGTACTATTATTACAACGCCGCCAGCTTCAGTTGCTGTTTTTTCGAATGATGTTTGGACATGTGATTTGAAAGATCTGAATTCTTTGGAGTTTTTTTAACATACCTGGAATAAATCACAATATCATGCCGCCTAATATAGATAAGGAACTTGATTTTTTTAGCATATTTTTTGATGATGAACTAGTAGAATTTATCGTAAAAGCAACTAATGAGTTTGTAAAGAAAAAATGGGAGAAAAATCTCCTCTCTCCTTCCACATCGAAGACTCCACCTAAATGTATTTACACCTGTGACAGGAAATGTATTTACACCTGTGACAGGAAATGTATTTACACCTGTGACAGGAAATGTATTTACACCTGTGACAGGAACTGAAATGTATTTTCACCTGTGACAATGTATTTACACCTGTGACAGGAAACGAATTTCGTGTGTTTCTCGCACTAGTAATTTTGACGAGCATTATCAGAAAACCAAATCTTAAAATGTATTTTTCTAAGAATCCAATTATCAGTACTCCTTTTTTTAATTCAGTTATGAGTCGCGATCGATTTATAGGAATATTACGTTACCTTCATTTTACTCTTGATAGTAATGCCCAAAGACTAGATAAATTGAAACCCATGTTAGATGCATTAGTTTCAAAATTTAAATCTATATACACTCCTAGAAGAAATGTGTTCATTGATGAATCTTTGTTCTCATGGAAAGGAAGGCTGGGATTTCGTCAATATATCCCCTCGAAAAGGTCCAGATATGGAATAAAAATATATAAATTGTCAGAATCGGAATCATGCTATAAATGGAATTTCCTTGTGTATACTGGAAAGGACACGGAATTATCAAGCTCTGATGGTGGGTATGGAGAACGCGTTGTGAAAACATTTCTAAATGAACTTTCAGGAAAAGGATATACTTTGTATTTGGATATATTTTTTACCTCTCCTGTACTTGCAAAGTATTTGTTGTCTAAGAATACGCATATATGTGGTACAGTTTTAAAAAATCGGAAGGACATGCCAAAGAATAATCCATCTGTACCTAAAACATATATACACTAAAATTTTTAATATTTTGATAAAAAAAAATTTATATAAAAAATATACATCAAATAGAAAATAAGTATTTCCTTTCTTCCTGAAAAAAGTAGAATGCTGTGTTGAACGGGTGATTTTTAGTCAATTTTTTTTTAGAGTTAGGCTTAGCGCAAAAAATTAGTCGTCTTTTGGGAAAAGTTCGGAAACAAAGCACTCTGTCCTTTGGGCCACGTCGGTTTCGGAATGCCGACGTCCCGAAAGGGTTAATGTTTTATTTAAAAAATGTGTAATATAATTTTAAGCAAATATTAAGCATCATAAGTGAATAATATATTTGTAATAAAATAGTATCCTGCTTTTTTTTTGTTTAGAAAGTTGCCACGTCTGTATAAATTATCATATAAATGTTTTGTATGAATTATGTATAAATTAACAAATAAAATTTATATAATTTTAGCTTTTATGATCTGAAAGTTACAGTCACTATTTTTGTTTGAAAAAAACTTTATAAAACATGACCAAAAAAACAGCTTCTTTTATAAAAAAGGGTCTTGTTCTTGATGCACTAACTTTTGCATGAAATTTTGTAGGCCATATTTTATTTAGAATTTTATTCTTAAACTCAGCTAAAAAAATATTTGAAGGTTTGATTATCTCTTGAAATACAGCTCAAAAATATTTTTTCTATGTAAGCGATTATGGTCGTGCTGTGTAGTTTCTTCAACTCAATATACTTTCTGATGACGTCAATGCACCAAAAAGCTTTTCTTTTCATTGACATCTTATGCATTTTATTTCACTCTTTTCCAATGTTGTCTCAATTAACTATTTCTTTCGTATCTCACCAACTTTTCTGAAACAATTTCAAGAATTGTTGCTTCAGATGAAGTTATAACATCTTTATCAATTTCACTATAGGAATCAGTATCCTCTAACATGCTCTTACTATGGTTTACCAGCTATTTGAAAAGAATAGAAAGTGGAATGTCTTCATCTTCCTCATTATTTTTGAGCAAGCTAAGAACATTGTCGATGCAGCAGTTAAGCAATATTCAATTATCTTGCTTGAAACATTCCAACTTTTGGTTATGTATCCAATAGCATCTATGAGTATAACAGATGGTTAGAAATCATGGCTTTTATCAGTCACTTGTATTCAATCTTGAACCTAAAGTTTATAATCATTCCACTTGAAATTTAAGATGTTGCCTTGATCCGGTGGTTGCAAAATTAAAGTTAATGTTAATGGCATGAAGAATAGTTCAATCGATTGAATTCTTTTACCTCTTTAGGGGCAGTTGTCCCTAATAAAAGCCACTTTCCCTTTCACCGAATGAAACTTGTTATCAAGAAAGTTTAGAGTCTCTTCTCAAATTTCAGATGACATCTACAATTTTTAATCATCTTTGTAACACTCTAGTAAAGATTTCACATTTTTCAAATATCATAGCTTTTCACTTTTACCAACCTTTCTTTCATTTTCTACTCTCCTGAGCAAGTTTCAGATCAAAAACATAATATCTTTTCAGGTAGTAGGTGAAAAAAAGAGATACATTTTATCTAAATTATATACATTAATAGGTTAATTTTGCTGCAACACATGTTTCAATGAAGAATTTTCCCCAACATCAGCAGTTTTAGAGTTTACTGACGCAGATTTTCTTGAATGATTGTCCATGACATTCCTTGAACCTTTCAAACCCATCCATTGATTGTTGAGGATTCTTTGCCACTTTTGCACTATTTCTAAAGTTTTTTTTTTAAACAGGTCACACAATTAGTATGTTATTTAACTTTTTATATAAGTGAATCATTTGATCAGGATCTTTTCAATGTTCTCAAAACTGTAAGTACACAGTCAGTTTTTTCCATTTACTTCCATCTTGCACACACAAGGAATTTTTTCTCTTTTTTCTTGACTCAAGAATGTTGATTACAGTAGTCACATAAATGCCTTTAATTTTCACAAAAGCAGCCTTAAATAATCCAGACTTTATACTCTTTTATCATTTCAATCTTTTGATTTAACGTTCAAGAAGAACGCTTGCCGTTTTGTCAAAACTTGGTTATATATCTTAAAATATTTTTTCTCCTATTTCGTGATAAACCTTTCATAAATAAAATGTAGCTGTATTGCCATAATAAAGGATTGATGCACCTATTGGACATGAAACACTGTGAATGCAACATGGTTGGTCAGTATGGTTAAATTTTTCCTAGCCCCCACCCTGTCCCTAAGGGAATAGTCAGCTAAAAGAGCAAAACCTGTTCCCTGCAAACTTCTTTAAGGATCAACCTGTCATTCATTTCAATTTGTTGAACCTGCAATTAATCCCCCCCCCCCCCCACACACACACACATAGCTACTCTCTAAATGTCTAATGACAGTATCAAATTGCACAGAGATGGATTACCATCCTTTTTACATGATTGAATGACTACACACATTTTCATCCTCTCAACGTAATGTCTATTGATAAGTTTTATACCCCTCAAACTAATAACATGGTGAGAGAATCCTAGAGAGGTCCTAAATATCTTTCGATGCAGGGAAAATATTAAATGGGAAACCTTCTAAAGTGACATGATATTTGGAGTGGATCCTTTTAGACTGATGTGAAAACTACAGTAAGTTTATAGTAAAAGCAAATAAGGGCTTTGTAAAAGTGACATGATAGCTAATGTGATGTCTCATCCATGTTTCAGGATAATGAGGACCAACTGTATATTCAGACTTCTATTTCTGTTCTCTGTATTTAATTTTCATTATTCTGCAACTAATAAAGGTTGTAGATAGAATTTTCTTCTCTTATTATCTGATAAGAAATAATATTTTTTTGTCTAAATTTGGGGTAAAATTGATAATTTTTAGATATCTAAATGCTATACTATAAATCAACCATTTTAATTGCAGACCGCCCTCTTGAGACAGTTATTCAACCTGTACCCATAGCATTACCTTTATCGAATATGAATACTAAGGCTATTAAAGTTGGATGTGGGAGAGCACATACAGTTGTTGTAACTGATAATGAAGGAGGTAAGTTCTATAGTTTTTAAATTGGTTCATCATTGTGTTATGTACTCCATTTGTAAAAAAAAAAAAAAAAAGCTGATAGATACATGTATCCATTTTGAATTTATAATTGCTGCCTTTTCTTTGCTTTCCAATTTAATTATGATGCATCAGGGTGGTATATATACCTTTCTCACTATATATGTATATTTGACATTGGTGATGTAAAATATTTAAGATTGTACTGAAGTTAATGTGCTCAGGTAAACCACTTTCTGTTAAATAATTATAAGTGCATTTGAAAATATTTCTTCATTGTAAATGCATACACCTTAAAATGAACCTTTTTTTTACTATTTCATTGCGTATTTTAAGACAGGTACCTTGTAATAGTTTTTAAATCTTACTTATGGTTTTAAAATTTGGTAAACAAGTTTAATATTAAATTATGTAATATCGCCTCAAAATGGGGTAAATCGAACTAACCTTCAGAGCTGTAAAATGCAAATGTATGCATACATGCAATATATGTAGATACTTCCAAATTTTTCCTAATTTTGCAGATACTTTTATATAAAATATGAATCTAGCCTCTTAATTGCTGTATATTTACCATAACATGCATATGTACAACCATAACATGCTTATACATATTCAACCATAACATGCTTATGAATATTCAGATATACCATGTTTATGTTTATTCAACCATAACACCATCTGCAATGCCTACAGTTAGCAGTTACTATTTTATTATGATCATTTCTTTAACAATTATTTTTTTCTAAACAAATGAACTAAAAATATGCATCAATGTGCTAATTAAAAAAAACTAAAACACATGCAAACTAAAACTGTGAGTCTGCTATGTGTGTAGGCTACTGTATGGCCTTATAGGCCACATATGCCCTAAATAAGCATCCTCTATGCAAGCGATCTAGCAATCTGATTCACCAAATTTTTGCAGATATGTCTTGTATTCAGTAAATATACTCCCATATCTAATTTTACAACAATTATCTATAAAATTCATGAAATTAGAATTTTTTTTTTAATATTTTTTTACACTCACTCAATTTTTAATGATCTTTGTTTTCAAAACAATCTTTTAGACTGTCTAGATAATTATCTGCAAATTTCTTTAAATTGAATGAGTGATATATAACATAAAAATTGTGATAACCAACCATCTGATTTTCTATAAGTAATTTAAAATCTATTATTTTTTTTTAATTTTTGAATGCTTTGTATAAATGCCTACTGTAAGCCAAGAATCAGCATAATTATAAGTGTCAAAACAAGTATTTTGAGTTTTGGGGGCTTTTTTTTTTTTTTCTGTAAATAATTATAAATCTATTAATTTTTTTTTTAAATTTTTTAATGTTTTAGATCCCTGCCCAGATTATAACATAAAAATTTGGGAGTTTTTAGGCCAAGAATTAGTGTTTTGAATGGATGTACATACTTTTTGCATACATGGTTGCACAGGTTTTACTAATGTAGATATTTAACCCCATAATATTTAATTCAGTTGTTTTGATTTAGAAGAAGTGCTGTTAATTATCTTTTTATTATCTAATTATTTATTAATATCATGCACTCCTAATGTTTACAGTAAACTTTGTTTCAACATTTATGTAGCAGGATAGTTTTGATTTTACTTTTTTTAGTTTCAGTACAGTTTTATGTTGCTTTTGATATTTTTATTAAACTGTCTGTGATAATATTTAATTTGCCAATTTTGTTGCATAATATTTTCATACAGCATGTAATTATATAATGATTGATAAAATCAGATGGATTGGGGAAATTGAGGAGTAAATGAAATATTCTAATCTAGCTACCATTGTGTGGACATGTTTAATTACTTTGTATTAATTTATCAATGTGACGTTTTAGAAACAATATAATAGGCGAGTCTTTACTAATACATTTCTATTTTTGATCGTATAAAAATATTGCAACAATTAATGTTGAGGTATAAAGTATAGTAGTGAGGCCAAAGATAAAATATAGTAGTAATGGCGAAGATAAAATATAGTAGTGAGGATGAATATTAAAAAAAAAAAAAAACTTTGGGATGCTTAAAACAGATTTATAGAGTTGTCAAAATGTTTACTCTGGATACACTAGTTTCTTAATAAAAGTACTATAAATTTGTCTTAAACAATTTATTTCTACTATAATTTTTTTATTTGTTACAAAATATCAGTTTTCAACTATCCCTGTAAGATATTAATTTATTTTTTGGCTAAAAGTATTAACTAAACTTTTTTGGTAAAAAGGCTGTAGAATCTGATAAAAATTTTTGCAATTTGTTAAATACAAAATCTAGTCATTCAAATAACGTTTTTACATTATTCATAATAGAAAAGATGACATACTTTTCACATTTATAATTTCTACTTATTACAAATTAATTTTTTATAAATAAAATATGATTTGGTGAACAAGATTTTTTTTCTTCAAAGTAAAAAACAAAAAAAGTATGATTTTATGGGGGAAAAAAACAATACTTGAAGTTTTACAATCTAATCTCACTAAAAGTCAATTGACATCTTCTAATTTCTATTTGAACTAATCATGCCAGCTTTCATTGCAGTCACTCAATTCTATCAAGATATATTATGTTTACTACGTAAGTTTATATTTAATTTTTCATGTTTATCTAAAAATCTATACCGATATCTCAACAACTGTGCATGTTAGCATCTTGTAAATCAGATGAACATTTACCTGTGGGTCAAATGTAGCATGCCATTCCATTTTTTATGGCAACCTTTTTTTTGAATATTTCATAATATATATTTTGAAGACAGTTGCAAATACGAGAATCAAATGTACATATCTTCAATGTTTTTATGCTTTTATAAAAAGCTATTTTTCCAGCTGAAATCAATGGATTTTATAAACTTAGTTACAATGTTGTTATATTTTATATAATTGTCTTTATTTGTTAGTGTAAATAAATGTTGTGTGAATAAACATATCTGAAATTCTCATATTTCATTACCCAGCCATTGTTTAATATATGTGCTCATTCAAAGGAAATTTCATATGCCTTTTAATATTTTGTGATTTAGTCCACATTAAATATTCACCATATTTCTATTTTCTCAAATAGATATGAATTATTTTTATTAAATTGGGAAAAATATTGTAAAAGAAAGAAGCGAAATAACGTATTTAAGTTGATTATAATCTTATCTGTGTACCATAAAATCCCTAATTTTGTTAAAATAGGGTTCAGCATATATGGGTGCATGTTAAATAAAGATTATTGTAGATGAATTTTTATTATTATGTATTAAAATAAGATCTGGTATGTCAGATTCAAAATTATGCCATCTGATCCGCTGACTTCCCATGTCTGCTGTAAATGATGTCATTTGCTTTTAAATAGAAAATGCCATTTGAATTGACTAGGTACTATTCAGTTAATATTAATGCCTTCTTCTAGTTTGCACTAAAATTTAATAATGTACCATGTTTATAAATATAATTCCAAATTTTATTTGAACTGCTAAATTAGTTTGAGAAATGCCATATAGACATTATTAAAATTAATTCATGTTTAGGAATTCTTAAAACATGTAAATTTATCAAAATCCAATAGCCTTTTCAAACTCATCATAATACTTTCCTTTTATAGACTATACATGTACTATATTGCTAAATTTCTGATAATTGTCCCTTGATTTTTAAAGAAGAACTGTTATAAATAAGACAGATATTTTTTGCAGTACTTTTTTAGAATTCAGTCTGTTCTACATGGTTTTCAACAACAACAACAACAAATTTTTTTTTCAATAATATTAATTATAATTTTGATTTCATAAAACTCCAAATTTATCATTTCTGTCACTGTCCCCCAGCGATGAGTTCAGTTTTCATCTCTTAATTACCAACAGTAAAAAGCATAAATAGTGAAAAAAAATGGGTGAAGTTTAAGAAATTATGATTCAAATTAGTGATAAAACTCTTTTTTGTAAAAATTTTAACTCTGATAATAATGAGATTAAGGTTGCTTTTGTTGACTGCTAAATGTTATTACATGGCAAATATGTCAAAAAACAAATTTTATTTTCCTATAGATATCAATACATTGTGCTACCTTACTTTAAACATTTATTCCCCAATGGTACTTTTGATGTGGTAATGGAATGATCTGTTTCATCAATGTACATTAGTTGTTTGCCTGTAGTTAATATATATATATATATATATATATATATATATATATATATATATATATATATATATATATATATTAATTAGAAAAATGTAATAATAAAAAATTCAAGTAATATTAACATCACCATAGAAGCAAAATCATGGCCATAATGCCGATAAGAGAAAAGAACAGACCGGCCCAAATTCGATGATCAGTCAGAATTAAATTTCTCTTCAGGTCTGAGTATTTAATTCTAATTAACCCAAACAAATGCCTGTTTCAGATTGAGCAATAGTACATTACTATAAATACTCAAACTCAGACTACAGACATTAAAAGATGAAAAAATGAAGATAAGTAATATTAAGGAAATTTGTATTACCTTGTGGCATAAACCCTGCAACCCTAAATATATGCTGCCTGCAGAAAGAAATATTAAGGACCCTGCCCTAAGAAAGGATATTACCCTGCCCTAAGAAATATTAAGGGAATTTGTATTACCATGTGGCCTGAATATCTGCAAATATATTTATATATATATATATATATATATATAATATTTTGCAGATGGTAGCACTTGTATAAATGATTGCTGATTGAAATCCTGTCATATCCATTCAGAAATAAAATTCACAAAAAACTTATAAAAATAATTCATTGTTCAATATAAAAAATAAAAGTATTGTGCAAATTTATAGGCCATGATATTTAATTTGATATGCCCCTTGTATTTTTGTATCAAGTAGACCGTGATATTTAATTTGATATGCCCCTTGTATTTTTGTATCAAGTATTAGCCGAAGTCTTGTATGTACAGTAAACTGTCTTACAGAACTAATATATAGATTGTAAGATATTTGTAAATTTGTAGAATTATACCAGAAATCTAAATTTATGAATATTTGCAATCAAACTATTAAACTTAGACAATTTCGACTGCTACAAATATACGGTTTTTTGAGCAACCTGGGATTGTATAATTTTAATTATCTACTTTTAGATTTAAAGATTTCTTATCTTTTATCATAAGTATGTGTTTCAAATACCTTTCAGAGTTCATTTGTTGCTTAAAACTTCATTTTAGTTTTCAGTCTTGGTAATAACAGCTATGGACAGTGTGGTGTATCTGCTGAATTAAATGCGAAAGAAAAAAGCATATTGAAAGTTCATCAAATAGAAGGTATTGCAGAAAAGATAAAAGAGGTTAGGCTCTCACTTTTCATGTTTTAATGTTGAAAATGAAGCACTATTTTGTAGATTTTGTAAAAATAATTGACAACAGATATACTGAGTATTGCTCATGACTTAAAATATGTGCAAATTTTAATAGCATTCTAAATCATCTTCAAAATATTTCATTAAAAATAGTTAATTTTATTTCTTTATTTAAAAGTATAAAATTCTCTATCCTCACTATATAAAATTACCTTCACAACCAAATCTAAAGAATCAACAATATGAAGTTCAGACAGCATATATTTAAATGGAGCTGAATTAGTAGCAAGAGGCAATCAGTTAATTAAACACAATTAGAAATATATGAATTTGAAAAATCTTTGCCTGCTAAAATAAAAAAATAAATTGAGAATATAAAAAAAAAATCCTTTAATTTTAATTATCCTGTTATCGCAATTGATATAACACAATCCAAAATATAATACCATTATTTTATTAAATATATATTTTTATTAATTTCTGTATTTAAATCCAGTGAATTGAATTAAAATCATCTGTCTTAAAAACACACTTTATTTTTTCTTTTATATAATCAGAACAATTTAATTCCATTATTTAGCTACATGAGATAATTTTCTTCAAAAAAGGTGTCAGAAAAAAATCACCTGTTTAATGCCATTTCTATAAAAAAAAAAAAAATGTTTTACGATTTTTATTAATATTTGGATAACCCATGGGCATAGAAACTTGAAATAGAGACAAAGTTACCACCGTGATGTAAAAGAAGAATAACTCATACCAGATTTGGAAAAATAAAATGTCAAAAATTGTAAATTTGTATTTGAAACAGACAAACAGACTTTCAATTTTATACATATAGATATAAAAATTATCATCTTTTATAATTTTTGACATTTAATTTCATCATCATCATAACTCATTGTGCCTAGTGGCATATAAGGCTTTCAGCTTACGTCGCCACCCTGGTCGATCCTATGCCGCAGTCCTTGCCTTTGACCAGCTCGCCCATCTCATTAGATTTCTCTCCTGCTCCACGAGTCTCCTCCAAGTAAGTTTGGGTCGACCCTAAAATCTTTTTCCTTCAGGTGCCCAAGTAAGTGCCACAGCAGGGATGTTATGCTGTGGCATTCTTAAGACATGTCCAGTCCATTTCCATCTACATTTTTTTTATCTCCATCTCCCCAATCTAAAACCCTCCATCTAAATACTCCCAAAACAATTTAATTCCATTAATTAGCTACATGAGATAATTTTCTTCAGAAAAGGTATCAGAAAAAAATCATCTGTTTAATGCCAAAATTTTCCTCAGACATTTAGTCTGCCAGGCATTTAATTTGCTGCATTGGCCCCTTGTTAATTTCCATGTTTCGGCTCCATATAGTAAAACGCTTTTAACTATGGAATTAAAAAGGTTGATTTTGGTTTTCAAATTAAGGTTAGTAGTTCTCCAAATTTTATTTAGTTTTCTAAAGCAATTCTGAGCTTTTGCAATTCTTATTTTGATTTCTTCATCTGTTCCACCCTCCTTGTTCACCAGTACACCAAGGTAAGTGAAGCTATTTACATCTTCAATTAATTCATCATGTAATTTTACTTTTTCAGAAGTTTTTTCAGTAATTCTTAAGACTTTTGTTTTACTTTTATTGATTTGTAAACTAGTAGTTTTAGCAAACTTGTTAAGGCCATTACTTTTCAGTTGTAGATCACAAAACCTAGAGGCCAAAAGAACAATGTCATCTGCAAAATCTAAATCTTTTAAACATTTAATTTCAGCATAACATAATTATTTTAAATAAAGTTGTTAAAAGTTTGTTTCTTTTAAATACCTATTCTGATATTTTATTATCTATCTTGTTATTTTGGATGTAGTTATAATGATATATTTGATGTAGTTACTAAGCTGTAAATATTACACTTAATTGTAATTTTCCTCTTCTGTTGAACAATATATAACTTATAATTTTCTATGTAGGTTGCTTTTCTTTTCATAGAGGAAAAAAATCTTAGATATTTGACGATAAATCTAAATGTGAAATTTCATGGAATTTTATGCCTTTTTTTTTTTTAAGTTTTTCACTAAATTTAAGTTTTAAAAGTTTCAAGTAAGGGTGTTGGATATCTGTGATGAATCGCCGTTTGAGTGCTAAAAAACAATTTATGACTTTCACTTTCTCGCCAACCTCCTGCAACCTTTCATCTTCACACTTCATTCCTCTCACAGTCTTTGCAAGAAAATCCATGTATATAATATTGTAAAGTAATTATGTATAATTACTTTACAATATTATATACAGAGGATATTATATACATGGATTTTCTTGCAAGAGTTCGACTATTAACCTCAGAAGCTGTGAGAGGAATGAAGTGTAAAGATGAAGGGTTGCAGGAGGGTGGCGAGAAAGGGAAAGTCACAAATTGTCTTTCATCACTCAAACAGCGATTCATCACAGATATCCAGCAGTTTCTCACTTGTCACACATTTTTTGGTCATGGTGAGCCGATGAACTTCCATTGGGATAACTGTTGTTTCATTTTAAGGTTATACTGGTAAATCCATGTTTCATCACCAGTAACGATCCTACAAAGAAAGTCTGGATCATTCCTGACCTGTTCTTGAAGATCCTGACAGATTTCCATGTAGTGTTTCTTATAATCATTACTCAGTATTCGTTACACAAACATGGCAGTAATCCTTCTAATGTCCATTTCATCTACTAAAATTTACTGACATGTGCTGTAAGATAATCTGACAAGCTCACAGACATCATGAATAATTTTCCGATGATCTTTTTGTATGATTTCATGCACTTTGTAATGTTCTCTGAGGTTGTGCTGGTCGAAGGATGTCCAGAATGATTATGTTCAACTGACATTTAGTTATTTTTGAACTGGTTAAACCATTTGTTGGTTACTATTTGGTTAAAATAATTTTTACTGAAGCTTGCTTAAGCATTTGATGTGTTTCTGAAGCACTGTTTTCAAGTTTGTAACAAAATTTAATGCACAATCACTGTTCTTTCGCATCCATTTTTACTATCGATTAAATTACAAAACACAACATCCACTATGCTAAGAAAACATGCAGAGCACAAGAAAGCATAGCTTGAAATAAAAGCGACACTGCTATCTATTTTCAAAAGGGGTGTATGCTGCAGGCATATAAAGAAAGTATAAGTAGTTGCCAAATTTTCTCACGATTTCACAAACTTATTGGTAGCACCCTGTAAATACTGTGCAAATAAGTTGTAAAGTTCATGCAATCATTTTGAAAACATGATAGATTTACTTCATTGTGCAAACAGGTCAAGGTGTATCTATCAATTGGACTGGTCATGTACAGGAGCTATTTAAATAAACAAAAATATGCAGTGGTAGTGCCAGCTGTTGAGATAAAGGAGAAGAAATTAAATAAAACCAGAAAAATGTATACAAAATCTAGAACAAAAATTTTTACACTGATGATGAAAAAGAAAACCCATCATGTGTTCTTAAATTGATCATAAACTTTTTACAACATATAGGTTGTATTCTATTTATTTAAATGTAATTGATTTTTAATGCTTTTAATAAAATAATGTTTATATAGTTTTTGATAGTATAGAAGTGTCAAAAATGAAAAATTTGTGTAAAGCCAAACCTGTTAATTCGGTTGATTTCAAAAACTATTCAGAAAAAACCTGTATATCTGTCTCTCACTTGCCAACCAATTTGTCACCATTGAAATTTGGTACATTTTAATTAATTTCATAATCTTAATTCAAATTATTGTGAGTTACTGTTTGTTGGACAGTTATGTTTGATTAGGGGAAGTCATAAGTAGTCATAAGGTATTTGCATTTCATTTGGCAATCTTATAGTAATTATATTTTGTTGGGGGTCATATAGGAAATAATAATATTGATTAGGAGAGATGTATGGATATTTTAGGCATGCAGGCCAGCGTATAGAAAGGAATCTTGATCATAACTTTATGCACCCCATTATTTGACACTGTTAACATATAGTTTTGTATTATTGCATTTTATTAAATGATACAATTTTTCGTGCATAAATATTTGAATTATACAGAAATATTTACATAAGTTTTAGATTGGATTTAGATTTTAGAATTTGCCAATCATTTATATGTATTTAGGTTGTATGCGGTCAAGATCATACAATGCTACTAACTTCAGATGGGAAAGTATTCTGTTTTGGATGGAGTGCTGATGGTCAAACAGGTAAGAATACATAAACTATTTAACAAGAGTAGTATGTGAATAAAATCCCTGAAAATTCAACTTTACATTTTGTTTTATGTTTTGCATTAGTACCTTTGCTTAGAGATAAAGCCTAGGTACTATGGCACATAGGAATATGGCAATGGCTCCCAACATTTTTGACAAAACCATAACCATTTTCATATTTTTACTTTTGGAGAACCATTAAATTATGATTTTCTCTAGGTTTAAAGTTTTTTTTTACATCATAAATTAACCCTGACACCATTATTTATCATTAAAATTAACCATGAATGGTTTAACCATTTTAATAATTTATTTTTGTAGAGCCATTAAAATGTGAGTCTCTGTAGGTTTAAAATTTTTACTTCCAGTAATGATCAGAATGACGAATTTTTCACATTACTGACCACTCACTCGCACAATCTCTAGCTTCAAAAGAAATTTCAAGCATTGATTGTTGATGCTGCAAAAAAAATTGAAGTAAAAACTTTTGTCTTTATGAAATGTCATAATTTTGTGTCTTTTTTCTCTCTCCTTTTATTATCTAGAAATTAAAACAAATGAAAATCATGTTGTTTCAGAAAATGAATCTTTCCACATTTTGCCTTACCACATTTGTTCCTAGAAAGAAAATATAATAAAATTAGATATATTTTTTCTGCTGACTATTAACATTTTTGAAATTTGTTGATTGTCTTTGTCTTTATGACCTGCATTACGCTTTATTATTTCCTCATTATGTCTTAATTTCTTTTATTTCTTTGTATTTTGTAGAAAATTTTGGAATAGTGTATTATGAGTTACTACATACTTTCTAACATTGGATTTACTAATTTATATTTTTATTGAAAACATTTTATTTATTAACTGCATTTGCGCAATAAATTAAATGTATATTGCATTGTCATTCACATTCTTATACTACGCTGTTTAGTTTATCTAACTTTTCATTTATGAACTATCCTTATTCCTAATTCCTTTTGTATGCTTCGTATTAAAGAAACATTCTATTTACTTTATATATATACATACAGGGTGTCCCAAAAAGATTGAAACACGCTTTAATTCTTTACCTGTTGGAGATAAGTGGGCAATTTAAATTGCAAAAATGTTGAAAGTAAGGTAGGAAATAAGACTACGTTAATGAGTCCTCCAATTACTTTTCAAAAAGTTACACTTTTTAAATTTTTATATGGCCCCCTTGGACAAATGTGGTCAATCAGAAAATTTTTATTTTTGATGCAACAAGATCATTAAAAAACCCTGCATATCTGTATCTTTAAAATTGAGCAAGTTATATTTAATTGATAATTGAACATTATAAATGGGGATCTTATATCAAATTATAAATGTGAATTTGTGACATATCACAAAAAAGATAAAACTGGATGATAATACATAGGATACCTAACTGTGTAGTTAGTATCACTGCTTTATATGATCTCTGCTTGTGTAATGCTTTATTTAGATGCAGTTGTGATAAAAAATTTTGACACATATTAACGTATTTTTGATCTAAACTATTTTCATCATCAATTTGTTTATGATCCCTATTTTCACTGATGAAACTGCCTTTCACATGGTACGGAAAAGTGACATAAGTAAGGTTTTTTCTTTTATCATAATTCAGTTGATTTTAAAGATACAGATATGCAGTTTTTTTTTTAATGATTTTGTTGCATTAAAAATAACATTTTCTGATTGACCAAATTTGTCTAAGGGAGGTCATATAAAAATTTAAAAATTGTAAATTTTTGAAAATTAATGGGACGACTATTTCATTAACGTAGTCTTGTTTCCTACCTTACTTTCAACATTTTTGCAATTGACATTGCCCACTTATCTACAACAGGTAAAGAATTAAAGCGTGTTTCAATCCTTTTGGGACATCCTGTATAATATGCATCATTACCAGCATGAATAAAACTTTTCATTTATGTTTTTCAAATTGTACACTATTTGTTCTACTACTATTATTATTATTTTTTTTAAGTTCAAAGAGTTGGTTTTCTTATTTGGCAACTTATAAAGAAACGATTGCTGAAAAAGTTTCAATTCAACTGAAAATACCTTATAGATCACAAAAACATCATAGTCAACCAGTTGTAGGATTGAAAATATTAAAACAACATACAGAACTACAAAGGGATGTATATTTTTATAAAACTTTTAAATGTTATCTAGGGTAATTTAGAAAATATGGCCAACATGAGTCATGAAGTCATTTGGGATCCTCTCATTTATTTATACGTATTTAAGATAATGCAAATTATGTTCTCAATAATATATCATTTGCAAAATTCTTACTAGCTATGTGACACTTTTAATGTGATCCTTTAATTTTTTTTATGGAAATATATATTAAAAATATATAAAAAATTAAATGAATATAAAAAAATATTATAGAAATAAACAAACTTAATACAAACCTAAAACTTATTTGAAAATACACATATTTTTTCAGACTTGTAATTCAAAAGCTATTTTCTGTGTTCAAGATTTTCAAATATTAGAATTGTGTATGTCTAAAATGTACCATAAAAGAACATATGTCATGTTTATGCATGATTGATCTTTCTTGTTTTTAATGATCTTGTTGCATTAGTAATAAAAATTTTTTGATTGCCAAAATTTGTCTAAGGGGGTCGTATAAAAATTAAAAAAGTGTAACTTTTTGAAAATTAATGGGAGGACTATTTCATTAACATAGTCTTATTTCCTGCCTTAGTTTCAACATTTTTGCAATTGACATTGCCCACTTATCTACAACAGGTAAAGAATTAAAGCGTGTTTCAATCTTTTTGGGACACCCTGTATATATATATATGTATATATATATATATATATATATATATAGAGAGAGAGAGAGAGAGAGAGAGAGAGAGAGATTTGAATTACTCTTAATTTGAATATTTTAGTCCCTGACTGACATAAATAATTTTTCTATTGGTGGAAATTTCTTAACATCTTTATGAAAAATTATTTTTAAAACAATCAATCATGAGACTTTTTTTTCTTTTATGTAGCACAATAATGTAATTTATGTCATATATTTTGAACTTGCCCTGTTGAAAAATTTACTTTCTAATGAGTTGTGTTTAGTGCAATTTTTCAGGTCCCATTATATACAGGGTGTTTCAAAAAGGACTGTCAAACTTTAAAAATAAATATCTCAGAAACGGTTACAGATAAAAGGATGAAATAAAGTGTATGTTTATTGGACAACCAGTAAAATTTACATACTGTGGTTTCAAAAAATATAAATTTTCCCAACAGATGGCACTGATAGACATATATAGTCAAATCCGCTTCAATGCTTCCTGTCCTTTTAAATTTTGAAATTTTGTGAACAAATATTTAATTTTTTTCCAATTCAGACTTTTAGATACTAGAGATCTTCTTTGAAAACTACCCCTTGTCTCCATCGGGCTGCGATACAATCGATGGTATTTGAGTACAATGACTATACAAGGTGTCCCAAAAGCATTGACCTCGACTTTTATATCCTTAAATATTGATCTTAGACATATATAATAAATTACAAAGTTGCGTAAAAAAAGGTACAGAATTTTATGAAATCAATTAAAATTTTCAAGATAATTAAATTTTAAGAAATACAAAATTTAAATTTTTATACGCCCCCTCCCCCCCCCCCCCTCCCATACAAAAACATTTTCAATGAGTAAAATGTGCCCCATACACTAATAAGGTGACGTACAAAATTTTAGTATTTTATCATAAAAAATCCCAGAGATATGAAAAGACAAAAATGCTGACTTAAACCACTTTTTAATGCATTGACATGGATTCTCAGAGGGGAAAAATCATGTTGGCAGATCGCGTTTCAGGGGTCATAAAAAGAAAACAATGATTACATAAATAAATAATAATTTGGCTATTTATTGGTACAAAAGTATCTACACTGTGTAGAAATAATTACTTTACACAAAGATTACAAAGCTTGTTCAAAATATTTTCCATCTATGCCAAAGATCCATTAAAGATAAGAAGCAAATATTAATTGCCTATGATGCTTTTCTGAGTTGCGTCATTTACACTCTTGTAAACATTTACATTTTAATTTGTGGTTAATCCCTCACCAACTTTGCTTAAACATATCTCTTGTACTTTTTATGATAAAATGCTGAAATTTTGTACATCACCTTATTAGTGTATGGGGCACATTTTACTCATTGGAAATGTTTTTGTACGGTGGCCGTATAAAAAATTTAATTTTGTATTTCTTCAAATTTAATTCCCTGAAAATTTTTATTGATTTCATAAAATTCTGTACCTTTTTTTATGCAACTTTGTAATTTATTGTATATGTCTAAGATCAATATTTAAGGAATAAAAGCCGAGGTCAATGTTTTTGAGACACCCTGTATATACCCATCAGTGCCATCTGTTGAGAAAGTTTTCAACTATTTTTTTAAACTACAGTATATAAATTTTACTGGCTATCCAATAAACATACACTTTATTTCACAATTTTATCTGTAACTATTTCCAAGATATTTATTTTTAAAGTTTGGAAGTCCTTTTTGGGACACCCTGTAAATATTTATTGTTTTTACTTGAATCATATTTTGTTATTAAGGGACCTAGACGTTAATGCAAAGTTGAAATGACCAATGAATTGATGTTTACTGATAAATTGAGTATACAATATGCTACTACTTTTTAATTTTAGGACTAGGCCATTATAATAATGAATTCACACCTTCTCTGGCGAAAGGAGATATTGAAAATGAAAATATTGTTCAACTATCTTGTGCTGCTGATTGTGTACTTGCTGTTTCAGGTATTTGATGCATAGTTTTATATCTTGATTGACTGTTGTTTCCAATTTATTATTGGATATCTTTAACAAAGGGAATCTTAACGTATGGTCCATGATCTAAATGTGAGTTGCAGTGGCTTTTGGGATGTGTTGCTATACCATAGTTACTATAGAAAAGCAAAAACATTGATGGTCTTTCAAACATTGCTGGTCTCTAGAAAGAACTTATTGAAGTCCAAAACTAAGGCTCTTCAATACAGTCTAATGCAATTGCCAATTTTACTCTAACCAGTCTGGTCAGTTCTCATCTGTGCTATTTCAATGACTCATGCACATTACATGGCTAATATTTAATACACAATTTAGCTGTAAAATGAGTTCTTCTCCTTGTAAAAAATTGTACCAATCAATTAAGAAAGACATTGAGGTACAATTTAAATTTCCTCAAAATTCTAAGAAAAAGACAAGAAAGTAACTCCCTTTTCTCCCTGCACAGCCGACCACTTAGTCCACATATTGTAAATCTACATACAAGGTTTGGGGTCAGGTTGGATTCATATGTAGTTTTAAAATATTCCGATCCCTCCAAATTTCTGATAAAATGTTTCGCTGCATCACATTGTCTGTCTTGCAGGCCCTATGTAATTGTTTAGTCTGTCTATCGTAGTATGAGCCATACTTGACTTTTCTGGCCAGGCTGAACCAAATTTGCACTTAGTTTTAAAAAATTTAAATTTCCTGGATTACTATTGAAAGGTTTATACAGTATGCTATTGTTATTAATTCATTTTTTATTACTGGTTGTTTTCTGTATGTGTGGTAGCACTAATTTTTATCTTTGGGATTGGCAAACTTTGAAGTTATAGCTTCCTATTCATGGTGATTATTAAGCTTAGTTCATTCTTTCATTTTTTGATAATAATCTCTTTCATCTTTTTTATTTTCTTGGTAATGCTTTTTTCTAGTTCTTTGAGGTGCAAATGGCCTTTTTGTTCAGTGGAACCAAGTTACTTAATGGAAAGGACTAAGTTTTGGAGGGCAAATTGAAATTATATGCACCCTCTGATGATTTTACAATTTCTTTGCCTTCTATCTATTGCTATCTATTCCAGTCCATTCTGTTGTTCTCTTAATTAGTTTTATTTCTTATGTTTTAATGTCTGTTTATTTCTCACTATCATTTTATTCCTATCTGTCCTACTTTCCAATGTTTTCATTATAATGTTTTAATGATGTTATATAATTAGTCTTATGTGCATTACAGTATCACTTCAGGTTCAATTGTTGTCTTATTAGTTTAATTATTTTCATTTTATTTATATGTAACATTTAGTACAATAATTAGATGTATTTTTGATGTATAGTTATACTAATGTAATGTTAATTTTACTAACAATACTGTTTTTTTTTTCATGTAAAGTTAGGGTTTTTTTGAGTTGCAACTTCTCTCTATTCTATCATTGGATTTTTAAATTATATATATATATATATATGTCTGTGTGTGTGTGTGTGTACATGTGTGTGTGCTTATTTTCTATAATTTTAAAATATTTTTTCTAGACAAAGGTGATGTATTTGGATGGGGAAATTCTGAATATAATCAACTAATTTCAGCAACTGATAAGCAACAGGTATTTTTTTGAAATTTATTACCCTGTGATTAATACCAAATTGCTAATTTATCTTGTATTTAAGTTTATTTTAAGTCTTTTTGTGTTGTGCATATGTTTTTTTAATATTAGATTGTTTATATTATTTCCTCACTGTGTCTGTAGTCAGTATTTTTAAAACACTTATTTTTACATTACATTTTCACATTGAACAAAAATCTTAGGCTACTAACTTGAATTCATTGGTTCTGATGTTGTGTTTCTAGTTATCACTTTTTAAAAGAAATACAGTACCTCATGAATATGGCATATACTTGATTAAAATATGAATAATATAAATTCAGAGTTAGCATCTTCAGAAATTTCACAAATTTCATCATCAATTTTTTTACTTTATCAAAGTTTATCAATTTAAAATTTTATAATTTATTTACCCAATATTACTAGTATTATGCTGACTAATATAGAAGCTGAATTTCTTGATTATTTATTGCAAAATGCAATGTAGCTAATTTATTTGGAAGAAAAACTTATACTGCCTATTGAAAGGTGTATAGAGTTGTTTACAAATGCCTGTGCCTTTTAAAAAACTAAATCTTAAAACTAAATGGCAAATTGAAGATTTTAATTCTTAAAGGATCCAAATCACTTTTGCTTGTCCATCGATATGGTGCAGTGTTGCCACCAACCATTACCTACCCAAGGTCACTTCCTAAGAGCTGTACCACAACAATGTACATGACAAACAGGTAAAAGTGATTTAGACTCTTTTGAAAATAAACTTTTCTATTTTATACTTTGAATTTTTTTTTTATTTTATTTCACCATGAAATTTTATACTTAGATAATATATTTTTAAAACTAGAACTGGATGGATTTTTTGTAATTTACATAGTAAAAATGCTCATTATTCAAAATTTCAGATTTTTGTTATTATAGGAATTAGGTTTTTGATGTAGTTTTTGTACAAATTAAAACAAATCTTATTTACAATTAGAAAAGGCAATTGAATCTCCCCATCTGAAAGAAAATGCATTGTGTAATTATTTATAAATGTAACCCAGATTAATTAAGCTTGAAGATACAAGAAGAAAATAATTATTTAAAGAGAAATAAAAACTATTTGTACCATTTAATAGTTTTATTAAATTAGAAACTTATGATTTGTACTGAGAAAAATTTAATGAACAGGGCATAGAGTAAAATATTTCCCACTAGATCAAATCACATGAGTCACATGACTGTATAAGCTTTCCAAACATATATATAAAACAACGTAGACACTTACTCAGAAAATTGAAATTACAGATATTTTTCTACATTATTTTCATAGAACTAAAATCAAATGCTACTCGACCTGCAATAAGCTTGCAGTCTGGTGCACTAAAACCTATTGTGGATCAGAAAGTTTGGTGAACGAGGTGATATATGTAGCCACTCCAGTAGACACTGACCGAATAATGATCTTGGCACATATTAGAAATATAGACTGTGTTTTAATTAATATTTTAACTTTAATTTTCTGTACTTGGGAAACCTTTTTGAAATAACTTCAATGAATAGAAATGGTACAGGTGAGATTTCTTATTTTTTTTTTTTCAAACTATTTGTACAGACTTGAGTTAGCAGCAAATAACTCTAACTGGAGCTAGTTCCATGAGGCTCAAGTTGGCTGCTAAGAAAAAAAAAAAGAACTGCAGTTGTAAACTGGATGTGCAAAAGTGCTTGCTCTTCTATATTATATATAAGAAGGTGACATAACGGCTTAATATTATTTTTTATAAAATTCACTGTATCACAGAGTTATATTTCTAACTCTCAAATCTTGATTCTATTTCACTTTTGTGGCACTGCCATCTTGTGAACTGGACTAAAACTTCTTCTTCCTCTCAGTGGAGAAGATGGTGGACTTTAACCAATGATAATTTACTCCTAAGAGCCCTTTAGAATTATTCAAACTTGAAAACATACTAACTCTTTTACTAATTAGTTAGTTTAGCTTACTAGAAGTAATTTTTTTAAGCAGGATTAGAATCTTCTGAATAAATGTCCAAACCATCTAATATGGTACGTTTCAATGACTGTAAAAATGTTAGGTTATTTATATATGTTATAAATTTCATATAGTAGATATGCCAGATATTATTTTCAGGGACAGCCCTAAAAATTCTTAGGATCTTTCGTTCAAAAATTAGCAGTTTGCTTTCAGTAGATTCTTTGAATGGCCAGCCCTCGCTGCCATATAAACTATGGGTCGTATCAAAATTTTATAAATATTAATTTTGGTGGTATAGTTAAGTAGTCATGTTTTAAGTTGGCTTTTTAGGTCATAGGATCATTCCATGTCAAATCAACAGTCATTTTCCTCACCAGCTCAGATTTTTATGAAATTCGGTGAACTAGTTAGACCTACTAAGAAAGTAAAGCACACAAAATCTTAACCTCCTGGGAAATTAGTTTTTTAGTTATTTGCATTTAAAAATGGCCATAAAGGCAAAATTTACCCTTCCATGGCTACATTTAAATTATATAACTCCTGTTCTAATTGACATACAGCAGCAATTTTGGTATCATTTTAAAGCTCTTTAAATGATGTTTAAAATGATATCAAACACATGGATTTTGGGAAAATACATTTCAAGGTCATAGTATTTGAATTTTGACCTTCCATTGCTAAAAATTGAATTTCTTATTTTTCACTATATTTCCCCCCTGAATACTACAACTTCTTAACTATATGTATATTAATTTTAGCAAAATATTGATATAACTTTTTGACAGGTTTTTATTAGGGTTGCACCGAATATTCGGTTGGTATTCGGTATACTGCCTATTTGGCAGTCAAACCGAATATTCGGTTCAGCCAAATACTTTAATATGCGGCCGAACCGAATAGTAATAAAAATTTAAAATATTCTACAATTGGTAAAGCACATTTTTTATACAATGAATAAAAGTTATAGTATCATAGTACAAAATTAATTCAAATTGTTACTTACCAATATTATCACATTTAAAATAATTTTAATGTAAAAGAAAACACTCTGGTATTAAATTTTGTTGTTTTTTCAATTTTTCTTAAATCTTATCACACCTTAACCTTACTAACTCATTTAAATATGAAACAGTAACCAGAAAATAAAACTCAAAATATAACGGTTAATTTTTTATAAAATATGCAGCTAAAATAAATCAATTATCATTTCACCAATATAAAAAAAAGGTGAAGGTGATTAATATATAAATAGTAACACTTGGATGAATATTCAATTTTGCAGTATTTTAATTTCGATAGAGAAGATACTGAGGGTGCCATAGGTGTTCCTTTGTATCTATTAAAATGTGTCAAATAAGATAACCAAAGAATTTCTCTGTGTGTGGCCCTATTGTAGTCAACTCTTCTAATTTCTTTTATGATTTCTGAAGAGAAGATTACTTTATTGAGTCTTTTGTCACAGGGTGGGTACACCTGTCTGTAACTGTTTAGTTATCTATCAGTATCTACTCTGTTGTAGTTTGCAAGACCAGGTTGTTGTTGTTGTTGAAACCCAGACCGTCCGACCTACCAGAAAGGTGTAAGGTAACAGTTTGGACGGTCGGGAAGTGCCACCCAATTTAGACCGGAACCTAGTGGGGGAGGCATCCACAGGGACCGTACCCTCCTTCCCCTACCACCAACCTCTCGGAAGGACTTTCGGACCCACATGTTTAACATGATCGTACTCCGCATGAACACGGCGGCAGTTTTGGCAGTGGCTGGAATCGAACCCGGGCCTACCGAGTGCAACTCCAGCGCGCTAACCAATGGGCTACCGCGCCCGATTGCAAGACCAGGTGTGACAACAATTTAAAAAAAGAATGGCTAGACATCCTGGCAAAGTATCCTTTGCACTTTAAAAAGAAAAATGATTTGGCAATGTTTGAATTTGACTGCTCAGTTTCAATTTTGATAAAATTATTTATCAGTTACATTACACAGAAGAGACTAAGATAAAATTCACTTGAATAAATTGTAATTCTATTCTAATTTGTAATGATATTTTAAGCAACTTTGGTTTGTATTTGTATGTAAGGTAAATGCAAGATTCTCTATAACATAACATGAAGCCATGATTATCACATATCAGAAATTAACTATCAATTATCAATTTATGCAGATAAACATAAAACAAATTAAGTAGCCATTTACTATATTAATTTGCTTTTGAAATGAATTATTTTATTTTTTATTTATTTTAAATTAATAATTATACTTAATGTAAATACAAATAAATTTAGGATGTTAAATGTAAATGTATTTAAGAAAGGCACAAAATAGAAACATTTTCTATTTTAAATTGGCATAAAATAGAAATATTACCTTTAAAAAAATTTAACCGAATATTCGGTATTCGGCAAAAGATGGTATTCGGTGCAACCCTAGTTTTTATTTATTTATTTATTTTTATTTATTTATTTTTTTAGTAATGCTGCAGTTTTTGATTTTGTGGATAAAAATACTATACTATTACAAGCATTTGGCATGTTGTTTGATTCAGTATTTTATTATATTGATTTGACAGTTCTCCAAATATACTACCAAAAATAACCAGATTTATCCATAAATAGCCAAATATAGCTGGAAATGAAATTTTCTAACTATAAAACAGTTAAATTTGCCAATTGGTGCCACCACTGGCACATTCTTACTTTTGGTTTGCAGTTTGGGTTTTAGTTTGAATTAGAGGTGATTGGCTGATTCAGGTGAGAGAGAGAGAGTTTGATTTGCAGTTTGGGTCTTAGTTTTAATTAGAGGTGATTGGTTGATTCAGATGGTTTTAGTTTGCAGTTTGGGTTTTAGTTTGAATTAGAGCTGACTGTTTGATTCAAATGGTGTTAGTTTGCAATTTGAGTTTTAGGTTGAAAATCCAAACCACACATAAAGCATATTTATGATGAAATATTGCTACATTGATACTATACTTTACTAGAATTTGTGTCAATATTTTAAGAATTTAATTTTTAAGTAAGGAAAATTTTATTATGAACAAGCAGTGGTTAAACAGATGTTGCAACCCTCTAGGAAAAGAGAAACATTCGTCTACGTCCTGTTTCTAAGTTTATTTGTGAAAAATTTCCTGAATTTGTTGGACAGATTATATGTGACTGGTGCAGGAACGAAATATGTGCATTAACAGATGACGCAGCTCTGGAATCTTGGTCCAAAAGAAGACCTGCTACCTGACCAAGTGTCCTGGAAGTTTGTGATGATGAACTAATGAATTTAGATCGTGAAGAAGCACTAGATTCTTTAAATCATACTTTAATTGTCTTGGGAAACTGAAAGAACAATTTGAACAATCGCGTGCAATTGCTGGGTCTCAGAAGCTCCACTCGTTTATTTCTTTGACAGCACATACAATTTACACTAAAGTGTATTCTGATTCACCTGCATCAAAAGTTGAATAAGTTACCAAATTAGGATGCAAACTTTCGATCAGTGATATCAAGGATTTATGACTGCTGTTTGTTACAAAAAATGGTGGGTGACATGTGTAATTGATACCGATGAAGATAATGCAATAGTTAAATTAAGTTTTCTCCATCCATCTGGACCTTCTCCATCATTTAAATCTTCAAATAAGCCAGATGTATTTTTGATACCTGTACAAGATGTATTAACAATAGTTGATCCCTCCACAGTGACGGGAAGAGTTTACACTATAACTGAAAAGGAAACTGTAGTGGCGAATGCAAAATTATGCTCATGGAAAACCAGTAGTAATTTAATTTAAGGTTGTATTTAAAACTGAAGCATTACTAAAAATGAAATAAATAAATAAATTTAAAAAAAGAAGCAGCCAGTCAAACGGTTATGTCAATATTTAAATATTGTATTTTTTATTTCTAATTACTTTTTGTTTTGCGTGTGTGTGATCCCATTGAATGCCCATTTTGAAAATTGGTATACATGTAGGTAAGATGTTATAGTATTCAGGGGGGAAAATATAGTAAAAAATAAGAAATTCGATTTTTAGCAATTAAAGGTCAGAGGTCGAATACTATGACCTTGAAATGTTTTTCCCCAAAACTTCATGTGTTTGATATTATTTTAAAGGTCACTTAAAGAGCTTTAAACATTACCAAAATTGTTTCTGTGTGTTAATTAGAACAGGAGGTAATTTAAATGTAGCCATTGGAGGGTAAATTTTACTTTTTCGACCATATTTAAATGCATATAACTAAAACAAATAGGCTTAGGAGGTTAAAATTTTGCATGCTTTACATTCTTAGTAAATCTAATTAGTCCACCAAATTTCAAAAACATCGGAGATTGTGCTGGAAAAAATTACATTTTCTTGTGTTGATTTGACATGGAATGACTCCATAGTAACTTCTGTGTGCTATCATCAAACGATTATTAATTTCAGTGTTGATTTCATTTTTAATGGTTACTGTCATCCCAAGGTATTTGAACTATGTGACTCTCTCAAAAGAATAACCATTCATCTGCAGAGACAAAGTGTCAGTACATTTTAATATTGGTATTGATACAAAAATACTGGTATTTGTTATTATCAATTTTTTATATTTATGTTGTAACTTAACTAGTAGTAAGACATTAATGTCTGGCGCATCCACTATAACCATGAAATTCATAGCATATATAAACAACCTAATTTTGTTAAAGTCATTAAATTACTTATAATAATTTATTGACTTAGTAACTTAACTATAAGTTAGTAACTTAACTATAAGTTAGTAACTTAACTATAATTGTGAACTTAACTATTCTCTGTTCTTTATTTTTACTTTTTTTAAAGTTCTTATTAACAATATAAAAATTAATGTCACTCATTGTATCATTTTGTTGAGATATCCAAGCTAATTTTTTCATTGTTTAAATCAAATTAAATTAGTTAATTTGGAACAATATTCTCAATTCATTCCATTGTTTAGTGTTTGAGAACAAAGTTTGATTTCTATTTCCCCTTAATTAAGTGTATTACTGTTTATAGTTATTTTGTTCTTTATCATGCTACTTATTTCTGAAATGTATATGCAATTCAATTATTTTTATCCGAAAATCATAAATATATCTAACATTTTCTATCCTATGTTTTTTAGTTTACATTTATACATTAGCTTATGCAATTCTTTTTTCCTTTGTGTAATGCATTTTTTCATCTTGTTTTAGGGATTTTAGTTGGTTGTTTCTTCTTTTTAACACTTTACAACAAAGTTGAAAAGTGTTTATGACTTTGTTCATTCTGTCTGTCTGTCTGTCTGTCCGTTAGCACGATAACTGCCGTAAAAATGACTTAATCAAAATGAAATTTTAGTATGTTGTTCAGACGGTCTGTAGGACCTATGGGAATATAAATGAATAATATCACACAATTAGTTTTGGATTGAACCCGGGTTGAAAAAATGAAATACATTGAGGCCTATGGGACCTAATTTTTCTAACATTTTTTAAGCAGATTTAAAATTCACAAATTGCTTCGAAAATTTTAGGTAATAGTCAAATTGTTCCATAAAATATATAAAAAAAAATTCAGCTAAATATATTCAGTAGTTTTTTAAATAAAAATTAAAATAATAATTGCACATCTTATATGAAACGATCACGTGACCATGATATGAAACGATCACATGACCCACTTCAAAATGAGATATGGCATCCATCTTGTTTCAAATTCGTGATTTTTTAAAGTTCTTTTTAATGCATATTGAGTGTTGTATCCATCCTAAAACTACTTTATTTCTGCTTAAATTCTGTGTATCTACATACTAAAACAACACAAAGACAATATATTTGAGTTTAAATTCTCATTCAAATTTGATTATTTCTACAATTAAGCCTATTTTTCACCTATGTAAAATGTAAACAGCAAAATATGTAGAATGAGTTGTATTAGAATTACTGTATTTCTTTAACACAAAATAATTCAGTCCATGGAGTCTGCATGGCTGATATGAATGAAATATTAATTGATTTTATAAACAGAAGGACGATATTTTTCGATGAAGTTTTAAGCATAAAGTTTATGAATTGTAGCTCCATGGTCTTAATTTTTAAATAAAATAAATTATTATAGTATTGTGATGAATGAAATGGAGAAAGTTATGAATGAAATCCTGCTTTTATAGAGAGATCCAGGCGTGTTATTTTTTCTATGACGTCATTTGAATTAATTTCAGTTGTTTTCGATGAAGTTTTCAAATATAATAAATTATTGTAGTATTATGATAGATTTAAAAATATTACCGTGGAATGTATTGCATTTTAGAGATATTTAAACCACGCAATTTATATTTCAATGTCGTCTTTTGAATGAAGTTCATTTTTTTCAATGAAGGTTTAAGTTTTCAAATATAATAAATCAATGTAGTATCGTGATAAGTTTTAAAATATTACCGAGGAATGTATTGCATTTTCGACTTTTTTAAATAAAATTGCATTGAAGTTGGAAAGTGTTTCATAATCAATGCTTTAAGCATGATTGATCTTTCTTGTTTTACAAATCAGACAGTTACTAATATCATTCTTATTACTATATTCTTTTAAGATTTTTCACTTTGTTCTTTGTATGTTCACGTATTATCAGATAATAGTAAAAAAAAATCTTTTAAAACTTAAGTTACACTTATAAGCATTGTTTCTCCTTAATTTTTCTCTATTTTTCTTGTAAGCATTGTGTAAAAATTTGACAATTCAGAAGAACCAGTATCGATACTGGTATCCCAATTTTGGAAACTAAAAATACTAGAATAATGGTTTTCAATTTTATCCTAGTATTAAATGTTCTAAGTCTTATCGATTTATGACTCAATATTTGTTCACTTATTTGCATAACCAACAATTAAAATGATTATGTGTTAAATATGTAACTATGTTCTGCAGATTTTACACTTCTAACTTTGATGTATATGAATATTAAAATTGTAATATGGAACATTTTGGCAGAAATTAACTCTGAGTTTTACTAATGCATCGCTATTTGTCATGGTTCTTATATTTATTTAATTTTTATATTAAAGCATGTAAGTCTTTATATAAATTTGGAAAAATATTAAATGATGGTAAATTATGTCAAGATATTTTGATTGAAAATGTGCATATTTTTAGTAAAATTAGTATTTT
Source organism: Amaurobius ferox (assembly GCA_951213105.1). Taxonomy (NCBI): domain Eukaryota; kingdom Metazoa; phylum Arthropoda; class Arachnida; order Araneae; family Amaurobiidae; genus Amaurobius; species Amaurobius ferox. Next base: position 74,429,450 of record OX578136.1, read on the forward strand.
TTCTGGATAGATATTCCTTAAATATAGTTTGATTGTATGTTAAAATAATTTTATTTGGTCTTTAACTCTATTAGATGAGTCCTAGTCAAACCTTATAAAGCTATTAATTTATATTAATATGTTTCTTTAAGAAACTATAGATCAGCTATTTGTTTTTATTATATAATTTATTTCAATTGCTTGTTTTGCATATGTATTTTGCTTCTCATGGTTGGGAATAATGGAATGTTAATTAACCTTTAGATAATTTTCCCTGGATAATTAAAAGTGTTACTGTACTTCAATCAGCATATGTATCATGGCTTCTGACATCATTTACCATTACATCTTGCTTGGAACTTTTGAATGGAGCTTTGGGTCAATAGAAGGATCCCAAGGTTTCATGTTTTTATTTTTATTAAATTTAGGTTTGTTTTGCTTTAGTTTTATTGGTAATGTTTCACACTTGTACTGTCTAATGATGTAATTGCTGATCATGTTATTGATTGTAGTATTGAGCCAATGATTTGAAAAAAAAAAATATGATTAATTAAAATTCAGAGTTATAATTACAGATAAAGAAATTTTGTTGTAACGTGGTGTCTCTTTGTTAGTCAATATTTTATATATTTTTTTATTTGTAACAGCAATTATAATTTAAGGTGACATATTTTAGAGTTGGGTAAGTGTATAATAAATCACACTTTGTTTGATTAATAAGTATATTTTGATTGATTAATATATATATATATATATATATATGTCTGTGTATATATATATATATATATATATCAATTTTTATTTATATATATATATATATAATGTACTGAAAAACTTGAAACTACAAATTCAGCTTACCCAGAATTATACAGTTAGTACCAAAGCATTTCTTAATATTAATTATATTTTGTTCACTGTATCAACATATACTAGTAACTCTGTAATCATAAATCATAAATTGTTCAATCAGATGCGAATTTCAGTTAAGTGTTTCAAGTACAACATTTTAGAAAATCTTGACCTATAAGGTCTGAGTCATGAGAAAATTTGAAGACCAGAATTAAGATCCTTTAGACTATAACTAAGTAATAATAATACAGAAAATATTGTAAGTTTTATATATATTGCAAAAGTATCAACAAAAATTATGTACATTTGATTTGTTAATTATACATGGTTTTAGCAAAATATATATATATATTTTTTTATCAAATGGCCAGGCACTCGACTTTCATCATTTGCCTATATATCGGCCAGAACTTTAACTATTTAGCCGCCCTAGGACATTGCCCCAGGCGCACCAGAGGGGTGCAGAACACACTGTGCCACACAACATCCATGCCTTACGTGGGACTCGAACCCACAATGCAGCTGTCGAACAATTACTTGGAAATGCTTGTCTTGACCACTCAACCACCGCATCGGCTATATAATAATACATATACCATTAGCAAAATATATACATATACCATTTCTCAGGTGTCTTGAATCAACATAGATTGTTTAAAAGAAATTTAAGAAATGAATGAATTACCTGGCATTGCCCCAGTCCTAAATAAGCATCCGCTACTTAAATAATACAGATACAGATAACATTCAATTTCCAAATCGCTTGTTTTGAACCAAAATCATTTCCTCCTTCCATTTCAATCCAAATCCTTTAGTCTCAATGCTTGTATAGATACACGCAATTATTTGCCACCACATATATGCACAAACATCCTTTTCCTCTTAGCAACACTCAGCGCACTACATAGCAACTTTTGAAATGGTGAAAAGAAGACCTTTTTCTGTGGTATTTATGGTTTTGGTTGAAATGAATAGAAAAAAAAAATATATATATATATATATATATATAGATTGTTAGAATGTGAAATTTCAGATTTAGGGGCAAAAAGAGCCTAGCACAGTGAGCAAAGGCTGTTTTACTACCCCCCCCCCCCCCCCTAAAAAAAGTCTGTAGGAGAAAAGACCCGTAGCTTAAGCAAAGATCAGCAAACACTTGAAGCACTTGACAGAAATGTTCTGCAGCTGCCATAGCTCTGTCAAGTGTCGACCAAAGTGCTCAAACCAGAAAAGCCTTATATTTACAGAGTATATGTGAGACAGTTTCCTTCTTATACAAATAGCCACTACAAATCAGGCCCTTAATAACACTCATAATACTCAGGTGCCTTTTAATGGTACAATGTCTAATAAAAAAGAACCCAACAGCCCTCCTAATGCTAGTTCTGTTGAACCTCAACAGCTCCGTATGATGTACACTAGGGCAATTATAATTCAGTTCTTTCGTCTGCCTGTGACTGATAGTGCCATATCAGTTGTAAATCTGCAGCTTACTGAAGATATTAAGTGCCCCTGGTCAACTCATTAGAGATGTCTAAAGCTGACTCTGGGACAATGAAAGGTATACTTGAACCATTCTTAGCCAACTCATTACCCAAAATATCTAAATGTTCAGGTACCCAGTAAAGGATGACTTTATTGTTGCTAGCAAGATTGCAAAGTGCAGTATAGCACTCTCAAACAAGGGAAGAAGTCATAACAGACTTCTCCAAAACCATAAGAGCTGTCTGGCTATCACATCAAATATAGATATAATTACTCCTGTAGCTTGCCCAGTTTGTTGGTCTGTATGGGAATAAAACATTGAATTTGATTTGCTAGACTGATTCATGTATAAATCTTTGCCAAAATTCATTAGAAATTATCATTTTAGAAGCACTGTCAATAAAACTAAAAAATCTTAATTTAAAGCAGCATGCAATACTAAATTAGCAGTGTCTAATTATGTGTTGTATATTGTTATATGTGATATGCAGAAATGGATGCCATTTTCAAAATTATCGTATCAACATAAGTTAACTGTTTTTTTTTTCTATACTACAAAATTATTACAAACTAATGTTAATTATTTATCTTGTATAAATCTTTATAGTTTGTTTTGTAAAATGAGATATATTTGAGGAATGCTACACTGAGTTTTTTTAAAGAGCAAATGGCCAAGTACAAAAATATTCTGTAGTAATATATATCAGGGGAAAGGGAGACTAATGTGCTAATTTATAATGAAATAGGTATTTAAATTATATATAAAATGTGTTAATTGTTCCAAATCTGCAGTTCTGTGTAATATTTCAATGTATTTTTTCTTTCAGATACACACTCCAAGAGCTTTAAAACTAAATGTGGGGAAAGTAAAGCAAGTTGCATCTGGTGGTACAATGTGTGCTGTTCTAAATGGTATGAAGTATATCTGATTTAATTGTCTCTGAATTTCTGGTATAAATTATATGAGTGTGTTATTTAGTTATGTGTTAATAGTTAACATTGGCTTTGTTAGAAAAATGTTTATTTCGTTAGATTTAATTAAAGTAAAACCACTCCTTTATTTATTGTTATTTTATTTTTTTTTTATTTTATTTATTAATTGTTATTTTTACAGTCAGAAAATTTTTTAATATTTTTGTGCATTTTAATTGCATTTGTAAAATTCACTGAAAAATATACTCAAGAGTTGATCAGAATTCAAAGCAATTCAATTAAATTCATTCATTCATTCTTTCTTTCTTTCTTTCTTTCTTTCTTTCTTTCTTTCTTTCTTTCTTTCTTTCAAAAGGTGTAGTTTCTCCCCATTCGTATTATTTAAAATGATTTAAATTTCATTTATAAAATAGAAAATGTTTTTAAAACCCATATAATGCAATGTGTGCTTTTTAAATTCAGTTTTTCTGTTTGATCACAGTGTAGATATGAATGTAAAAGAAGTTATGTTAAATGCATTAAACTATATCTTTATATTGTGATAAGCAAATTTGTAAAGTGCACTGCAGCATTTCTATATATATATCTTATAATGATGTATTAATATGGTATTAATATTGCCACTTTTGTGCTGTATCATAATTAATATTGCTTCTCTTATATTGTATCATAATCTTGGATTGGATCTTACATTGTATCAAAATGAAGATATCAATATGGATCACACTCCTATTGCAGACTATGGACCAGGTTCATGCTTATTCTGAGCATATTAGTATGAAATTACTGATGTCTGCAATGGCAACATGAAAACTTGCTACGTGGCACAGTTTTGCAAATATCTATGAGAACAAATTCAGTCTTACAATGTAGCCTTTGTTTTCTTGGTGTTACTGCAGGCATTGGCTTTTTCTTATTGATGAGCACATAATTAGGGCAAAACCAGTCCATTGATGCTGGTACCCGTAATGAGCTGAAAATAATTCTAACTTTGGACATACTCCCTATAGGTGGGTTCTGTCAGTATTATCAATATGATAATGTTACTCTATTGTTCCTCTGATTAATAACGGAGGTCTTATCAGTTTTTTTTGTTCTAGTCATTAAATTTAACAGGTTTATCAACCTTTAAAACCTGCAGTGGTTAAGGAATTTGAAGTAATTGTCCAGAAAGTTGTATTTGTCAGAGAAATCTTTAAAAATACCTAAGACTTGGGAATTCAGAGAATTTTAACATTTTAACTTATTTTATAAAACTTCTTAGTTGTATTGTGCTGCCATTAACGCTGCATTTTGCATATATTTTAGGCAAGTGTGGTATAATGAAAGTCTTGTGTTTAGCTATTTAGTTCAATTGCTTTGATCAGTGTTTTTTTTTTTCTTTTTCAAGTTAAAACATTTAAAAACCTATCTGGCAAACCTCGAAAAGTCAGAATTTTATTATGCTATTTAGGTGGCAATGCTGTTTAAGCTTTGATTAGCCTGAATGAAATTATCTGAAATCTTCTGATCCATTATTTTATATATATATATTTAAAATAATAGATAATTTTATTTTATAAATGAAAGATTAAAACATCATTTCAAGTTTTTTGATGGACAAAATTTATAAATCTATTATAATAGAAAAAAATAAGCTCAGATAGTTAATTATTATTATTATTATTTTCTAATTTTTAACTAGATTATATGCAACATAACTTATGCTGATACATTAAACATACACTTTGCTACAAATTCTTAACTTGTGGTCCAAGATGCTTTGAAATAAAATTTTGTCAAAAATGCAACTTTTAATTTTTCAATCCATCTTCACTGTACATTCTCTATATGTATGCTGTTATTGAAGAAACACTAAATAAATATAATAAAATATGAAATACAACACTTTAAGTTAGAATATAAAACTAAATATCCTTACAACACTGTTTCCATAAATTCACAAGGTCTGGAAACTAATAAATAAATCAAATACTGCAGCATGTTGGAACAGGTGTGAGTTATGGACTACTGGGTTAAACTGAACAAAATTGATGATATCAGACCTGTAGAATGCAGATGTGCATGTATACAGCATACACAGATACTTTCCAAATTTTAGCCAATTTTGCAGACACTTTTTGGGGCAAAATAGGAATATAGCCTTTTTATTGCTATTTATTTAACTATATGAATGAATGAATGGCATGAAGGTGGGTGGCTCCAAGAGGGCCCAGCACAGCTACCAGAGGTCTATTGTACTATCCCCTGAAATGAAAAGTCCCTAAGAAAAGAGACCAGCAGCCAAAGCAAAAATCAACAGGCACTTGATAGAAATGTCATATTTAACCATAGCATACTTATTTTACCATTTTTAATTCTATAATTCTCAAGTAATAATTTGTTTTGCAATTTTTTTGTTCATTATTTTGAATTATTTTTATTGTACACTCCAAAAGTTTTCAGCAAATTTTGTTTCAACATTTATGTACGAAAACAGATACTTTTTATTTTTATATTCTTCTTGTGATACCATATAAGCATTATCTATTGTGTGGATACACAGTCAGTAATGTAAATAAGTGTATGGATATAAAATATTGATATACAATGAAAAAAGATATTATCAATATATTGATATTCAGATGTTATAGGTATACACATATTTGAAACTTGCTTGGCTGTATGACTACATCTTATCATTTCTTATTAAATCTCTCCATTTCCCTAACTTCATTAAGGTAGAAGAAAAATGTAGAAGTATAAAGCTATTTAGTTTGGTTAAATATGAAGTATTCACTATAAAAATGTACAGTTATTTTACTATTTTTCATCATTTATTGATTGACTGTAAATACTACTGTACAAAATTCTATTCATCTGTTTTATAGTTTCATTTTACTTTCTAATTGTAAATAGTATTTTTCAGCTGAAATAATTGTGAAATACATTGAAATATGTGGCAATATTTTTCTCTTTAACATAAATGAATATAGTTTTACATATTTTAGTATTTTGCATATATCTATTAGAAATAAGTGAATAAACACTTTTCTCGAATTTGAATATTTGCCAGATATTGAGTTTTCAAATAACCTGAATAGTTTTTAATAAATAATATTTACATTTATTAAATATCATTTATTAATTATTAGTAAATAAAGTAATAAAATAAAATGTAAAAGTTATAATAAAACCAAATTAATTTAGAAATGAAAACTTTTTATTCTAAATTTTAATTATGTTATAGTAGCTGTTAATTTTAGGTACTCTCAACTACAATAATTGAATAATTATAAATGCTTCTCACCTACTGCATATTTTTATTTGAGGAAACAAGCATTTGGACACATTCAGAATCTAGTATGCTTCTTTTTTTTCCCCCCTTACAAATTAAACCAGAGGTGCTGAAGAGTCACTCTAAAAAAAATGTTGACTGTGGTATGATTAAATACTTCAAAAGAATTAAATAAGGAAGAATACAGACTGTTCTTTTTTTTCTTAATCCTTGTAGTTAAATATGTTTTTGCTCTGTGGAAGCAAACTTTCTTCTAGGTACTTTCAAATATTTTCTTATGAAGTATGATAACTTTTTATTCTAGAACCTGCTGTTAATTATGGTACAATTTATGAGGTATTCAAATTTCTTCTAGTGACTTTATATTTGAGATCTTAAATCTTGAATACTTTCTATCTCTCTACAAATACTTTCTAGTATTCATGCTTTTGTGGATAGTATTCACCCATCTAGTATCAGTGCAAATATATATTTATAGATTATTCTAAGTAGATATTCTTCACATTAACAATGTTGGTTTGTTTTCAGAACATGGTAAAGTTTATGTGTGGGGATATGGAATTCTTGGTCAGGGACCAAATGTTACTTCATCTCGTATGCCTACACTACTTCCTGAGCCTCTGTTTGGCATCAATGATTTCAACTATGATGTACAAGTTCAGCAGATAGCCTGTGGTCTCAGTCATTTTGCAGCTATAACGAGTGAGTTATAAGTTATTTATTGAGAAGTTATGTATGTAAAGAGTGAAATTTATTTTTATTTTTAGTTGTACTATCACACCTTTTTCAAGTTTTGATAGTTTGAAAAGTCATTGTATTGTTTTAGGGATAATATTGTTTTATTTCTTGAAATATAGTCATAGGTTGAAATAGTTCTATCACATGGGTCTTATAAATGTATAAAAAATCAAAATTGTCTATAAAATTATATTATAGACTCTTTGACAGTTAATCACTTAAATAATCCTAGGGTTATTTTGTTAATTATCTGTTAAAGGTGTGTATATATATATATATATGTATATATATATATATAATAAAGATAAAAATAAATAAATAAAATAGTAAGACTAATTTAAAACATGATCAGTGTCGTACCCTGGTTCAAAAACAATATGGAGGAAAATTAAGAGACTAATTTCATATAGGCAAATTGAACTCAGGATAGACAAGGATTACTTGCAGAAAATTATGAATTAACTCAACCTTCAATGTCAAACATTAAAAAAATAAAATATAAGAAACAGATAATATAATAAAGGATTACATAGACTTTTGAAGATAATTCTAGCACAATTCAAAAAATCACATAAAAGTATTATAAAGAATTTATATACTCTAACCATTAACATGCGCATGTGCAGCATACATTAATAGAAGATTGTAAATTATTGTTATTAATATCAGTTAATAACTACAGAACTGTAGATTCAATTTAGATATAACATTTGTAAATTTGCTCATATGCAGCAGATATTTTACAATATGTCAATAATAATAAAGATAAAAATAAATAAAAAAAATAGTAAGACTAATTTAAAACATGATCAGTGTCATACCCTGGTTCAGAAACAATACTGAGGAAAATTAAGTAAAGAGGATAATTACATATAGGCAAATTGAACTCAGGATAGACAAGGATTACTTGCAGAAAATTATGAATTAACTCAACCTTCAATGTCAAACATTAAAAAAATAAAATATAAGAAACAGATAATATAATAAAGCACAATTCAAAAGATCACATAAAACTATTATAAAGAATATAAATATATATATATATGTATATGTATAAGAGTGTTTCAGAAAGACCACTAAAAAAATAGGAGGAGCATTTACTCCAAAAGAGACACTTAGAAAGAACTTCTGGGGAAAGAATTTCTGAACTTTTCTTCTGCAAAGGCCCACAGTTGGCTGTTGTGCCATTGATGGTGCCAATGATAAAATAATAAAGTGAATGTGAAACGTGTTGTAGCTCAGTGGGTGTGAATAGCTAAAGCTAAATTGCAATGTAAATCAACAATTATACCTGATAATTTTATACACTGCATTATTTGGTGGGCTGAATAAATAATAGATAGTATGACTAGAATTAAAGTTTATAAAAAATATCAACTCTGCTTCTAATAAATATTTATTTTTCAAAATATATTGAGTTATATGTTTGATAAAATGCTGTAGAGTCATTTTTCTCTTATAAAAGAGCATTGGAAGATAGTCTATTTTGTTTTATTACTAATCATTTTTTCTTATCAAATGTAATGTTTATTGTCCTTTGTATAATTTATGACTTTAATTAAATTTATTTTCTTTTATTGTTTTAGATAAAGGTAATCTTTATATGTGGGGTAAAAATCGCAGGAATTGCCTTGGACTTGTGAGTGAATTAGATCAATTTTTTCCTTTAAGAGTAAGTTATTCTATTTTTACTTTACTATTGTATTAACATTAAAGGAAAGAATTAAAATTTTTAAATTTAAAATCAAGTGAAAAAAATATTTGTTTTACTATTTTCTTTCTCAAAGAAATGTTTTGTTATGAAACAAATGCTATTTCACTGTAAAACATCAGTGTATACTCATATAGGCATCAAACTCATTAAATGATGTGCATTTACTTTGTCTCAGATTTCTACATTATAAAAATTGAAACTTTTGGCTCTACTAGGGTTACTCTCTGCCTTAGATATTTATATCGGCTCAGAACTCGCTCACTGGCTTAGACGCAGTTCAGCCCCATTCAACCCATGGCTTGCATTGGGCTAGATTTCCCTTAGATAGTTTCAGACCAAGCTGATCTCAAGTTTAGTTTTTCAATATTCGAATTAGGGTGGGATAAATTTATTCAATATTCGAATTGGGGTGGGATAAATTTATTCAATATTCATGTATAAATGAAATTTAATAAAATGCATCAAATTATTTTGTTGATTTTAGCTAAAGATAAATTTTCAAAAAAAAATACTCAAATTCTACTTTAACTAGCCGAATACCCATTGAAAATCAATGGTCTCACAATAAGCAACACCTGAATAACATAAATTTTTGAACAATTCATGTTTCACATTGTTTCTTAAAAACGGAAATTTTGGTGTGTAGAACCCCCTAAAGAAGAAAATATTAGAAAACTGAAATTGCTCACTTTCTTCCTTTCGTACTATCTACCCGCACACCAAATTTGAAGTCTCTATCTCATACTGAAGCCTGCAATTGAATCATTTAATCTTTCGCATGTTTTCATGTGGAGCACCTCTTAAATGAGCATTTATAGAAAACTTTATTCGTCTTGTTTTTTTTATCAAATGATTAGCCTATATACCAAATTTAAAGCCTCTATGAAATATTAAATTAGGCATTTTTCATTTATTAAGCAAATCGAATATTTTGGTGTGTGATACCCTCCCTAAAGTAGCAAATATTGAAAATCTGAAATTGCACACATTTTTCCTTTAGAATGATATCCCCATGCACCAAATTGGAAGTATCTATCTCATTGCGAAGCATGTTTTTCTACCATTTCACTTTTCGAAAGTTTTGGTGTACGGAACCCCCCCCTCAAAATTACAAATATCGGAAAGTTTCTATTGTACATTTTCTTTCTTTTGAACTATCTACCTATATACCAAATTTGAAGTTTCTATTCCATTGCAAAGCATATTTTTACTATCATGTTATTTTTTGAAAGTTCTTGTGTGGAGTAGCTACCCCCTAAAGTTAAAATTTTTGAAAAACTCTATTCTTTTGTTTTTTTATCAGATGATTTTCCCATATACCAAATATGTCGCTTCTATTGCATTTTTAAAGGAAGTGTTTCTCATTTATTCGGAAATTGAAAATTTGGGTTTGCGGCAGCCCCTAAAGTAGAAAATATTGGAAAACTGAAATTGTACATGTTCTTCTTTTCAAACTATCTACCCGTACACCAAATTTAAAGTCTCTATTCCATCTCGAAGCATGATTTCTCGTCATTTCACCTTTCGAACATTTTTCTCTGGAGAACCCCCTTAAGCATTTTTTAAAAACTCTTTTGTCTTGAGTGTTTTCATTAAATGATTAGCCCGTATACCAAATTTCAAGCCTCTATCAAATTTTAAAGTAGGTGTTTCTCATTTGCTCACAAATCGAGTATTTCGCTGTGATGCACCCCCTATTGAAAATCTAAAATTGCACACTTTCTTCCTTTCAAATGGTTTACCCATACACCGAATTTGAAGTCTATTGCAAAGCATGCTTTCATATCATTTCACTTTTCAAACGTTTTAGTGTGGAGCAACCCCTCTAGAGAACGTTTTCGAAAAAATCGATTTTTCCAGGGGGTTTTATCGAACGACCGAGACGTGTACCAAATTGCAAGTCTCTGTCTATTTGGGAAGTGCCTAAAAAAAGTGTGACAGATGACAGACAGACACTTGGCAATTAGTATATACTAGTCGAATACCCGTTGAAAATCAATGATCTCACAATAAGCAACCTCTGAATATTGTCATTTTTTTTTAATAATTCGCGTTTCACACTTATTCGGCAAATCCAATATTTTAGTGTGCAGAACCCCATAAAGAAGAAAATAGTGGAAAATTTAAATTGCGCACGTCTTCCTTTCGAACTATCTACCAGTACACCAAATGAAAGTCTCTATCTCATCCCGAAGCATACTATTTTATCGTCTCCCCTTTTGAACATTTTTCTGTGGAGCACACCCATAAATGAACATTTTTGAAAAACTCTTCATCTTGGGTTTTTTATCAGATGATTGGCCCATATACCAAATATCTCTGTCTCATACTGAAGCATGCAATTTTATCATTTCATCTTTCGAACGTTTTCATGTGGAGCACCCTCTTAAAAGAAAATTTTTGAAAAATTCTATTCGTCTTGGGTTTTTTATCAAATGATTAGGCTATATACCAAATTTAAAGTCACTATCAAATTTTAAATTAGGCATTTCTCATTTAAGCAAATCGAACATTTTGGTGTGTGACACCCCCTAAAGTAGCAAATATTGAAAATCTGAAATTACACACTTTCTTCCTTTCGAACGATATCACCATACACCAAATTGGAAGTCTCTATCTCATCGCAAAGCATGTTTTTCTATCATTTCACTTTTCGAACGTTTTAGTGTGCTGAACTCTTCAAAATCACAAGTATCAGAAATATTCTATTGCACACATTCTTCCTTTCGAGCAATTTACCCATACACCAAATTTGAAGTCTCTATCTCATCGCGAAGCATGTCATTTCTTTCATTTCACTTTTCGAATGTTTTTCTATGGAGTACCCACCCCCTTAAAAATACATTTTTGAAAAACTCCCTTGGATTTTCTATCATATGACATTCCCATATACCAAATATGAAGCTTCTATCATGTTTTAAAAGGGGTGTTTCTCTTTTATTCCGAAAATCGAACATTTTGGTGTGTGACACCTCCTAAAGTAGAAAATATTGGAAAACTTAAATTGTACACTTTCTTCTCTCCAAACTATTTACCTGTACACTAAATTTAAAATCTCTATCTCTCGAAGCATATTTTTTAACAAATCACCTTTCGAACATTTTTCTCTAAAGCACCACCCTAAACGGACATTTTTGAAGATCCATATTCGTCTTATGTGTTTTCATCAAATGATTAGCTCATATAGCAAATTTTAAGGAAGTAGTTTCTCAATTATTCGGCAAATCGAACATTTTGGTTTTCGGCACCCCCTTAAGTAGCAAATATTGAAAATCTGAAATTGTACACTTTTTTCCTTTCAAACCCATACACTAAATTTGAAGTCTATCTCATCGCAATCTATGCTTTCCTATATTATGCTTTCCTATATTATGCTTTCCTATATTATGCTTGCCTTTATTATGATAATTTATATCATGTTTCGAACATTTTGGTATGGAGCACCCCCCCTCTAGAGAACGTTTTCTAAAAATTCGATTTTTCCTGGGGGTTTTATCGAACGACCAAGCCATGTACCAAACTACAAGTCTCTATCTATTCGGGAAGTGCCCAAAAAAAGTGTGACAGGCAGACAGACACTTGGCAATTAGTATATACAGATTCTGAGTTCAAAAATTGCATAAATTCATGTTTTTCACATATTTGAATCAAATTGCTTCAGACTAGATCGAATCAAAAGGTTCAAAAGTCATCCAGATGGGTCGGGTTCTTTTTTTAAAGCTTTTTGCAACTCAGGCCATGTTCAAGTAAAAATGTGAACTTAGGGCCCAAACAAATCTCTACTCAGCTCCTATACTCACCAATTTCCTTTTTTAAAGTGTGCACATCAAGGTTTCCAGAAAAAAAGGACTTTTTCATTCAATAAATTAGTCTTTCTATGACATCATGATTTAATAATTCCTTTGTTGGCTTCATTTTCTAATTATTATGCATGATTGTAATACTTAAAAAATGATACCGTTGATTTTTATTTTAAAATTTACTATACTACTGCTATCTCCATAATTATTTAAAATCTTGTGAAAGGTTTTAAAATTGTTTTCAGTTTGCAATGTTTGCAGAAACAATTGTTAAAGAAGGTTACCATTTACTGATAAGAAACAATCTTTAAAATCACAAAAAAAAAAAAAAAAAATCAACGCTCAGATTTAAAAAATAAGCCCATACAAAATGACTAAGTGTTTTATATTATTGAAATTTTTAAGAAATATTACTAATCTGTGTCATCTAATGATCTAGGAATTTCTTTTTTATCCTATTTAGAAATTTGAATTCTTATTTTAGATTTGAACTGGAATGTATTTGAAAAAATGATCTATATATCTTTGAAATGAAAAAAAATCTATATTAAATTTAACAATTCATAAAATTTTGAGTTAGAAATAAACACTAAAAAATTGCCATAAAAGGCGTTGGCAAGTAAAGCAAATATTTTTGATGTAAAGAAGTATACTAAGAAAAAGCACTTTGTATGCAGTATTTTTAATAATGGTTGTATACTTCATCATATATTTTTACCTGCATGCAGGCTATATGTAAAATGTACCCTTTTCCTTTCAGGATAGCTAGCCTCTTTAGGTTAAAATTTTGTATAGATATCATTTGAGCTATGATCATTAGAAGAAGGTTTCTGATTTTGGAGGCATAGCTATATTTTAGTTGTAAAAAAGTTTAATTCATTGTATAGAAGTTTCAAATTTTTTCAAATTTCATCATTTGTTTCTTATGTGAACTTTATTAAATGAAAATACATTTATAGATTTGAAGCATTTGAGGATATTAGGTAGTGAAATGATTAGCAATTTTCTGTACCTATTTAATTAAAAATATTTTATTTCTGTTAACAGAAGGAAGTTGTATTTAATTTGCTATAAGGGACTATTTCGTACAGAAATGGAGCCTGAATGCTGTATCTCTAAACTGCGAGAATTTCATATAAAAGATTTCCTAGTTTGAAACAGGAATATCACAAGTATGTAAAATGGAAAAAAAATTAAAATGGATGTTGACCCTTCTGTATGATAGCAGAAAATTTGTAGTTTAAGAAACATGAACTTTCATTTTAATTTACTCAATTGAAATAATTTCATTTTTATAGTTAAATTAATACAATAATTATTTACAAATAAATTATTAGTTTTGCTAGTGATTATTTGCAAATAAATGAAGATTGTTGGACATAATTTATTTTACAAATAAATTAATATTATTGTAAATAATAATGTTACAAACATTTAAACATTTATACCATTTTATAAAGGTATGTGGGAGAATTTTCCATTCAATCAAAATTATAATATAATTCTTGAAAATAATCTAATAATACTTGCTTTCTTCATTGAACTTAACTCTGCAAGTGATTTAGACAAAATTCATAGGTTTATCCATAAATATTATATTTTTGGTTAACAGGATATGGATTTTAGTAACTAGTTAATCAAAGTCATGGTAAATTAACCAGTTAACCCAGTATCTGATCACTAGAAGCTGTAGTTGGTTAACTGATAAACTAGTTTCTGATCACTTGTATTAATTCAAAGGCAGGCTATCATGAACCACTGCAGGTCTCGTGTTTTATGGACCCTTCATAAATCCTTTTATATTGGAATTTTAAATGTTTTCTGAAGAACTTATGCACATTATGAGCTCCTGACCCTGAGGTTATAACCCAGTTTGATGCACATGCCATTGTCATAGACCCTGTTTATAGGTTTAAGTTACAAACTTACTGGTGGTTGTCAACTAATGTTTTTATTTAAAACAATTTATGTAGTCTTGTATAGTAATTATCAGTTAAGCCTATCAGCGGGCAATAAATAAATAAGAAGATCGGCTTCTATAATAATCCATGGGACATGACATCCATGGACCTGTTTTGTTCTTATGAGCTTGTTAGCATGGAATAGCTAAAAGAGCTTGCAATGTTGCACTATTTTGTGAATCTATTAAGACCAGAAAATTTAGTCCTACCTCACTGGATTTGTTGGTTTCTATAGAGGCTTCCAAAATTGTGGCATATAACAAGTTTTTTGCCATTTTCTGGATATTAGCTATTCCATGATAATGAACTCATAATAAGCACAAAACCAGTTTATGAATGTTGTTACTTGAAATGAGAATGGATTCTAACTTTAACGGTCTAGAAGTGGGTTCTGTGAACAAATAAATATTTTAAGATTTTTCAACTGAAAGCATACTGGTTTTTAATTGTAATTTTGCGGTTGGTAACTTTCTTGGTTTCTGGCTAATGATATTTTTAAAAGTGTATAATTTTAGTTTACAAATGAATAATACTGTATCATGCATGCACATTTATTTTTCAGCTTATTAGTTTTTAATGTTGCTTTACATATTAGTTTTATTTATTTGGGTTGTGATTTATGTGTCCTGCTTTCTTTCTTTTTGTAAAGGTATCTGTGCCAGCTGAAGTACTCAAGATAAGCTGTGGAGTGGATCATTCTGCTGCGTTATGTAGATCATTAATTTAAGTAACAAAAATGTATAAAATTTGATGTACATACTATAATAGGAAAATTATTAAAGCTAGTATTTCATTTTAATGCATTATGATTTTGTAATTTATCTCCTGATACAACCATTAATCCTAAATGATAGTATACAGCAGACGATCGAAATTCTTTATAGCATGAAATTGCTGAGTTTCTTATTATTTTGATATATATATATATATATATATATATTCCTACCCCTGTTTCAAGTTACTGCTATAAAATAGCCCTTGCTAGTATTTGGAAAGCAAAAATGTCTTCAAGAGTTCCATAGTGCAGTGGTATAAGTGGGTATACACATAGTGGTATGGTGTAGTGCAGTGCAAATTGTGAATTATTTACTAGATCCATTGAAGTAAGACGTCTAGATATTGTGAAGCAAAGACCTGATTTTTTATGTCAAAAGAGATACATCCATGGAGTGTTTTCCAATGGAAAGTGCTATATTTACTTGTTAGAAAACTTTTAATTGACTAATATGCAGTTTGTAACTACTTTCTGCAGATTTGATTTTTAAAACTGAGAATTGACTCACTATGATTCAGTGAATTCTTACCGTGTGGTTATAGGTGAGTTAAGTACAAAATTCACTTCCTTTTTCAAACTTAATAATCCTATAGAGGGGGGCGGGGTTCTTCTCCCTATCAAAAATTAACTATATTTAAAAATGAAAATTCAAGAGTGTCTGGCTATAAGGAAAAAATTATGAAATTCAGAAATTTGACATTCAGGAGAAAAAATTAGGGACATTTGTGCATGCTCATTATTTTTATCACTTTCTGAATGTGTAGCAATTTTTTTTTTTAATAAAGAGTTGTAGCATAACTGGGAACTTATTGGTTTAAATTTATTAGAAACCATTTATTACAAACTCTAAGGTGATCTAATTAGAAATTTGTTATCACCATTATTAAGTTACTATACATTTTTAGTATAGAAGAATGTTTTTTTGTCGGGAAGGGGGGGGGGGGGCATTATATCCGTAAATTCAGTAATCAAATTATAAATGGTTTAACTTATGTGATTTTATTATTAGGAAATTTTCTTCTATAATGTAAATAGTAATACATTATAATGTGTAGTTTAATGGAATCAGTAACTGGGATTAGATAATTTATGTATTTAGAAAACTTGGAAAAGTCTGGTAGGTTTAAAACTGGATTTGGCCAAACACTTTGAAAAGTATAATTTAGTTTAGAACATTTAATTTTTTTACAACAGATTGTATGATGTTCTAATTTTATTTAATTCTTACAATTGAAATGTGTGAACAAGTGAAAATGTGTGATATTTAATTTTGTGTATGAAAAAATAAAAGTTAAAGATTTAAAATTAGGCTGAGTCCACAGACTCCTAAACTGAAGCATAGGTGCAAAGCGTATACAAATCAATAATTATAAAATGTTTCTTTATATTGAATAACAAATTCATTGATTGCTTAATATTTGACGACAGAGTAGCGATTTTTTTTTTTGTTATTTTAAGTCAGTTGTTGCAATGTCTCAAGTCAACTTAATTTTCCGAGATATTGAATTTTTGTAAAATTGGCAACATTTCTATCAATTTGGTGACATTTTACAAAAAGTTGTCAAATTAATTGCTAAATGTTAGACAAACAGACACGGAGAAGGGTTTTTCATGTATAGAACTATATATATATACCAAAATTTAATGTATTACATTGAGAGAAAACAAAAGAATACTAATTTAAACAAATGTATTATCTATGGAGTTAGATAATTCCTTTTATCTCCATGGTACAATCACAATACACAAATATTGCCACAAGAGTAAAAAATATTTTTTAAATATTAAAATTAATTGTATCATCAAACATTTTAAAATATAGCCATACTAAGCTTGGTGATTTTAATAAATGGTTTTCCTTTAATAAACCTTGCTGGACATAGACTTGTAACTAAAGTGTTTGTTCCTCAATATTGATATTAAATAATAAACTTTACCACATGTTGCATGATCTGTTTTTTTTTAACTATTTAAAATCATTTCAATTAATTACAAACTATATTTCACATATCAAAATATTCAATGGCATCAATTGTTTATTTTGAGATATAGTATGCAAAAGTTTCAAAAGTAATTTTTCCCATAAACTCAATATAGGGGCCTTTGACTGTAATTATATGAGTCCACAGATCGAATTTTAAAATTTAGGCTTTGTCATGACCTATAACTTGATAAATGTTTAAAATTTCACGTAAATCAGTCAAATAGTCACTGAGAACCGGCATCCACAACAAAAACTCATTTGAGGCAATGGCAAGGAAGCTCCACTCGTACCTTCAATTAAAGTTTCTATGAGCTCTTTATTTATATATTTTTTTTGTGAATTTTTCCCCATTTTTATAATTTAGTCAATAATATTTTAGGTAAATTTATTATTTTACTAAATTTTCTGTTTACACTGAAATTTAAGGTGTAGAAAATATTTTCCCCATAGCTCATTTGTTGACCTGTTGGGTATATTTAATTTTAGTTACTGCACAATTATTAAAGAGACAAACTTTATTCTGATACAATTATATGAGTACCCCCTTTTTTATTTATTTCTCTCTCTCTCTCTCTCTCTCTCTCTCTCTCTCGTGTTTTTTTTTTTTACTTATTTGTGTGTGCGTTTCCATATTCCCTCTTCAGTGAAATAGCTTTTTAAATAAGAACAGCTTGCTTAAATTAATTTATGACTATCAGCCTAAAAACATTGCTCTTCAAGAAGCATGGTTAAAAATTTCATATAACATACCAAGATATAAAACATATCAGAAAAATCATGCAAGTGTAGAAAAAAGTTGAGGGATGATTTTTTCTAAAAGAAATCATTGTCATTTTCGGAAATTAGTATCTGGGAGATTCAAGATTTGGATATTGAATGTCAAAAAATAAATATTTAAATAGGAAAAAAGAAATAGCACATTCTTGAAATTTATAAGCGTCTCAGATTTTGTTAACATAAGAAATGAAATATATAGACATTTTATGGGAAGCTCCTGGTATTCTCTGTGGTGACCTAAATGCAAAAATACAGAGTTTGGGCAATAAAAGCAATAACCCAAACAGAAAAAAGTTTCACAATTGAATTCATTGCAGTGACTTAATATTATTAAACTCTAACCAACTTTGTTAAACTCTGTCCAGCTAGTGAAGTCCCCTCTCCATAATGGAATGGTTGCTGAACTGCTTTTATATGCTGTCCTGTGGATGCACAGAATTATCATTTTCTGTGGTTATGGTTGCAATCTTATTGAAGGTGTTTAATTTTTCTGACAGTTTCTTCGTGGACCGCATCCATTCATAGGATTGATTATTATTTTTACCTTTTTACTGACTTGATATTCTGGGAAGAATGCAGTCATATTTATAACAAGGAAAGGAGCCGTTACATTGTAATTCCCACCTATGGGTATTTTTGCACTTATGGAAAGAGGATAATTTTCGACCTGATCTTTTGAGGAATTCCAAGGTTTGTTAAAAATTAGTGTTACATTTATACTTTATAAAAATTATAATTAATGGATGGCTTCAGGAATTTTGTTGTTGTTTTGGAGCAATGTGTAATATTTAAAACAGCTGTTGTTAAATTATAGTATTGTCAGTCAATTTTTTTTATAGCACAATTTTAAAATCGGGTACATCTTCAAAACACAAAAAGTATATATTTTAAACATTCATGAGAATTTGTTTATTGATAGTACGGATTCCGTTTAAAATTTGTTTGAAAGATAATTCTTCGATCTTTTCAATGGTGTCAAGATAGAAACAGATATAATATTTTCAAACACTAAAGCTGCTCATATACCTAGAGTTTTATTTTGCGGAAGCGGCATACATTAAGGGACAAGCGTAAAATTCCCTGTGTGTGGAAGTGACCGTACGGAAGCATTTTGCTTCTTCCTGCTTGATGTCTTGTACTCTGTGGGGGACTTTGCAGTTGAAGGGTTGTCTGTTTAATGACCATTTGGCACAGATTTATTTTCCTTTGGCATCTTTTTTCATCGGGGTTAAAAAAATACTCATTTAGTTAAAAATATTTTTGCTTCTGTATTTAGCTGCAAAAATATGCAAAGCAAGTATTCTTAAGTAATTCTAGTAGAGTGAAACTTTGCACACTTATGGTATCGACCACTGGACATAACCAAACTGAGCAAATTTTTGATTAAGATGGTGATTTTCAACGCTACTTGTGTGTGCCCGTGAGTCTGTGGAGAAGATATCTCATGAACAAATGGTGCTATGCTAACAACATTTGATATAAAAATTACAATTAGTGAATATTGAAGACCTTTTGATTTTAAACTCAATCAAATGGTCTAAGACCCCACCCCCCAGTGTTCATGCGGAGTACGATCACGTTAAACATGTGGGTCCGAAAGTCCTTCCGAGAGGTTGGTGGTAGGGGAAGGAGGGTACGGTCCCTGTGGATGCCTCCCCCACTGGGTTCCGGTCTAAATTGGGTGGCTCTTTCCGGCCGTCCAAACAGTTACCTTACACCTTTCTGGTAGGTCGGACGGTCTGGGTTTCAACCCCCCAACCCCTCAATTTTCGGTTGGCATTTTGAAAAAAATTACTTATAATTTTACCAGCTATCAATTAAGATGAAGTATAAATTAAAAAGGAATGCATACCATTTCAATCCAACCTTATTTAATTTCTATACAGTTATTTTGGGGCATTATTTCTTACTCAACTTTTTCGTAAAATCATACATTAATCATCGAATTTTGAAAGTATACTTTTTGCATGGCACTCCTTAAAAGTTTCATTTTTACATGGCAAAGGAGGGAGGGGTTGTTAGGTGTTATACCTTCATTAGTGGAAAAATTACATTAGGTATCCAAAGGGATCCATATTGTAAAACAAAATTCACCACTGTTACCCTCCATTTGGACGGCCGTCCAACTAGTTACTCTAAGTCCTCTGGACGAGTCGGACGGTCTGGGTCTTCAACACCCTCCATTTGGTCACATGCCTCCTTTTTAACACTTTACAACAAAGTTGAAAAGTGTTTATGACTTTGTTCATTCTGTCTGTCTGTCTGTCTGTCTGTCTGTCTGTCTGTCCGTTAGCACGATAACTGCCGTAAAAATGAGTTTATCAAAATGAAATTTTAGTATGTTGTTCAGACGGTCTGTAGGACCTATGGGAATATAAATAAATAATATCACCCAATTAGTTTTTTATTGAACCCGGGTTGAAAAAATGAAATACATTGAACCCTATGGGACCTAATTTTTCAAACATTTTTTAAGTAAATTTAAAATTCACGAATTGCTTCGAAATTTTTAGGAAATATTCACATTATCCCATAGAATATATAAAAAAAAATTCAGTAAAATATGTTAAGTAGTTTTTTAATTAAAAAAATTATTTAATATAGGGAAAAAAACAAATTCAATTAAATTCTGACTTTGGGATATCTTCCAGAAAGAAAAGAGAGAGATATTATATAATAAATATCTCTCCATTTGTTTAAACGTTTTGCATATGGGAGTGGCTTCATATTTTAAAATAAATTTGGTAGATAACAATTTTTCATTTTTTTTAAATTTTATATAACTCTTCATGATAAATTTAATTGATGGCATTTTAAATGCACTTTCCTACGTCCTAGAGAGTTAAAATTTGGTACACAGCTTAAATTTGTTGAACATTTTATTCGACAAAAATTTGATGGATCTTTAAATATAGATCATACATTTTTTTCGAAATGGCCTGAAAATAATCCCCGTTCACTTCTATAAATCATTGGTGTAATATTGTTAAAAATTCTGATGTGGACAGCACATGTCTTTCTCTGCAGACTCATATTCGTTCTCTTTATTTATTCAATGATAATTTGTGTTTATCTGCACAACATAAGTATTTTAAATGACATTGAATTTACACGTTAAACTTAAATTTGGTTCTCATTTGATAGCTGGACTTATTGTCAAAGGTGGCGTAGCGAAAACGCGAAAAAACTAGAATATCTCAAGAACGGCTAGTCCTAGAGTAATGGGGTTAGTCTTATTCTTTTTGTTGTCAAAAATCACATATAAAATAGGAATTTAATTGATATAATTGAGCACACGTAGTCTTTTATTTTTATATATAACGATTTTTGCTGGCCATTTCGCAAAAATAGCCCGTTCCTTTTTCCCGAATCGTAGTAGAATAACCTACAAATGATTTGTATACAAAATTTTGTTAAATTTGGTATATAAATCACTTGTAGGTTATTGAAATATTATACTCCAAATTTTGTTAAATTTGGTTCATTAGTTTTTAGCTAGAGTGGATAAAGGCAATTTCTGCGGCCATTTTTCAAAGAAGGCAGATTCTTTCATTACGAATCGTACTATAATCTAATGAACATCAGGATTTCCCACAAAAAACATACCTACCAAATTGTATGAAATTCGGTCCATTAGTTTTTCAATTAGAGTGGATGTAATATCCACACAGACACACAGAAACATACACAGATACACCCTTACACACACAGACGTCTCCGGCCACTCTAACGGTTACTCTAAGTCCTCGGACGAGTCGGGTGGTCTGGGTTTTCGACACACAGACGTCTTCCTAAAAGTAGTTTTTTCGTGTTCTAGAAGTCCCAAAACGTGTAGATCCTTTGAAAATTCGAGTTCCGATCTTCGGCACGATTCCAATACTTTGAGTACATACACATACACATATATATTATCTGTGTATTATCTGTGTATCTAAATTCCGTGCCTATGCAATTACAATAGTTGTGATTTTAAATGATCCCTAAACTTTTATTATTTCTTCAAGGAAGCCTAATTTTAACATATGCAGAATGCAAATATCTCAAGCGATTGTAAGATGAATTACATAAGAATTGCTGAATTTTTTTCACACAAAATTATTTAGCTCTGGAGTCTGGAATACAAGTTATATGAATGAAATATTCATTGATTTTGCATAAAGAATCAGATGATTTATATTTCGATACACTTTTAAGTATTTAAGTATAATAAATTACTGTAGTACTGTGATAATGTAAAAGATATTACCACTGAATGAATCACATTTTAGAAATTTTTAAATGAAATTACATTTCAGTTGGAAAGTGTTTCATAATCAATGCTTATGCATGATTGATCTTTCTTGTTTATATTCATTTAATTTTTTATATATTTTTAATATATATTTCTATAAAAAAATTAAAAAAAGAATCACATTAAAAGTGTCACATAGCTAGTAAGAATTTTGCAAATGATATATTATTGAGAACATAATTTGCATTATCTTAAATACGTATAAATAAATGAGAGGATCCCAAATGACTTCATGACTTATGTTGGCCATATTTTCTAAATTACCCTAGATAACATTTAAAAGTTTTATAGAAATATACATCCCTTTGTAGTTCTGTATGTTGTTTTAATATTTTCAATCCTACAACTGGTTGACTATGATGTTTTTGTGATCTATAAGGTATTTTCAGTTGAATTGAAACTTTTTCAGCAATCGTTTCTTTATAAGTTGCCAAATAAGAAAACCAACTCTTTGAACTTAAAAAAAATAATAATAATAGTAGTAGAACAAATAGTGTACAATTTGAAAAACATAAATGAAAAGTTTTATTCATGCTGGTAATGATGCATATTATACAGGATGTCCCAAAAAGATTGAAACACTCTTTAATTCTTTACCTGTTGTAGATAAGTGGGCAATGTCAATTGCAAAAATGTTGAAACTAAGGCAGGAAATAAGACTATGTTAATGAAATAGTCCTCCCATTAATTTTCAAAAAGTTACACTTTTTTAATTTTTATACGACCCCCTTAGACAAATTTTGGCAATCAAAAAATTTTTATTATTAATGCAACAAGATCATTAGAAACAAGAAAGATCAATCGTGCATAAAGCATGACATATGTTCTTTTATGGTACATTTTAGTTCTTTAAATTTTAAACCTTATCAGAAACAGGCTCCTGGAAAGAGGACACAATTTTAAAAATGTAGAATTTGTAGCAATGAGTGTTAAAGTTTTTTTTCTGCGTTCAGAATTAAAATAAGATTGCTAAAGCTTAGTGGTGTCCTACCCTGTTCCTCCTAAACAACACCCTTAAAGAGTTCGTTCAAATCGGAAGTTTCATTTCAATTTGAAATCTGAAGGAGGAGAATGTAGGATCTTCTTTCACTATAAGAGATATGAATTTCTTCCCAGTTGCTTAATAGATAGAGCCTCAATCGGCCAGTTAGAAAATACATGGTTTGAATCCATGGTACAGTTATTATTACACTAGATTATTACACATTTATGATATACTGTACACCTGGTTATAACACATTTATAATTTAGACTTCCTTAAAAATTTCTTTATTTTTTTTCTGGTTCAAGTTCAATTGCTAGCGATTATTTTCTCTTAAAAAGTTTTATGTTCTATCAAATACGAATAGGAATGGCAAGAGCAATTTTACTATCAAACAGCATTTTTTAAACAGACAAATGAAATGAAAGTCACATCAAGACTCATTCATCGGTTGGCTTGATATCACAAAAATCACTCATCACATCGAGATATTTGGCAAGACCAAGACACATCTTTCATTGCAGGCAATAACAAGCTAATTTGGTAAACCCAATTTCACATTTCACACTTTCTCTTATCCATCAAGACAAATGGTTTCCGGGCACCCCCTGTCATCTCACTTCTCGACCGAAACATTTGCAGTGTGTGGCGGGCTTTAGACTGTAGCCCCTAAAGCTCCCTTAATGCGGCCCTGAGTGGAAGTCTGAAATGCTTCTTTAAGGACATGTAAGGTCATTAAGAGCTATGTAGGAGGATGGGTGGGTGGATGGACAGATAGTGTTCATAGATAGTTCATAGAAGATTCTTATGAGGGGAGGGGGGATCTGAAATTTTATCAACACGTTAAATCAGAAAAAGGGTGTACTATGCAGATGAACTTAACTAAATTATTGCTGATAATTATAATATATTAAATGTCTTAATTATTTTAAATTACAAGATATAATTAAACATCATTTCCTCTAACATTATATGGAAGTTTTAAATATACCTTGCAAAGAACTTCTGTCTCAGCCTTGATTTAAATTGGCCTGTCTGCTTAGCCAATTGACTCTATCCATTAAACTGAAACATTAGTAATTTCTTCCATAGTAGAAATGGATCCTACATTCTCCCTCATATTTCAGAGTACAGTGAAGTTTGAGTTCTGTAAGGCTATCCACTTTTTCTTTTCTTCAGGACAGCATTCTGTTTGTCTTGTCATGCCACTCATGAATTGAAAATCGCTGTCATAAATCGTAGGATCCTTGGGAAAGTTGTTACTCGGCATCTTATATATTAAAAATCCTTGCATTTCTGATACAATTTTAGACATCTTATATCTGTACAAAGGGGAAACATACTATAATCGAATGTAAGCAAATTCTAGTGGAAACATACCGCCCCTCTATAAAAATACAAAATTGACAATGATAATTAAAAAAAAATTATTAATATATTCAGCACATGACTTTCAAAGCAGATTTACAAATTTCAATATTATGGAAAACAGTAATACAAAGTTTTCTTATTATTATATATATATCTCGTTAAAAATCTGTAGAATATTTTGCTGTTGCCGATTAGAACAAGCATACCAAATTCCATACTTAAGTAACACACATACGATATTATAACCAATGTTAAACTGTGCGTTACATTATAGTATATGTTATACGAAAAGAGGTAATACATCGGTTGTTAAAGTATCGTTCATGGTAACGGTATTTAAAAATGTCATATATTTCAAATGCATGAATTACACCGTTCATGAACATACTGTATGTGAAAAGCATCATTTTTCATATGTATGGATTACCGTTTATTGCACTTTAAAATACCATTTTTAACACTTTACAACATAATTGAAAAGTGTTTATGACTTTGTTCATTCTGTCTGCCTGTCCGTTAGCACGATAACTGCCGTAAAAATGACTTTATCAAAATGAAATTTTAGTATGATGTTCAGACGGTCTGTGGGACCTATGGGAATATAAATGAATAATATCACCCAATTAGTTGAACTCGGGTTGAAAAAATGAAATACATTGAACCCTATGGGACCAAATTTTTCAAACACTTTTTAAGCGAATTTAAAATTCACAAATTGCAAAAATATTCAAATTATCCCATAAAATTTATAAAAAAAATTATGTTTGATAGTTTTTTTAAATAAAAATTAAAATAATAATTGCACTCATATTATATGAAGAAAACACGTGACCCACTTCAAAATAAAATATGGCATCCGTCTTGTATCAAAATCGTGATTTTTAAAGTTCTTTTTAATTTATATTTAGTGTTGCATCTGTCCTAAAACCGCTTTATTTTTGATTTTTTTTTATGTGCATCTATATACTGCACTAATGCAATTACAATACTTTTGAGTTCAAATGATCACCAAACTTTGATTATTTCTGCAACGAAGCCTAATTTTCACATACGGAGAATGTAAACACATCAAGCTGTAAGATGAGTTGTATAACAATTACCGAATTTCTTTAATGTAAAATTATTTAGCTCTGGAGTCTGTAATATAGCTGATATGAATGAAACATTCATTGATTTTACATAGAGAAACAGACGATTCTATAGTATTGCCATTTTCGATGAAGTTTTAAGTATGGAGTTAGAAAGTACTTTTACCTCCATGGTTTTAAGTATTTAAGTAAAATAAATTATTGTAGTATTCTGATAATTTTAAAAATATTGCCGCTGAATGAAACGGATAGAAAAAAGTTTATGAATGAAATACTCACTGCTTTTATATAGAGAACCAGGCGATTTATATTTCGATGAAGTTATTTGAATAAAGTTAATTTGTTTCCGATGGCGTTTTCAAATATAATAAATCATTGTAGTATTGTGATAATTTTAAAAATATCACCGCTGAATGTATCACAATTTAGAGATTTTTAAATAAAATTGCATTGCAGTTGGAAAGTGTTTCATAATCAATTCTTTATGCTTGATTGTTATTACTTTAAAAATACCGTTTTTTGCTTTCCCTGCAATACATGGTAATGTATAGGGAAAGTATTGGAATCATGCCGGAAATCGCAACTCGAGTTTTCGACGGATCTACACGTTTCGAGACCTCTAGAATACGAAAAAACTATTTTTAGCGTGACGTCTGTGTGTGTGTCTGTCTGTGCACATTTTGTATCCACTCTAACTAAAAAACTAATTGACCGAATTTCATAAAATTTGGTACGTAAGTCACTTGTGGGCGAATCTGGTGCTGATTAGTTTTGGGTACGATTCGGGATAAAAGAACCCGCATTTCTTGCGAAATGGCCCGCAAAAGCTTGTATCCACTCTAGCTGAAAAACTAATGGACCGAATTTCACAAAATTCGGTAAATAAGTCGCTTGTAGGTCACCCTGGTGCTGATTAGATTTTGGTACGATTCGAAAAAAATAACCTACCTTTTTTTGCAAAATGGCCCGCAAAAATCGTCAAAATCTAAAATAAAAAACTACGTAAGCCAAATATATCCATTAAATTTTAGTTTTATACGTAATGTTTAACGAAGAAAAGAATAAGACCAACTCCATTACACTAGGTCTAGTCGTTCTCGAGATATTTTAGTTTTTTCGTATGTTCTCTACGCCATCTTTGAAAATAAGTCCAGTTACCAAATGAGAACGAAAATTGAATTATAAGTGAATTAAATTTAATTAAAATAAATAGAACGTGTATATAAGTCTGCAGGGAAAGTCATGTGCTGCCCACATCAGATTTTTTATACGTACAAATTACCATTCCTTCTCTCCTCTCTGCTTTTAATCCTGTTTCAGCTTCCTGATGTAATATTTTTACTTTCCCTGCAATACATGGTAATGTATAGGGAAAGTATTGGAATCATGCCGAAAATCGCAACTCGAGTTTTCGACGGATCTACACGTTTCGTGACCTCTGGAATACGAAAAAACTATTTTTAACGTGACGTGTGTGTGTGTGTGTCTGTCTGTGCAATGTATGTATCCACTCTAACTCAAAAACTAATGGACCGAATTTCATAAAATTTGGTTGGTAAGTCACTTGGGTGTGACCCTGGTGCTGATTAGTTTTTGGTACGATTCGGGATAAGAGAACCCGCTTGTTTTTCTGAAATGACCAGCAAAAATTGACTGTATCCACTATAGCTGAAAAACTAATGGACCGAATTTCACAAAATTCGGTAGATAAGTCGCTTGTGGGTTACCCTGGTGCTGATTAGATTTTGCTACGATTCGGAAAAAGTAACCTGCCTTTTTTTGCGAAATGGTCATAAAAAATCGTCAAAATCTAAAATAAAAAAACGACGTATGTTCAAATATATCCATTAAATGCTTGTGCTATACATAATTTTTAACGAAGAACAGCATAAGACCAACCCCATTACACTAGGACTAGCCGTTTTCGAGATATTTTAGTTTTTCTTATTTTCTCTACGCCACTTTTGAAAATAAATCCAGTTACTAAATGAGAACGAAAATTGAATTAAAAGTTAATTAAATTTAATTAAAATAAAGAGAACGTGGATATAAGTCTGCAGGGAAGTCATGTGCTGCCCACATCAGATTTTTACTTTCCCTTCAATATATGGTAATGTATAGGGAAAGAATTGGAGTCATGCCGAAAATCGCAACTCAAGTTTTCGACGGATCTACACGTTTCGAGACCTCTAGAATTCGAAAAAACTATTTTTAGCGTGACGTCTGTGTGTGTGTGTCTGTCTGTGCAATGTATGTATCCACTCTAACTCAAAAACTAATGGACCGAATTTCATAAAATTTGGTAAGTCACTTGGGTGTGACCCTGGTGCTGGTTAGTTTTTGGTACGATTCGTAAAAACAGAATCCGCCTTTTTTTGCGAAATGACCCGTAAAAATTTCATGTATCCACTCTAGCTAAAATACTAATTGACCAAATTTCACAAAATTTGGTAGATAAGTTACTTGTACGATATTCTGGTGCTGATTAGATTTTGGTATTAATCAGAAAAGTACAACCTGCCTTTTTTTACGAAATGGCCGCAAAAATGTCGTGTATCCACTTTAACTAAAATATTAATTGACCAAATTTCACAAAATTTGGTAGATAAGTTTCTTGGGGGATACTTTGGTGCTGATTAGATTTTGGCATTATTCGGAAAAGAACAACCTGCCTTTTTTTACGAAATGGCCCTCAAAATTCGCAAAATCTAAAAAAAAGCTATGTATGTTCAAATATATCAATTAAATGCTTGTTTTATACGTAATTTTTGATGAGGAAAATAATAAGAACAACTCTATTACTCTAGAATTAACCATGCTCGAGATATTTGAGATTTTTCGCATTTAGTTATGCCACTTTTAGAAAAATGTCCAATTATCAAATAAGGAAGAAATTGAATTAAAAATGCAAATTTAGTGTTATTTTGTGCAACTAAACTCAATTTAATGAATTATTAAAGAAATAAAAAAAAAAATGAATTTGAGTCTGCAGGGAAAGTCATGTGCTGCCCACATCAGATTTTTTAGCTTTATTCTCATATGTATAAATTGCCCTTTATCCATGCTTAAATATATCTGGAAATAATTAAGCAAACTATATACAGCGAAACCTGGTTAAAGTGACCACCCATGGGACCGTGAAAACTGGTCATTTTATGAAAATGGCAGTGGGTACTATATGAAAATGGCAGTGGTTACTATATGAAAATGGTATCGTCACTTTGAGAAAAGTGGTCACTTTAGCCAGGTGGTCAATATACCAAGGTGGTCGCTTTACCAGGTTTCACTGTATATAGTTCGATTGCTTATTTCTAGATATGTCTGGCTCATTGAAAATAAATGTGAAATTTCTAATATTTTTCAAACGACTCGTGGTATCTAATAAACAATGGTGTCCACTAATTTCTGGCTAAAAGTATTTACAAAGCATTGAGTCATTTAATTATATTCAACGTATTTAAATATATTATGTTTTTTTTTATTATTATTATTAAAAATGTGAAATGTATCTCGAGTACGACAATAGTTTTTGTTCTGTGAATGATGTCTGTGGTCTGTCATTCGCTTATAAATATAAAATGACATAAATGGGCCATTTTAAAAAGGTTTCGACAGAATTATTTTTTTATAATGTTTTAATGATTTTTGAAAAATTAAAAGACGTTCCTCATGTCAGAATTGACCCAAAATCATCAATAGGCCTTTGATATTTATACATTGAAATAATCGTATCAATCGTACCAGTTTGCTTAATCTATGCGGGAGATATAGCGTTCTGTGTATGGAAAAGTAAAATTTCCAATATGACTCCAGGCAGCTCATATTGGAAATTTTACGTCATCGGAATAACGTTTAATGATGACAACGTCATATTGGATGCCTGACCGACGCCAGACCTAGCGGCCTATGTGAACTTCATCATTCAAATCAATGTACTGCTAGGACGCGGTGTTAACTTGGCGTCACAGTGCGTGACTACAAAAATAACGCACATCGCTAGTGTGCACCGAATCTAAACACGCATGTTGAAAATACTTGAAATCGCAAAAAAGAAAAGAACCCTCATTTGGGGGCTCATGACGATTCAGCCCTTATCCAACCTTTGCTTATCCCTTGCTTATCCAACCCCTATCCAACGCCTGCTTAGCAGGCGCGTAATGTGACTTCGAAACCACGCACACGTATTCAAGGATTACAATGAACGCGGCCTAGCGGTGCCATAACTCTGCAAGCTCTTTTGCATTGCGTACGTAATTTTTTGCATGTAGTCATATTTATACACTAGTACATTTAAATACAATTTATTCCATCTTGTTCTCCTGGGCGGGATATCTGGGATGGGTCCCTTGTAAGCATCCCATGTGTTGATATATATCATTTGGCATCAGGGCCTGATTAACGCAAAAATTTTAGGCCTCAAAATTTTATTTGTATGTAATAAACTTTAAGCAGAAATATTTTTTACTTTTTAAGAAAACATATTATTAATGAAGTAAATCTTCCTAAAATGAAAATATAAAACTAATAATTCATTGAAATGAATTTTTTTCCCTAAAATTTCAGAATGCAGGCATTTTGCCTCCCTATATATTGCTTTAAAGTAAAAAATCTGATGTGGACAGCACATGACTTTCCCTGCAGACTTATATCCACGTTCTCTTTATTTTAATTAAATTTATTTCACTTTTAATTCAATTTTCGTTCTCATTTGAAAACTGGACTTATTTTCAAAAATGGTGTAGGAAAAATACGAAAAACTAAACTATCTCGAGAACGACTAGTCCTAGTCTAATGGGGTTGGTCTTATTCTTTTCTTCGCTACAAATTATGTATTAAACAAGCATTTAATGGCTATATTTGAGCATACGTAGTTCTTAAATTTAGATTTTGATGATTTTTGCGGGCCATTTTGCAAAAAAAGGCAGGTTATTTTTTTTCGAATTATACCAAAATCTAATCAGCACCAGGGTGGCCTACAAGCGACTTATCTACCAAATTTTGTGAAATTCGGTCCATTAGTTTTTCAGTTAGAGTGGATACAAGCTTTTGCGAGCCATTTCGCAAAAAAAGGCGGGTTCTTTTAACCCGAGTCATACCCAAAACTAATCAACACGAGAGTCGTGCACAAGTGACTTACTTACCAAATTTTATGAAATTCGATCAATTAGTTTTTTAGTTAGAGTGGATACAAAATCTGCACAGACAGACACACACACAGACGTCACGCTAAAAATAGTTTTTTCGTATTCTAGAGGTCTCGAAACGTGTAGATCCGTCGAAAACTCGAGTTGTGATTTTCGGCATGATTCCAATACTTTCCCTATACATTACCATGTATTGCAGGGAAAGTAAAAATCTGATGTGGGCAGCACATGACTTTCCCTGCAGTCTTATATTAACGTTCTCTTTCTTTTAACTAGATTTATTTCACTTTTAATTCAATTTTCGTTCTCATGCGGTAACCGGGCTTATTTTCAAAGGTGGCGTAGGGAAAGTACGAAAAATTAAAATATCTCGAGAACGGCTAGTCCTAGTTGTAATGGGGTTGGTCTTATTCTTTTCGTCGTTAAAAATTACGTATTAAATCAGCATTTAATGGATATATTTGAGTATACCCAGTTTTTTATTTTAGATTTTGGCAATTTTTGCGGGCCATTTTGCAAAAAAAGGCAGGTTATTTTTTTCTGAATCGTACCAAAATCTAATCAGCACCAGGGTGACCTATACGTGACTCATCTACCGAATTTTGTGAAATTCGGTCCATTAGTTTTTCAGCTACAGTGGATACAAGCTTTTGCGGGCCATTTCACAAAAAAGGCGGGTTCTTTTATTCCGAATCGTACCCAAAACTAATCAGCACCAGCCCCGCCTACAAGTGACTTACCTACAAAATTTTGTGAAATTCGGTCCATTAGTTTTTTAGTTAGAGTGGATACAAAATCTGCACAGACAGACAGACAGACAGACACACACACAGACGTCACGCTAAAAATGGTTTTTTCGTATTCTAGAGGTCTCGAAACGTGTAGATCCGTCGAAAACTCGAGTTGCGATTTTCGGCACGATTCCAATACTTTCCCTATACATTACCATGTATTGCAGGGAAAGTAAAAATATGGAAGTTTACATGTACAAATGGCCTTCGGCGATGCGGCTCCGAAATATCACTATGCTCTGGGGCCCTTTTTGGCTTAATAACTCTGTTTGGCATCCTCTCATTGGCTCTGTTTGGTGTCTGCTCATTTTGTTTGTTTCTTCAGCATAGAGATTGGTGCAACTACCTGCACCATAGTTAGATGCTGTGAACTTCTGTTTGTTCAACGACTGTTTGTGTTGACTCATATACCAACGTGTCGCTTTTGAGAACTTTCTAAGGCTCATGCTGCTCTGCGTTTTGACATCTCACAGAAAACTATGCAGGTTGTTTGTTCAGATGACCCAGATATGACGAAGTTTCTCTCAAGTAAATTCTATTTCCAGAATTAGATTTGGAGGACGTATAAGTATTGTAATCCAGGTGATTTGATCTAGATATATAAAATTTTATTTGAACCATAATTAGTGTTGGTCTGAAGCCCCCAAGAACCCCACGGAGAATAAGTTCCCACAGGTCCCCATGACAAGTGGAAGAAAAACAGTCTTGCAATTTGGAGCTTTTTATTTTGTTATTTGATTTTAGAATGTAAAAATCTGATGTGGGCAGCACATGACTTTCCCTGCAGACTTATATCCACGTTTTCTTTTTAATTTTAATTAAATTTTATTCACTTTTAATTCAATTTTCGTTCTTGTTTGGTAACTGGACTTATTTTCATACGAAAAAACTAAAATATCTCGAGAACGGCTAATCCTAGTGTAATGGAGTTGGTCTTAGTCTTTTCTTTGTTAAAAATTACGTATTAAACAAGCATTTAATGGATATATTTGAGCATAGATAGTTTTTTCTTTTAAATTTTGGCGATTTTTGAGAGCTATTTTGCAAAAAAAGGCAGGCTATTTTTTTCCGAATCGTACTACAATCTAATCAGCACCAGAGTGCCGCACAAGTGACTTATCTAGGATCCTGTAAAACCGAGAGGTAGGCCAGGTCCGCACTGCTGTCTCCAAGTGACTTATCTACCGAAGTTTGTGAAATTCGGTCCATTAGTTCTTCAGCTAGAGTGGATACAAGCTTTTGCAGGCCATTTCGCAAAAAAAGGCGGGTTCTTTTATCCCGAATTGTACCAAAAACTAATCAGCACTAGATTCGCCCACAAGTGTCTTACCTACCAAATTTTATGAAATTCAGTCCATTAGTTTTTTAGTTAGAATGGATATAAAATCTGCACAGACAGACAGACACACACACACACAGACGTCACGCTAAAAATAATTTTTTCGTATTCTAGAGGTCTCGAAACGTGTAGATCCGTCGAAAACTCGAGTTGCGATTTTCGGCATGATTCCAATACTTTCCCTATACATTGCCATGTATTGTAGGGAAAGTAAAAATTTGATGTGGGCTGCACATGACTTTCCCTGCAGACTTATATTAACGTTCTCTTTATTTTAATTAAATTTATTTCACTTTTAATTCAATTTTCGTTCTCATTCGGTAACCGGACTTATTTTCAAAGGTAGCGTAGAGAAAATACGGAAAACTGAAATATCTCGAGAACGGCTAGTCCTAGTGTAATGGGGTTGGTCTTATTATTTTCGTCGTTAAAAATTACGTATTAAACGAGCATTTAATGGATATATTTCAGTATACTTAGTTTTTTAGTTTAGATTTTGATGATTTTTGCGGGCCATTTTGCAAAAAAAGGCAGGTTATTTTTTTCCGAATCGTACCAAAATCTAATCAGTACCAGGGTAACTCACAAGTGACTCATCTACTGAATTTTGTGAAATTCGGTCCAGTAGTTTTTCAGTTAGAGTGGATACAAGCTTTTGCGGGCCATTTCGCAAAAAAAAGGCGGGTTCTTTTATTCCAAATCGTACCCAAAACTAATCAGCACCAGACTCGCTCACAAGTGACTTACCTACCAAATTTTGTGAAATTCGGTCCATTAGTTTTTTAGTTAGAGTGGATACAACATCTGCACAGACAGACTCACACACACACAGACGTCACGCTAAAAATGGTTTTTTCGTATTCTAGAGGTCTTGAAACGTGTAGATCCGTCGAAAACTCGAGTTGCGATTTTCGACATGATTCCAATACTTTCCCTATACATTACCATGTATTGCAGAGAAAGTAAAAAGGAGCTTGCACACTGCCGAATCTTTAGCCATGTTGTCTACAAGTGTATGCCGCTTTGCGTTTGAAGCTATTTCCCTTTCAACAAGTATTAATAACAGAGGTTCAAATATTTTTTCGCTTCAAAGGTTTCTTAATTTAGTCTTAATAATCTTCACCTTGGAAATGTTACTTTTTTTTTCACATAACACTTGATAAATAGAAATAGTCAAAGCAAATTCGTACCATTAAAATAAATTAGCATATGTTTATTTCAGAATACGAAATTTGTTGAATAATTTTAAATCACAACTGAGCCATCGTTCCAAGCGTTGCAGTTAACCCTACTCTTATCATATTCGAAGTCATTACGCAATCCATCTAGATTCAGGGTTTCTCCATCTTCGCTATGGCTGGCTTGCACAGGATTTGCAAAGGACTTCTAAGCAGTGGAACACAGTAACATCAAAGTAACTAGCGCCGTAACGTGTGCAATTATTTGTAACTTGTTACTTAACTAACTGTTGATTATGCAATGTTAAATGCATGCACATGAAGTACTGAAGTGGAAAACAAGAAGAAGAGGCCATGTTGAGGATCTAGACTATTCATTTCATAAAGTTTTTTTTTTTTTTTTTTTTTGAAAAAAAGAAAAAATATCGGGTTGTTAAAGGGAGGGGTTGGGAACTGGTGCCCGGACCCGACTTACACCCGTGCCAAGTCGACACTGACCATAATTTTCACAACATACAGAACATTTTACAAAGAGAAGCTTTTTAAAGATCGAGAATGTTCATTGATATATGCATGGAATCATTCTCACAATACAGCGAGACGTTCATATGGTTTCATTCGCTTAACACTCATCAGTAGGGAATAATTGCTAATTGCAGTGACAGCAAATAAACTTGAAATGTGCCACATTCTTACAAATCATTATTGTGATTGACAAACTCCAAGTTCCAACTAACCTGTTCCGGGTACCTGGGTTCAAACTAACATTCGGGGCAACAATAATATGTAAAACAGATTTTGGGACAATCCCGTAACTGAGATAAAGCATTGCAATCTACCATTGAGGTCTTATGATCGAATTTCTCATTTCGTGTTAATAATAAATACCATGTACTTTTAATAATTAGTAAAAATAACACTTTATATTTAACATTTGAAACTGTGTCCTTTGAAAAGTTTCAACTGTCACTGTTAAAAATCTGATGTGGGCAGCATATGACTTTCCCTGCAGACTTATATCCACGTTCTCTTTATTTTAATTAAATTTAATTCACTTTTAATTCACTTTTTTTCTCATTTGGTAAGTGGACTTATTTTCAAAGGTGACTTAGGGAAAATACGAAAAAACTGAAATATCTCGAGAACGGCTAGTTCTAGTGTAATGGGGTTGGTCTTATTCTTTTCATCGTTAAAAATTACGTAAAAACAAGCATTTCATGGATATATTTGAGCATACGTATGTATTTATTTTAGATTTTGACGATTTTTGAGGGCCATTTCGCAAAAGAAGACAGGTTCTTCTTTTCCGAAATCTACAAGCAACTAATCTACCGAATTTTGTGAAATTCGGTCCATTAGTTTTTCAGCTAGAGTGGATACAGTCTTATGCGGGCTATTTCGCAAAAAAGGCAGGTTCTTTTATTCCGAATGGTACCCCAAACTAATCAGCACCAGATTCGCCCACAAGGGACTTACCTACCAAATTTTATGAAATTCGGTCAACTAAATAGTTGGAGTGGATACTAAATCTGCACAGACACACACACACTGACGTTACGCTAAAAATAGTTTTTTCGTATTCTAGAGGTCTCGAAACGTGTAGATCCGTCGAAAACTCGAGTTGTGATTTTCGGTATGATTCCAATACTTTCCCTATACATTGCCATGTATTGCAGGGAAAGTAAAAATGTTAAAACCAAAATGCAAATGACAATAATTTACAACTTTTAAATCACCTGTTTCCATGGAGATCTACGGTGAAATAGCTTGAGAATAGTTTTTTCTGAAAAATCACGAGTTCTTATTTTATTTATTTTTTTGGTAGATAATATATGTTAAGTTTGTTCTTTTTTGTCCCAGAAAGCTTTGTTTCTTGTAACCACAGGTCCTCCCCCGAAAGGACCTCTGCTGCATTGTGATTCTGACAAAACCAGCTATACTAAATAACTGCAGTCGAATTTATAGATTCCCGGTTTCTAATTGCAAAGAACACAACAATGCAAGCTTCATAATTATAAATGATGCTGGATTTGTTCTTGCCGTCAACACGATTAACCGCTATGAGATTATGATGAACTCTAATGAGAGTAAAAATGTAAGCGATTCTAAAAAATAAATAAAAAATGAATCTCATGCCTTTACAATAATTTTAACTCACTGTACAAATTGTACATCATTAATCAAGCAACAAGAATATTAACACAGAGAAAAACAGCTTTGAAAGTTAAGCTTCTAAATAAAATGACCACGTTTTAATAGGATATGTTTAATTTTAGTTTTATTTTTAATACGCAGAATGCGAATCGGCAATTGAACTCATTTCTCGTAAACCATCACATATTACGATGCGAAATCCAAGTTTTATTTCCTATGCCATAAAAAAAATTGCGTTTTTCGCAAACTATAAATATTTTATTTTTCTTTACATTCGCTCACTGATCGAAGCGTTAACGACAATAAAAGAAAATATCCGCTTACTCTTTAAATTATAACGTTTAGCATGTGTTCAAATGCAGATAGATGTGAACAAAAAATATCTGATGTGCGTAGCACATTATTTTCCCATTTCTCTTTCTTTCCTTTATAAATCATTAAATTGGGTTTAATTGCACAAAATAACACGGACAATTATTTCAAATTACGCTGAAATTGCAGTTTTATTTCAATTTTCGTTTCTATTTGTTGATTGGACGTATTTTCAAAGACGGCGTGGTAAAAATCAAGGAAAACTAAAATATATCGAGAATGGCTAGACATAAAGTTATAGAGTTGGTTTTATTCTTTTTGTCGTCAAAAATTACGTATAAAACAAGTATTTAATTGATATATTTGAGCATACGTAGTCTTTTATTTTAGATTTTGGCAATTTTTTCGGACCATTTTTCAAACCTTCTTTCCGAATCGTACTAAAATTTAATCAGCACCAGATTATCCCACAGGTGACTTATCTATCAAATTTTAGGCAATTTGGTCAATTAGTTTTTCAGCTGGATTGGATACATACATTGTTCCGACAGACAGGCAAACACACACAAACGTCACGCTAAGCATTGTTTTTCCGGATTCTAGAATGTTCGACTCAAAACGTGTAGATCCGTCAAAAACTCAAATTGAGATTTTCGACACGATTCCAATATTTTTTCAATATATACATTACCATGCATTGCAGTGAAAGTAAAAATTTGATGTGGGCAGCACATGACTTTCCCTGCAGACTTATATCCACGTTCTCTTTATTTTAATTAAATTTAATTCACTTTTAATTCAATTTTCGTTCTCATTTGATGACTGGACTTATTTTCAAAGGTGACGTATAGAAAATACGAAGAAACTAAAGTATCTCGAGAACAGATAGTCCTAGTGTAATGGGGTTGGTCTTATTCTTTTCTTCGTTAAAAATTACGTATTAAACAAGCATTTAATGGATATATTTGAGCATACGTAGTTTTTATTTTAGATATTGGCGATTTTTGAGGAGCCATTTTGCAAAAAAAAATTAGGTTATTTTTTCCGAATCGTACCAAAATCTAATCAGTACCACGGTGTCCCACAAGTGATTTATCTACCGAATTTTGTGGAATTCGGTCCATTAGCTTTTCAGCTAGAGTGGATACAAGCTTTTGCGGGCCATTAAGCAAAAAAGGCGGGTTCTTTTATCCCGAACCGTACCCAAAACTAATCAGCACCAGATTCGCTCACAAGTGACTTACCTACCAAATGTCAATTAGTTTTTTAATTAGAGTGGATACAAAATCTGCACAGACAGACACACAGACGTCACGCTAAAAATGGTTTTTTTCGTATTCTAGAGGTCTCGAAACGTGTAGATCCGTCGAAAACTCGAGTTGCGATTTTCGACATGATTCCAATACTTTCCCTATACATTACCATGTATTGCAGGGAAAGTAAAAATCTGATGTGGGCAGCACATGACTTTCCCTGCAGACTTATATTCACGTTCTCTTGATTTAATTAAATTTATTTCACTTTTAATTCAGTTTTCGTTCTCATTCGGTAACCGGACTTATTTTCAAAGGAGGCGTAGAGAAAATACGAAAAACTAAAATATCTCGAGAACGTCTGGTCCTAATGTAATGGGGTTGGTCTTATACTTTTCTTCGCTAAAAATTACGTATTAAACAAGCATTTAATGGATATATTTCAACATACGTAGTTCTTTAGTTTAGATTTGAACGATTTTTGCGGGTCATTTTGCAAAAAAATGCAGGTTATTTTTTACTGAATCTTACCAAAATCTAATCAGCACCAGAGTGACCCACAAATGACTCATCTGCTGAATTTTGTGAAATTCGGTTCACTAGTTTTTTAGTTAGAGTGGATACAAGCTTTTGCGGGCCATTTCGCAAAAATGGGCGGGTTCTTTTATCCCGAATCGGACCCAAAACTAATCAGCACCAGACTCACCCACAAGTGACTTACCTACCAAATTTTGTGAAATTCGGTCTATTAGTTTTTTAGTTACAGTGGATACAAAATCTGCACAGACAGACACACAGACAGACACGCAGACAGTCAGACACACACACAGACGTCACGCTGAAAATGGTTTTTTCGTATTCTAGAGGTCTTGAAACGTGTAGATCCGTCGAAAACTCGAGTTGCGATTTTCGACATGATTTCAATACTTTCCCTATACATTACCATGTATTGCAGGGAAAGTAAAAATATTAGGAGGAAAGGATAGTTCTGTTAACCGATTCAGTAATTGCCATGTGAGTGATTCAGTTCTTCAACTATCGTCTGCGTTTTAAAGATAAGTTGGAATGAAGTACAATGAAATTGTTGTTTATTCTGTAAGCATGATCTTAAGCTTAAAAATTGCTCCTGTAGGGTGGTTTTCAAACAATCATTTCATAACTGTGTAAGGTTTGTGAGATTTCTTTGTTAACTTAATGGTCTATTCTGTTACACCCTAATCCTTCCGGGCCAACGACCGTACCGTGCTGAAAACACCGGTTCTCGTTAGATCACCGAAGTCAGGCAGCATCGGGCGCGGTTAGTACTTGGGTGGGTGACCACCTGGGAACACCGCGTGTTGTTGGCTCTTTTCGGGCGCGGCAGCCCAGTGGTTAGCGCGCGATTCTCGCCGCTGCCAGAACTGCCGCCGTGTTCATGCGGAGTACGATCACGTTAAACATGTGGGTCCGTAAGTCCTTCCGAGAGGTTGGTGGTAGGGGAAGGAGGGTACGGTCCCTGTGGATGCCTCCCCCACTGGGTTCCGGTCCAAATTGGGTGGCACTTCCCGGCCGTCCAAACAGTTACCTTACACCTTTCTGGTAGGTCGGACGGTCTGGGTCTCAACAACAACAACCCTAATCCTTCCCTACTATACTTTAACCCTGAAATACACGCTGTGACAAAATAATTGACGACCCTTAAAAATTTTCTTAGAACCGCACAAGCCTTTGTCTCTAAGCCAGATTTAAGGAAAGTAGTTACAGAGCTCTACTCTTCTGACCATATTATTGCATTAGCTTATTAATTTCTTACTTTCCCTGCAATACATGGTAATGTATAAGGAAAGTAATGGAATCATGTCGAAAATCGCAACTCGAGTTTTCGACGGATTTACACGTTTCAAGGCCTCTTGAATACGAAAAAACCATTTTTAGCGTGACGTCTGTGTGTGTGTCTGTCTGTCTGTCTGTGCAGATTTTTTATCCACTCTAAATAAAAAACTAATTGACCGAATTTCACAAAATTTGGTAGGTAAGTCACTTGTGGGCGAGTCTGGTGCTGATTAGTTTTGGGTACGATTCGGGATAAAAAGAACCCGCCTATTTTTGCGAAATGGCCCGCAAAAGCTTGTATCCACTGTAACTGAAAAACTAATGGACAGAATTTCACAAAATTCAGCAGATGAGTCACTTGTGGGGCACCCTGGTGCTGATTAGATTTTGGTACGATTCGAAAAAAAATAACCTGCCTTTTTTTGCAAAATGGCTCGCAAAAATCTAAACTAAAGAACTAGGTATGCTTAAATATATCCATTAAATGCTTGTTTAATACGTAATTTTTAGCGAAGAAAAGAATAAGACCAACCCCATTACACTAGGATTAGCACCGGCCGCCCATTAAAAACTGCTCCTAGGATGAGCTGGTCGGCCTGGGCTTTCGACTCTAGGACTAGCCGTTCTCGAGATATTTTAGCTTTTTGTATTTTCCCTACGCCACCTTTGAAAATAAGCCCAGTTACCGAATGAAAACGAAAATTGAATTAAAAGTGAAATAAATTTAATTAAAATAAAGAGAAGTCTGCAGGGAAAGTCATATGCTACCCACATCAGATTTTTTAATTTTCTTGCATCCAAATTTATCTATTTATTTGTATATTGCCTATTTATTGTATGTGCCACAACAGTAGGTGAAACTGCCAAATTTTTTTTTTACGAATAATCTCTTAAATACCTACCTCTCTTAGAGGTTATTTAAATTTCACTTTAAAAGAAAAATTTCATTGTATCTTCTCGACTTCCATCTTGTAACAGTAAATGTTTTATTTATGCAACACAATATTTCAAGATGCACACAAAACTGACTTATCACGAACCATATTTCTGGTATACCTGTCAATGACTCCTGAATAAGAACAAAACGAATAAAAAAATTAATTAAAATTTAGACAATTTTGGAACTTTAATTATAATTTCAAATAACCAATTTTCTGGATTCACTTTATTTATTTACTTTCAAATTCTTTCATGCATTTTGCAAGATTAAACACACGATTTGAAAGTGCGTCATAAGTCAAAAGACGGCTTGCATGTAAATTTTGTTTGTCCAACTGGTTACTGACGCCAAGTGATCTCATTCGCAAATCAATCGGAATAAGAGAAACTCGACAAAATTCACAGCACTTCCTAAGAGCGTTTCAATTGCAGTCACAAGTTCCTAAGGCGCAGTTATTTTCTCCAGCATGGTAAGCTAGGTTCTTCTTAAGCATTTAAGTATTTCTCAAACATTTATTTTTATGTAACATTACAGGTGAACCTGCTTAGTGAAATATCAGTTTACCCTGATCATTATGATAGTATTCCGAAATTCTACTTATTAAACATTGCCCTAACAAAATTATCCAGTTGTCGAAATTGGAATAATTTTGGATTCTGTAATATACGTACTGAGTCAGTACTCTGACCTATATTATTAAAGCTATTCGATTTGGAATTATCCACTTAGAAACATTCGGAGAATTTTTTCATATAGAATATATTAGATGATGATGGTGAATGCTGTATGTAGCGTATTCAATATATTACAGCATTTAGCTGTTTAATATTGCATCCTAGACATAGTTTCGAACTTTTTTATTTCAGATTGCCATACAGTCTCATAAAATTGTAAATGAATAAAGCGAAATCAAACAGATCCTGTTAATTGAATAGCCCTCTTAATTGAATATTTCTAAGGAAAAGGGCCACGAGCACGACTGCATTTTTATATCGAACAATTTACAGAGTAGCATGCACTTTATACAGCAACTGGTTGACATTAACTATTTCCTTGCTTTCCAGAAATATATTACTATGTATATTCATGCATTCCTTATTTATGACTAACTTTATTCGAAACTTTACGAGATTATGTATTGCGTAGTTAATTTTTCAAATTTACATGGTATCTTTTGTGTCATAAAAACATGTTTTTCAGACTGTTTAGACAGATGCGGACTGTTACACAAATGCTGTTTTATGTTGAGGATTTAATTGCTTAATAAAACAGTGCGTTTTATTATAGTAACGTATAACTGTTCTTGAGAGACATACTAATCAATTGCACTTATTTTCTCCGTCACCGTGGTATTCTTTTTGGTATGCATGTAAATCTCTAAAATATATTTAGTTATAGTCAGTGATTATTTCAAGAGTTTTGGGCCTTTGGGGGGGGGGGGGGGATTGCTGTCAGAATTTCAAGCACTTTCGGAAATATTTATTTTTGAATATAACGTACTAAAAGTGTTGTTTTGACAATGCCTGTCTCTTTGCAGATTGAACGAATGGGTCGATTATCATCGACAGCAATATTTTCCGGTTTGTTTCGTGACTTCATTTGACAGGGTTTATTTACCAGTGTTGTTGCACGGCATTCCTAGTAAACAAAAATATATCTGTTAAGACTACCTTAAGGGAAATCTGTGTTTATAATAAAATAATTATACTGAATTGATTTTTTGAAATTATTTTATT
This sequence comes from Amaurobius ferox, assembly GCA_951213105.1. Taxonomy (NCBI): domain Eukaryota; kingdom Metazoa; phylum Arthropoda; class Arachnida; order Araneae; family Amaurobiidae; genus Amaurobius; species Amaurobius ferox. The sequence goes on from OX578136.1 coordinate 74,472,110, forward strand.
GATGGATGATCCATGTTTCTTTCGTGTTCTAAATGTTGACCATTCAAACTTACATTCGTGATAGTTCTGCCATATTTAAATATAGTTTTTTCTGGAGTATATATTATAGTTGCACCTTTCAATATTTTTTCCAGAATATGACCCTATCTCCAGGGTTTAAAAACAGTTCTGTTTATTATTCAGTGGTTGATTTCACTCACTCTGCACTGATTCTGATTTTTTTTTTTTTTTTAATAGTGAAGAATAGTGATTTTTTAGATGTATTCACTATTTGAAATGAAAAACCTACTACAGGAAAACCATTGCTACATTGCTAAATTACCGAAGTATTGAACTCCCTTCTTTCAGATTTAAGGTGCAATTTCTAAGAAAACATAGAACAGTCATACAATAATAATAATAATAATAAAAATCTGATATGAGCAGCACATGACATTCCCTGCAGATTCAAATTCATTTTGGATTTTTTTTTATTTCATTATGCATTAAATTGAGTTTAATTGCAGAAAATAATATGGATAATTTTCTGATATAATATCTAATTCGTTTTTGTATTACATCTTCGTTTCGTTTGGCAACTTAATGCACTTTAAGTTCTTCAGATTTTTAAAATTACAAAAACTACAATATCTCGAGAACGGTTTATTCTACAGTCATGGGGTCAGATTTATACTCTTATTTGTCAAACTTTACACGTAGAACAAGTACTTAATCAATTTTAGTCTTTTATTTCAGAGTTTCACTATCTTGCACATGTAGTATTTCATTTTAGATTGAATATAGATTGAATTTAGATTGAATTAGATTCGCGGATCATTTCACAAAAATGGCGGATTCCTTTTCTTGCAAATTGCATTAAAATCTAACCAGCATCACAGTATTGTATGAGCGACATATCCACCAATTTTTGTGTAATTTGATCAATTAGTTTGTCAGCTAGAGTGGATACATACAATTTTGGGGGGTCATTTCGCAATAAACGCATGTTCATTTATCCTGAACCGTACCAAAATCTAATCAGTACCAGAGTCGCCCACAAGTGTCTTATCTGCCAAATTTTATAAAATTTAATCGATCAGTTGAGTTACAGTGAATATATACAATTTTTGCGAGCCATTTCGCAAAAAAAGAAAAAAAAAGCAAGTTCTTCTCTTTCGAATCGTATCAAAATCTAATCAGCACCAGGGTGACCCACAAGTGACTTATCTACCAATTTTTTTAAAATTTGATCTATTAGTTTTTCCGTTAGCGTGGATACAGGCAATTTTTGCGAACCATTTCGCAAACAGAGACGGGTTCTTTTATCTCGAATCGTACCAAAAACTAATCAGCACCAGGGTCACACACAAGTGACTTACCTACCAAATTTTATGAAATTCGGTCAATTAGTTTTTGAGTTAGAGTAGATACATACATTGCACAGACAGACAGACACACACATACAGACTTCACGCTAAAAATGTTTTTTTTTCTATTCTAGAGGTCTCAAAACGTGTAGATCCGTCGAAAACTCGAGTTGCAATTTTTGGCATGATTCCAATACTTTCCCTATACATTACCATGTATTGCAGGGAAAATAATAATAATAATAATAATAGCATGATTTAAACTACAAACCTTTTGAGAGTTCAGGGGTATCCAGAAATCGTCCCAGAGTCACATTCAACAAACAGAAGAGATGAATCGCAAAGATTTTTAACCTTTAATAATAAGCATTAGCTGTCAAAGGACTGAGTGGAAAGGGTTCTTGACTCAACGTAATAGCGACTTGAGGGACTCCAAGGAATCGGCAAAATTCGGGACAAGGAGACGAGTTGCACTTAAGCCAACAATGAGAGGTAAGCAAGAATTGTATTTCCTCTTTCTCTCTCTCTTTATATATATATATATATATAACTTTTCTTTCATTGGACTTTCAAACTTTTATTATATATATATATATATATATATATATATATATTAATGGCTTGTTTTTTAAAGTGTTTTACGTTTTTTTTTAGGTAATAGTAAGTGTCTTGTTGGAAATGTTCGTTTCCATGTTCGTTATTAAAATTATCAACTCAGTGTGTATCAACTTCCACTCGATAGCATCCAAAAATACTTTCACAATTATAGCGGCTAATATATATATATATATATATATATATATATATATATATATATATATATATATATATATACATATAATGTGTGTGTAATTATTTATTAATTATATATATATATATATATATAATGTGTGTGTGTGTAATTATTTATCAATTATATAAATAAATAAAAATGGAAAATAATAAAACGAGTTTTAAAAAAATTAGTAAAATCAAAAAATTAGAAAATAAGATGCATTAATGTTATGAATTTTATTTTCGCTAAAAATTGTAACTTTTTCCAGTTTTGAAACTACGATTTGAACGCCCTTATAATGGTGTATAGTGGTATTCTCGTTTATCCAGTTTTTCTATGAATTACTTGTTTAGAAAGAATTTTCATCTTTGCTTCATGTTCATATTCTGAATAGTATTCTGTGGTTCATATCCTGAAACTAGCGTCTACAGCTCGCAAACTTTCGATTTATCAAAAACGCTGCAGCACTCAGTTTTGCTTTTTACGCATGCGCGCGCGATGATGTGGATTTCGCGGGGCTCAATGTTTGTTCTTACAGTTTCTCTTTCTACGCCGGTTTATAAAGTTGTTGAGACCCAGACCGTCCGACCTACCAGAAAGGTGTAAGGTAACTGTTTGGACGGCCGGGAAGTGCCACCCAATTTAGACCGCAACCCAGAGGGGGAGGCATCCACAGGGACCGTACCCTCCTTACCTTACCACCAACCTCTCGGAAGGACTTACAGACCCACATGTTTACCGTGATCGTACTCCGCATGAATACGGCGGCAGTTGTGGCAGCGTGCAAATCCAGTGCGCAAACCACCGGGCTGCCGGTTTATAAAGTAAATTTCTCGATATAAAGGGATAAATTACATGATCTACGATTTCATATAGGAATGGGGGATCGATTGACAAGATAGTAGATAAACTTTTTTATCAGTTTGTAACAACGAAAGTAGCTGAAATTCATTTTCTGAAATTAAAATTAAATTTCACCACACGTTATGGAATTGGTGATGAAATTTATTTTTAACTTCGCAACATGTTTAAAAATCAAATATCTGTTATTTTCATTTTGCTCATGAAAATTCTAATGTTAAATAATGTTTTTACACGAATCAAAATGGAAATGTGTAGCTTTACTATTAATATGTGTACACAGATCAGTTCGAAGAAAAAATAACAGTTGTAGATGTAACTTAAATATAAAATAACTTTTAAATCATCAGTTCAGAAAAAATATATTGTTTCTCAACAAAGGGAAAGTGAAGATTTTATCTAGATGCTGATGTAACACAATGCAGAATGTGATTTTTTAGAATTTTTTTTTTAATTTAAAACATATTTATTTTAACCCAGGGCACCTCTTCCTGAAAAACCATGGTTCAACCAACAAGCTCTGTTTTTAACTGCATTAGTATACTATTCTCAGCCTGAACTTACTTATAATTGAACTATTAAAAGCAAAATATTTGCAAATTACTTAATAATTTTAACTATACAATACTCCCAATATAAGTATCTTTATCACATTTTGTGACCATTCATACAAGTGATGTTATGAATTGACACTGACCCACTTTTTATGGTTTGAATTCCTTTTCTATAAAAATAACTCGGTGACATTTTTATGCATATGTATATATATATACACACACACATTGAAGGGGGCATATTTTAAACAGACGAGGAAAGAGTTTTGCGGGGGAAATTTATCTAAAATTAATTAAAATGCAGGTTTACAATATCATCATGGAGAGATTTGCCAAAAATGTTTCAGTGGTTGGTGTGAACCCTCCAATCCCTTATATATATATATATTGATGAGATAATGTTAACTTGACTGTGAAACAAAAATTTGGCTTTATAACAGCTTAGATGTAACTTCATAAGTGTTTCATATCCTTTAGAAGGCAATGTTTAAAATTCAACCAGAATTTGAGAATAAATTCACGAAACATTGGTAACATTTTTTACATAAACTGATAAAACAAAATTTTAAAAAATGATAAATATTACATATATCATTATATTAAATAATATTTTGTGTATTCTATGCATGAATAGATTCAAATTCATGAAGGTGATAGAATAGAGCATGGGCACGAATGTAAATAAACAGCCTGCGTAGTAGAATGCGCAGGATTGTAATGGTAAAAGGGCACTTTCTTTCCCATTGAGTTCTATGCAAATTTTCTACGATGTCTGAAGAATTGCTTCGTACCGTAAAAACTATTGCATATAAAAATATGAAATTTGATACACTTGTAGACAAAGCTTTGGGGAATACGCTGAAATAAACCATTCTTTGATATATATTGTAGTTTAAGAAATATTTAATATCAAAATCAAAGACAAAATATTTGAACTGCAAGTTTGCGTCTTGGATAGACTAACAATAGCAAGATCACGAATTTTTGCAGGCAGGTACCTACATGGGTGAGTTTTTGCAAGACGGAGCCCCCTTTTTTTAATTTCGATGTAGTTTTTGATATATTTTACTTCTTATGCACTTCTGAAGTGAACTTTTTTTCTTGTATCAGCACGTCTAGCAATTTCTCTGTCTCGTCATATAATCAAATTTTTAAATTATTTGTTTCAAATTTTGAAATGTTTGTAGGGTATATAAAAGGGAATCGAATAAAGCACAGCACAATATATATTTGAATAAAAGAGCAAACAACTGATTGGGCTGTAAACATTGGGGATAGGTATAATACTCATGTATAAAATATATTAATATTACATGATGCTTATCAACTTCAAATAGGATTCATGGAACCTTATGATACATTTCATAGCATACATGATATAGGAAATGATCTCTCACTGACTAAAGCATTGTAGTATTTCTTAAAACTGCGGAGTTAAAATGGTTACATAGATCTTGTATAGTTTGAAAAGCATCGACCGATCAAATTTAGAAAGTTGTTGTGCAAAACAATATAATTTTATTTGAATAGTTACATCTATTTAACAAATGCCCCCCCCCCCCCACCAACACAAAAAAAATTATACTTAAATTTACTTTAAGATTCAATTAATCAAATTTTCTTACTATGATGTCAATCAAAACTATGTACATGAATGAATCTTTACATATATAATAATACACTTAATTATTTAAAATTATATTACTTTTAAAAATGCAAACACTTATCATGTTATGGTTTTATAAAAATATAATTCAATTTGGACAGCTGATATTTATATTCACTTTATTATTGACATATTGTAATTTGTTGTATCACATCAATACAAGAAACAGGTTAATAAGCTTTAAATATGCTCCATTAAATAAATAGAAGAATGAAATGTAATAATTTTCACAATAATATTTAAACAATATATGTCAAATGAGAAGTTTTCTTAAAACAGCAAGTGAAAAATGAAAACACTATTACACTTAAGATTTCTATAAGCAACGGTTTATCTTTCTAGATACAATTTATCAATTTTAATTACTAAATTGCCAATCAAACTGTGCACATGATAAAAATTAACCTATAAATAATAATGGACTCAATTAGTTAACATTCAATATCTATATTTTTTTTTAATTTAAACAATTGGGTGTTTTTAAAAAAGTATAAAAATATTGAAATTAAGATAGTGGTCATTTAAATCTGCTGTGTCTTCCCTGTAACATTGAAATGGCCTTTTAAATTTATGGTATCGCATCAAAGCAAGAAATAGGTTAATTAACTTAAAATATGCAGCATAAAACAAAAGAACGAATGAAATGGGATAATTTACACTATATTTGACCAGTAACAGATGTCAAATAATGAATAATTTTATTAAAACAGCAAGTATAAAGCAGGTTAAAACACAGAAATCTACAGGTTCACAATAGGAGAATCCGAATGTTTTGCCCTTACAAATTTCGCGGGCTGTGGTTAGGCTGCCTGCACAGAATACTATTAGTCTGTGGCCAAGAGCGCGCCAACCCTCGTTTTGGTCTATCTCTAATGGCCGCCGCGAAAACGAAACTATCGAGAGTGGCAGATCTGTATATTAGTCTGTGGTCTGTATATTAGTCTGTGGTCTGTATATTAGTCTGTGGTCTGTATATTAGTATGTGGTCTGTATATTAGTCTGTGGCTGCCTGCATGTGCGGTCGCGAAGAGAGGTGCAGTAGGAAACCTGCAAGTGGGCTTCCGTCAAATTAGTCGGACGTTTCTCTTCCGGTGGAAAGTAGCGTTATATTCCGTTTAGGTCGATATGCTGACTGCATTATGCAAGCATAAGAAATATTTATATATTTTTAAATTCAAACCCTTTTTTATAGCTATGTTGTGTAATATATGTTTGACTTAAGAATAAATACTTTAAAAAGTATGTAATAATGAAAATAATTTCAATAAAATCAAAGCCCTCAATTCCCTCCTTTTATATGTATATAAGAGGAAAAAATTCCATTTTTCAAGATCTATTTTAATGTTATATATGCATTAGTGAGATCTAAAAATAGTATATTTTTAAATATTTTCTTTCTTGATAAAGAAAAGTTATAAAATAATTATGTTTTATCTATAACAGGAATTTTTTAATGATAAATTTAAAACATTACACAAAAGGAATAGCAGGGGAAAAAATTTAAAATTCTTAAAACGTAAATTATTAAATATAATAAGAGTAATTTATTAAATTATAAGAACAAATTTAAAAATGCTTTTGAAAAATATATTATTAAATGTTATATTAGAATTCGTTTTGAATACTTACAGATGGGAAACCTTTTTGCCACTTATGAAAAAAATTAAATTAATAGCAAAAAGAAAAAAATAATTTACTTAGTTTATTGCATACATAAAAAATGCATTATTAAATAATTGAAAAAATGAAAAACCGGTTTATAATTAAATATTTTTTAATATATTATAGTATATAATATTAAAAATTATTAAAAAAAAATAGCTGCTTGTAATTGAATGGTTGAATATTATGAAATGGAAGCGACATTTTGCTGAAAGATAAGTTAAGCACAAATTTAGTGCTATTAAATCATATTCCTTCACTAGGAGTACTTTCGTGAATATTTTATATTTTTCTAATAAAGCACACACATGCAGGTCCGTGGAAAGCGGGGGGGGGGGGGGGAGTAAGGGGCCTCTCCGGGCCCCCGTCCCCTCATATGTGTACCTAATTTTTCCTGTCTGGGCTGGGTTCCCCAGCATACCGGAAGGGGGGGGGGCTCAAGCTCGGGTCTATTAATTAGAATATTTTTATGATCAAATACTTCTTATCAAGTTCTTTAAAAAGTTTAGTAAGATTATTATATTTTATTTTCAGAAAAATAAAAGTGGAAAAAAGGAATCGCTTCATTCTTCAAGCTCTATTTTAATGCTATATATACATTTGTAGGAACTAGAAACCGTAAAATTCGACTCTTTTATCGGTAATTTATTTTTAAATATATTTGAAGAATTCCAATTTAAATAACCCTGTCGTCTAACGTTAGTGAGCGAAATATAATTCCGCCGTCAGACAACAAATATCCGGTTAATCTGACGGTAGCCCACTGGCAGGTAGCTCAATGCGCGTCCGCACTTGACGGCAGCCAAATTATATCGTTTCCGCAACCGCACTTGCAGGTTGCCTAACCACTTCGAATTTCGCGCATGCCGGTTGAGTTTACATGTGACGTCACGTGCCCATGCTCTTCTTCTTCAAGGTTTCGATTAAAACCGACTTTTTACGGCAGCACTGCTCACTGTCTCTATCTATTTCTTGAGTTCCTAGTCAAGTGGCAGGTGTCCTGTCATCATTTAGTTAGCCATTATCTGTTAGTTGTTATGTTGGGAAGTTACCTAGTAGTAATCAGTGCCAAATCTCTGACTCATGCATTTTAAAGTTTTTGATCACCTCTGCTATTTCGATGCAGAATGCAAATTAGTTTGGCTATAAAATGCTCACGTTTTCTGACAGCGATCAGTTCGCAGCCAGTCTCTCAGGCACAAGTCATCTTTTTGACAAAAGAAACAATACTCACTACAGTATGATTGGGTTCCGCATACTTTTCCATATGTAAGAGTTCAATTAGGTTTGTGACACTTTGTTTTTGAATTTCCTTCCAGCATTTGTTTCTTTCTGTCTTGTATTTTGGGCAATGTATAATAACATGCTCTAATGTCTCCGGTGTATTGCAGCTGGGGCAGTTTGGGTTTATGCTTTTGTCCCATTTCGCTTTTTGGTAGTTAGTAAGAAGTGTTTGAGTCTGTAATGTCATTAGGATTGTGGCTTCTCTTCGGGATTTTGCAAGTTTAAAATATTGCGCATGGTAAGGGCTCATGTAGACGAATTTAGGAAAATGTTGGGATTGTTTCCATCGTGTGTTCCAGGTCTCTTTCATTCTAGCTTTTACCAGTTTCTTTATGTCTCCATAAGTGCAAACACTCCAAGTAGGGCAAGTTTTGTTATTGGCAGCGTATTTTGCTTTTCTGTCCGCCTTCTCGTTCTGCGCGATTCCTTTATGTCCTAGTACCCATACTATCGTTATCTGGGTTTCTTCTGTATGCGCTATTAGTTTTTCGTATGTGTATTTTATGAGTTCATCTGATTTCTGACTTGCATTTTTGATGGCTTCTATAACACTTAAGCTGTCTGTAAGTATTGTATACTTCCGGTGACTCTCTATGAGGAAGTCAACCGTCTACGTTAGTGCTGCCAGCTCAGCAGTGAATATTGAGACGAAGTTCGGTAATCTTATACTACGTTCTGTGGTGTTATTTTCGTATATTCCAAATCCCACTCCGTTTTTATTCTTTGGTCCATCTATTCCTATCCATATCTCCTCCGGGTTAGTTTGCATGTACTTTTCAAATAGTAGAGGGATCTCCTCGGGTAAGGCGTTTTGAAAATCAAGGCCTTTTTCTTTGATCTCGAGTTTGGAGGTTTTCCATGGTGGAGCTTCATTGTAATTCAATTTATGCTGGGCCTCGAGTTTCTCATTCTTAATAATCTTGACGATGTTGGTCACCTTGTTTAGTGCCCAATAAATTTCTTTTCTTCTTATTTTGTTCAGTTTTTTCTAGAATTTTTTGGGCGAATCCTTGACCGCCTCTGGCTATTTCTTGTTTTAAAAGGATTTTTTCAAGTTTTTCTATCTTACGCAGCTCGTATTCAGGAATATTGCTCTCTATTCTTATGACTTCCACAGCGGTATACTTCGGGACCCCTAATACGAGTCGGATTGCTGCATTTTCGATTATCTTGTATTTATTCATATTTGTGGCAGTTTCTTCTAATCTGGCTGAATTCACGTAATCGATTTGGGCCGTCACAACTTGTCTAACAATTTGTACAAGGATTTTTGTTTGAAGACCTCTAGTATGGCTGGCTAACATTTTTAACGTTCCGATGGCTTTATCTACCTTCTTGGTGGTTTCTTCTTGGTGGTTTCTTCTTGGTGTCTTCCATTTCCATTTCTCAGTGATCATGAGGCCCAGAATCTTCATTTCGCAGACCCAGTTGATTGTTTTTCCCGACATAATTATATTTGGTTTTTGAACTCTCCTCTTTGCGGATATGTTTATCATTTTTGTTTTCTCAGTCGAAAAGGACATTTCCCATTCTGCTCCCCATTTTTCTATTTTCAGGATTGCGCTTTGTAGTTTTGTTAAGCACATGGATTCTTCTATATCCTTTACAATTAAGGTGGTGTCATCCGCATATTGATATAGGCTGCCGTATTCTTTTATTTTTTCTCCAATGTCAGACATGTAGATATTAAATAAGAATGGGGAAAGTACCGATTCCTGGGGAAGTCCAGTATTTATGTTCTTCGGATCCGATTCTTCACCTCTCCATCTTACCTTTACCGTTCTTTTTAGCAGGAATTCTTTTAGCCACTGAACTATGTATTCTTCACATCCTTTTTTGAGTAGTTTTCTCAATAGCTTTTCTATGTTGATGTTGTCGTACGCACTTTTTATGACTATTGAGAGCAGTATAGTGTATTTGTTATTTGCTCTGGAGCTTCGAATTTTCTGGCATATATCAAAAAGGGTTTTCTCGGTGTCTGTTCCTGGTCGAAATCCATAAATATATTTGGAAAAAATTTTCTCATTGGTAGCCCACCATTGAAGCCTTTCTAACAGGATTTTTTGTACCGTTTTCGTTACACAAGAGGTCAGAGCTATTGGTCGATAGCTTCTTATGTTATTTTTTTCTTTATTGTTTTTGTAGATAGGAATGATAGTTGCAGTTTTCCAGCTTTTAGGAATGCAGTGTTGCATTATTGATTTGTTGATTATTTTTGTGATCCAGGCTTGTGTCTTTCTGCTACACTTTTTTAACATTTTCCCACTGATTTCGTCCGGACCTGGGGTTTTTTCTTTGAGTTTCTGAATCGCCTTTGTAACTTCGTCTATAGTCACCTGTGGGAACTGTGTTACATCTGACTTCATTCTGCTGATTTCGTATGTTTTACTTTTTCCTTCGGTGAAGTAGCTAGCAAATGCATTCGCCTGATTGGCAGGATCTATTATTTCTTTTCCTTTATATTCTATGATCCAATGGCTATCTTCTGGTATGATGTTCTTCCATTTCTTAAAGTTATTAAAGATGTTGTAGTATTCTTTGGGGGTTTGAATCGTTTGGAATTTTTGATTCCAGAATTGTTCTTTTGCAGTTCGTATAGTTTTTCTGTATTTTGCCAGGTTCTTCATGTATTCTATCCATGTCTCATCGCGCAAGTCTCTTATTGCCTTTGCATAAAATCTTACCAGGGCCCTCTGTTTCGCACATTTCTGCGTCCACCATTCTGCCTGTTCTTTTCGCTCAAAATATCTTATCTCCCTCTCACTTTTCTTTAGTGCTAATTTCATTTCTTGATTTAAGTTCTTATATTCCGTTTCCAGGTCTTCGTCATAAGTTGAGTTTATAGCTATGTCCAACTCGCGAGTATACTTTTCCCAGTTAAAGTAATTTTTCCGATTTGTTTTCCGATTGGTTTTCTTTTTAGGGCTCTCATTGAAGGATCTTATCACTATCGGGAAATGATCGCTCCCGTAAGTGATTTCCAGTGTATTCCAGTTAAATTGGTAAGCTACTTAAGGAGTCATGATGGTTAAGTCGATTCCTGAAGTTGTTCTAAGATTTCTTTGATACGTTTCTTTGTCTTTGTTTATAAGGGCACAGTTGTTTTCTCGAATTCATTTTTGAAGTCTTTCCCCGCTGATATTAGATTTGTTGTTGCCTTTGCCTATAATTCTGGCATTCATATCACCATATAAAATGGTGTTCAGTTCCATAATGGTTTCCAGCCTCTCCAGCTCTTCTGCCTTTAGGGTTTTCGGTTTCCTGTAAATGTTAATTATTTTGTATTCTTTTCCCTCCATAATCACTTTGATTTTTTGGCATTCCAGAGTACCTTCGTTGTCTTGTCCAATCTCTACCGTTTTGTAACTTAGTTCATTTTTTATTGCTATAAGTAACCCGCCTCCAATAGAGGGGAATTCCCTATTTTTTTGGCAGATCTTGTATCCTTTTAATTGAACTGTTCTTTTGAGCCACGTTTCTTGTAGGGCCACGATATGGGGCTGGTGCTCCTCAATCAGTTTTTGTAGGCTAGCAAGGTTAGCCATAAATCCCCTAACGTTCCATTGGAGGATAATCATATTAGCCAATTGAAGAGAATCAAGTTGAGAGGAATAAAGAAGGGCTTCCAAAGGCAGACTTATGCCCACGGAAGGAGCGGAACTCGCTTCCCCAAAAAATGCGAAAGCCGAAATGAAAAAGAAGTTCTCGAAAACTTTTCGAGGCACCGAAGCAAAAAAGAATCCGGGAAATAAAAATTACTTGACACCAGAAAAGTTCCCGTCCACAGAAAAGCCGGGATCTAAAGAGACTTGATCCGAAAACGAAGAGCTACTTGAAGCACTTTAATTAAAAGGACCGGGCTTGTGCCCCCTTTCTGACCTTTTCTTGTGTTCCTTATTATTTGAATCCTTGGTATCTTCTATTGTTTTTAGGGTTTTGTGTAGTCTTTTTGCTGTGGCAATGTTCACCTTTTGTTCTCTGTTAGTGCTTTTTAAAATCCTCACAAATTCCTCGTGCTCTTTATTTTTGGTCTCTATATGGGCGCTTATTCTTTTTTATTTCGTTGTCTAGCAGAACGACAGTAATTTGCAATTGTTCTACTATCTCTATCAGCTGTTCTACCTTCTCCAGTATTCCTTGTGGTTTCTCTTTGACTTCTATTTTCTCCACTTCTTTATCTTGGTTCTGAGGTTGTAATATTTCAGCGAATGTTTTCTTTCGGGTGATTTCTCTAACTTCTCTGAGGGGAATTTTGTCTCTCTTGGCTATTTTATGTATATTCATCTCCTTTTTATATTCTTCGCATCCTTTGCTGTTGGCAAGGTGCTCCTCCCCACATCTGAAACACTTCGCAGTAACTGTCACACAGTCTTCTAGTCCATGATTTTCTCCGCACTTGGGGCATTTTATTATTCCTCTACATGTCCGCATTAAATGGCCGTATTTGAGGCATTTCTCGCAGATTCGAGGATAGTCTATGAAAGGAGAAACTCTGATTCCCATCCAACATATATTCACAGTGTCTCTTTCCTTCTTTCCTGTTTCACTGATTAACACTGTCGTTATTGGCTCTTGGGAGCCTGGTTTCGTGAATCTGGTCACTCTTAAGCAGCGGATACCTTCTTCTTTTAATTCGTCGTATATTTCTTGGTTAGATATTCCAATTGGAACCCCTCTAAGTAATTGTTTAGTACAGATGGAATCTTCAATAAGTTTAGTCTCTGTCTCTATTCCGCACAATTGAGAAATACTTAACACACTTACTGCACACTCTTTATTTTCTGTTGTTATAATAATGTTTTGGTTTCTTGTTATGCTTAGCTCTTTTACTCTTCTTCCTTCCGTATGGGTTTCCAGTTCTATTTTCAGTTATCGGGGGTGATTAACCACTATCCTCCCACTTTTCCCACGTATTTTAATTCCAAACAGTTGAACTCCATTTTTTGCCGCAAGATTTACTTTTTCTTCATCAGATAATTCAGCGGTAAAGCTGTTGTCTCTTCTAGGGTAATCCGCCGTTTCCACATCTACAACATTGGCCACGTTGTCTATATCCATGCTGGTGCTACATGCTGGTCGCCCCTTCAGCGACGTCATGAGCACAGCTTTCCTCAAGAGGAAAAATTAAAGTAAATACACGACCTTGGTCGTACAAAATATAAACAAATCAACTTCGTAAAACTAAACAGTTGCAAATTCACAAAAACTAAACACCAGCTTTTATCAAGATAACGCTAACTCGCTAAAGAAAATAATTCCACGTCTTCTCAATTTCCCCCCTCTGCCATTTTATAATAATCACCAAATATTATCTGCCCATGCTCTATATCTAAGAATTACCAAAGCGTTACTGAAATGTTTAGTTTCAAACCCTCAAAATATACTTTTTAATATTTTTTTCAAAATTTCAAATTATGGATCAAGGGTCAGCAATCTTTCCACATTGTTAATTTATACTTTTAACATTTTATATTAACTTAAATTTAATTTCTCAGCAGGTATTGATGTTCAACAGTATTGGTACAATTAATTTTGAAAAACCAAATTATAGAGTTACTGAAAAATATTTTTTTTTATTTTTAGCGACCAATTAAACTTTTCGATTAAAAGGCTGTGAATTGCTAAATTCACCAATGGCTATTAATTTAATTGGATGATGCATTCATGATTTTCATTTATGAGCTTTTAAATGTTTTGAGCTGTTAAATTTTTTGTATACTACATATGTATCAATTAAATATGCTTGGTGTTCATAATTTGATATGCATTTAAATTTTGATGTGAAATTTGCAATTCAATCATTTTCTCTTTTAACTTTGCAAGAATATTCTAAATAACTTTCACTGTGAATTATGCAATTTATAAGTGTAGTTTAAACATGATACCATATATACAAGTGAAATTAGATTATGACTTAAATTATAATTTCATTGGATAGTTTGTCTGAAAGTGAAAATAAATCAAAAGAATTATAACCTGGATGCGAAGATAAATGTAATAGGACATGTGGACAAAAGTATCTATTTACTTTGTAATAAAAGTTTAAGAGTTATGCAGCTGTATTATTGTAACCAAAAGTGTTCTCTTAAAAACAAATTGCTTATATAAGACACATTGCAAAATAAAGGGATTTCGAAGAAGAGCATGGCACTGAAAAGGGCCACTTTTATTTCTATAATTTTTATTTAAATCAGTGTCAGACATGTTAGAAAGAAGCAAACAGTCAAATATGAATTGAGATATGCCATCAAAACAAACAAGATGACATAAGACAAATCAAAAGAATTATAACCTGGATGCGAGGATAAATGTAATAGAACTTGTGGATTAAAAAAGTATCTATTTACTTTACTCTATAATGAAAGTTTAAGAGTTATGCAGCTGTATTTTTGCAACCAAAAGGGCGCTCTAAAAAACAAATTGATTATATAAAACATATTGCAAAATAAAATCATTGCGAAGAAGAGCATGGCCCTGAAAAGGGCCGTTTGTTTCTATAATTTTTATTTAAGTCAGTATCGGACATGTTAGAGTGAAGCAAACAGTCAAATATTAATTGAGATATGTGATCAAAACAAACAAGATGGCGTTCACGCATGCGCAGAAATATTTACAAATCCGAAATTTGCTGCTGCAGCGTTTTTGATAAATTGAGAATCCGCGTCTGTGGATCAACAGCGCTTATTCACTGCAATGCACTCCCGGGAAAATGCACCACGTGATAACTACGTCAGGCGCGAATTTTATCTGACCTTGTGGCGGCAGTTGAATGATGAGAGGTCTTTGTTTTCTGCATGCGGAAATTTACAGTTCAATTAGTCTATGCGCGATTTTGATATTGAAAACACACACAGACACACATACACAAACACATACAGACACACAAACACATACAGACACACACACACAGATATATATATATATATATATATAATTTCTAATTTATTTGATTATTAATCATTTTTAATACTTTTTCCTATTATATTATTTATTTATTTTCTATTTAAAGTATTTTCAAAGCTATCAAACTACTAGTATTACGAGTTACTTCTGCTTTTATTAGATGAGAGAATGTCAAAAATATTGCACTATCAAGAACATAGTGTGGTAATTGTAGGAGGGAGTCAACCTTGTGGTCAAACTAAAGTATAAGACGGAAAAAATTGACATGCTTAATGTTCACATTTGTGACTTTAAACGTCCAGGGGAGGGTAAACGACCCCCTTACACTCCCCTGTGGGCGCCCATGGCAGTCCTCAACGGGCTCCTATTGCATGAGCTCCCTGCTTGATGCTATTGCCCTCAGGACAGAACCTAACGGAGCCGAAGTTTCGATTTCCTCGGGGGCAGTAAACAGTCTTTCTAGACCCTCCAAAAGTCTCTGTGATATAAGAGGCCGAAACATTGCACACTTGCCATGGGATTGGGCGCGATAGCCCAGTGGTTAGCGCGCGGGAATTGCTATGGGAGCTCATGGCAAGAACGCGCATAGAACTAATTCCAAGGGTGACAAACTCAAGGATGAGGCGTTCCATATTGACTTGCTTGTAATCTACATTTATATCTTTAAATGTACACGGTATGATAAATTCCATCAAGCGTTCTCTTATGGGCGCACATGGCAAGGACACCCGTAGAACTAATTTCATCGGCGATAAACTCAAGGATGAGGCGTTCAATATCGACTAGATTGAGACTTACATGTCTAACCTTGAACGTCTATGGAAAGGCAAGTGTCATCCTTTCCCTCCACTATGGGCGCCCATGTAACATTTTCCAGGAGGGAACTCAAGGATGAAGCGTTCAATATCGCTAGCTTATAACCTACATTTGTAACCTTGAATATCCAGTTCAGCTTAAGTGATCCCTTGCAGTCCTCTATGGGCTTCTAGCGCATAAGATCCCGTCTTATATATTATTGCCCTCAGGGCAGAACCTAACGGAGCCAAAGTTTCGATTTCCTCAGGGGTAGTAAACAGTCTTTCCAGACCCTCCAAAAGACTGTGTGACATATAAAAGCTGAAAAATTGCACAGTTTCCATGGAGTGGGGCACGTCAGCCCAGTGGTTAGCGAGCGGGAATTGATTGCACTCAGTAGGCCCGGGTTCGATTCCTGCCACTGCCAAGACTGCCGCCGTGTTCACGTGGAGTACGATCACGTTAAGCATGAGTCTGTAAATCCTTCCGAGAGGTTGGTGATAGGGGAAGGAGGGTACGGTCCCTGTGGATGCCTCCTCCACTGGGTTCCGGATTAAATTGGGTGGCACTGCCCGGTCGTCCAAACAGATACCTTACATCTTTCTGGTAGATCGGACAGTCTGAGTCTCAACAACAACACTTGCCATGGGCGCCCATAGGGATGTTGAACGTCACGAATATCAAACTAATGAATACTTACTATACGTCTCGTCCGTGAGATTGTCCCCGCTGGAAAAAGTTCTATTGACGTCCTTACCATGGGCGTCCATAGGGGAGCATAAGGGAGCACTTGCTTTCCCGTGACCATCAAGGTCTCAAATGTTGGTGTCAAGCTAGTATATATCGTGCGTCTCGTCCTTGTTATGCTCGTGGAAGAAACTCTATGGACGACCTTGCCATGGGAGCCTATACAAATTTTGAAAGCCACAAACGTAGGCATCAAGGTAATCGATATTGTGCATTTCGTCCTTGAGTTCACCCCGTTTTAATAAGTTCTATGGCCTCCTTTGCTATGGACGCCCATAACAAGAGCACCCATATAACTTTTACAGGCGGAAAACTGAAGGGTGAGACATACATCGACTAGCTTGATATCTACATCTGTGAACTTGAACGTCGACGGGATAGCAAGTTCCCCCTCAAGACCCCCTATGGGCGCCCATACCAAGAGCGTTTATAGAACTTATTCCAGCGGGGGGCAAATTCAAGGGCGACAATATCGACTAGCTTGACACCCTGTGGGCAACACCTTATTATCAGCATCTCGTATGGGCGCCCATGGCAAAGGCGTCAATAGAAATTTTTCAAGGAGGATATACTGAAAGATAAGTAGTACAATGTCTACTAATTTGGTACCTACATTTGTGACCTTGACCGTTCACAGTAGGGCAAGTAACCCCTTGCGCTCCCCTACAGGCGCCCATGGTGAGGGCGCCAATAGAGCTTTTACCAGCGGGATAAACACAAGGATGTGAAGTACAGTATTGATTATATTGACATACAGTATTGATATCTATATTCGAGTATTGTTAATATTATTGCATAAATATTGATAAATGTTATTGTCCCCTATGGACGCCCATACGAGAGCGTGAGGGGGAACTTACCATCTCGTGAATGTTCAAAGGTAGGTATCAAGCTAGTCGATATTGTACGTCTTACCCTTCAGTTTACCCTCTGAAAAAGTTCTATAGGCGCTCTTGCCATGGGCGCCCATAGGGGAGCGTGAGGGCCACTTGTCCTCCCGTGGACGTTCAAGGTCTCAAATGTAGGTATCAAGATACTAGATATATTTACCTCTCATCCTTGAATTCTCCTTCCTCCCCATTCCAGGAAAAGTTTTATGAACGCCCTTGAATCTCCCTCCTTTTGGACAAGGTGGAGCCCCTTCTGCAATTACAACACTATATTTTGACATTATTTCTCTCATCCGAGTTCTAATCACGTTAATTACAAAATGTTCTACCTAATTCCATTTTTTTACAGAATGCATATGCATATAGAATTTCATGGCTGTATGTACCCTCTCTCTTAAAATATCTAATTTCGAATTATTCGTGTTTTAATTAACTGTTTCTAATTTCCTACAGAATGGTAGAATATTTTGAAATCAATATGATTAAAACACAGATTATTCAAAATGAGAGATTTTACAAAAGTGAGAGAAAGTACGTACGTATTGCCATGAAATTCTATATGTAGATGCATTCTGAAAAAAAAAAATCAGAATTAGGTATAACATTTTATAATTAACGTTATTAGAGCACGAATAAGAGAGAGGGTGTGTGTGTGTGTCAAAAATATAGTGCGATCAAAATATAGTGTTGTAACTGCAGAAAGAGGTCAACCTTGTTTCGAAAGAGTAGGATTCAAGGGCGAACATAAAACTTTTTCCAAGGGATGGCCAAACTCAAGAATGAGACATAATTATGTACGAGCTTGATATCTACATTTGCGACCTTGACCGTCTACGGGAGAGCAAGTGCCCTTCCCGTTCCTCTATGGGCGCCCATGGCAAGGGCACACATAAAATTTTTTTAAAGGGGAAACTCAAACTCAAGGATGAGACTTGTAATATCGACTAGCTTGATACTTACTTTGGGACCTTGAACGTCCAAGGGAGGGCAAGCGCCCCCTTGCTCTCCCCTATGGACGCCCATGGCAAATGTGACCATAGAACTTATTAAAGCTGAGGCAAACTCAAGGACAAGACGTACAATATCGATTAGCTTGATACAGACATTTATGGCTTTCAAAATTTTTATGGGCTCCCATGGCGAGGGTGTCCACAGTGCATTTTCTAAGAGCGTACTCAGATGAGACGTACAATATCTACTAGTTTGACACCTACTTTTGTGACCTTGAATACTTACGGAAAGACAAATGCTCCCTTACATCTATGGACTCCCCCTTACGTATGGATGCTCCCTTACATCTATGGACGCCCCCTTACGTCTCCCTTACGTATGGATGCTCCCTTACGTCTATGGACGCCCATGGCAAGGACGTCAATAGAACTTTTTCCAGCGGGGACAATCTCAAGGACGAGACTTACAGTATTCATTAGTTTGATATTCGTGACTTTCAACATCCCATATGGGCGCCCATGGCAAGTGTGCAATGTTTTAATATGTCACAGAGACATTTGGAGGTTCTGGAAAGACTGTTTACCGTCCCTGAGGAAATCGAAACTTTAGTCGATGTGGAACGCCTCATCCTTGAGTTTGTCGCCGATAGAATTAGTTCTATGGGTGTCCTTGCCATGGACGCCCATAAGGGAACGTAATGTGTAACTTGCCCTACTGTGTACGTTTAAGGCTACAAATGTAGATTACAAGCAAGTCGATATGAAACGCCTCATCCTTGAATTTGTCACCGATGGAATTAATTCTACGAGTGTCCTTGCCGTGGGCGCCCATAAAGGAATGCAAGGGAAAACTTGCCCTACTATGGGCGTTTAATGTTGCAAATGTAGTCTTCAAGCTAGTAGATATTGAACTCCTCATCCTTGATTTTGCCCTATTGGAAAATGTTACATTGGCGCCCATAGTGGAAGGAAAGGATGACACTTGCCGTCCCATAGACGTTCAAGGTTAGACATGCAAGTCTCAATTTAGTCGATGTGGAACGCCTCATCCTTGAGTTTGTCGCCGATGGAATTAGTTCTATGGGTGTCCTTACCATGGGCGCCCATAAGGGAATGCGAGATAAAACTTGCCCTACTGTGTACGTTTAAGGTTACAAATGTAGATTACAAGCAAGTCGATATGAACCGCCTCATCCTTGAATTTGTCACCGATGGAATTAATTCTATGGGTGTCCTTGCCATGGGCGCCCATAAGGGAATGCAAGAGAAAACTTGCCCTACTGTGGACGTTTAATGTTGCAAATGTAGTCTTCAAGCTAGTAGATATTGAACTCCTCATCCTTGATTTTGCCCTATTGGAAAATGTTACATGGGCGCCCATAGTGGAGGACAAGTAGGACACTTGCCCTCTCATAGATGACTCATTAGACTTGTTAGCTAATCGATGTTGAACGCCTCAACCTTCAGTTTGTCACCATGAAAAAAGCTCTATGGGCGCCCATAGGAGAGGACAAGGGGTGCACTTGTTCTCCCCTAGGACATTTAAGATCACAAATGTAGATTTCAAGCTAGTCGATATTGTAGGTATAATCATATAGTTTGCACCTCTAGAAAAATTCTATTTGCGCTTTGCCTTGGGCGTCCATAGAGGAGCGCAAGGGGGCATTTACCCTCCCTTGAAAGTTTAAAGGTAACAAATGTAAACATCAAGCTAGTCAATTTTTTACGTTTCATACTTTAGTTTGACCACCGCAGGAAAAAGTATTTTTAGCATTCTTTAATCCTACTTCTTTCAATCAAGGTCGACTCCCTCCTGCAATTACCACACTGTTTTTGATCGTACAATATTTTTGACATATACATTTTATGATATATATATTTTTGACATTATATATATATATATTATAAATATTTTTTACATTAATATTTGACGTTATAAATATTTCTGACATATATATATATATATATATGTGTGTATATATATGTGTGTGTGTATATATATATATATATATGTGTGTATATATATGTGTGTGTGTATATATATATATATATATATATAATGTGTGTGTGTGTATTTTCAATATCAAAACAAAATCACGCATAAACTAATTGAACTGTACATTTCCTCATGAAGAAAACAAAGAACTCTATTCATTCACCGCGGCCACATATCTACGGACGTCCACAAAAAGACAAAAAGAAACAATCAATCGGAAGAGTTGAGTCTGCTAGTCTGCTGAAATTCGCGCCTGACGTACGTATCACGTGATATTCTGGCGGGAGTGCCTTTGCAGTGAATAAGCGCTCGTCCTAATCACAGACTAATATTAGGGCTAATATAGCATTCGGTGATGAGGAGCTTTTCTATCCGTAGCCGCTTATGGGATCTAGCACAGACTAATATTATATATAGTATTCTGTGGGATCTATTATACACCTTGTGAAAGAAGAAGGGTTCATTCCACATGGTAATAGAAATTTTCTTAATGTTTCCTATCTTCATTTTTTTAATTTCTGTAGTCTGAGTTTGAGTATTTATAGTAATGTACTATTGCTCAATCTGAAACATGCATTTGTTTGGGTTAATTAGAATTAAATACTCAGACTTGAAGAAGAATTTAATTCTGACTAATTATCGAATTTGGGCCGGTGCTGTTCTTTTCTCTTATTGACATTATGGCCGTGATTTTGCTTCTATTGTAATGTTGATATTACTTGAATTTTTTATTATTACATTTTTCTTATATTATATATATATATATATATTTATTTAGCATTCCTGAATAGGTCGGCAAATTGCCAAGAGCCATATTATGGTAAATAAATACTTTCTGTAACAATTTTATTGTTGATTCCTACTTATTAAACAATGCTTTACATTTTTGTAATTAGTTTCTTTCGTCTATCTCATTTTGTTGAAGAATTCGTTAACTTAACTATTCAAATTATCCGCAAATTGCGCTGCAATCCATTTTATTCGACCGGCATTGTCACTTACCTAATGTGCACACGCACGGACCTTTCCATACAAATTTATTGGGATGCTTGAATCAATAAATCTAAGATATGATGTATTTTGTTTACAAGAATTGTAAGATTAAAAGTATATTTTAAGACGCTCGTTATGAACTGCGTGTGTTAGTGTTTCGCAGATTTATCTAGTAAGCTTTCATGTACTAGTAGCCACTATGGCTAGTAACTTTCTGTCATTGACCTTATACAATTCCAATAAATAGTCAATAAAATTGTAGAAACTAGCCATATAAATGTAAAATAGAACAACTATACTATCTAAATATCTCTTTTGTATGTCAGTTTTTATGAAATATGACTTAAAGGTAATTTAAAATTAAAACATTCTTTTTATATTGAACAGGCATTCACTTCTTTTATTTAATAAGAAACATTTTTATAATTTATATTGTTACATTTAAATTATAGTAACATGTGTTTAAGCCAGTGGCTAGTAACGAATTAAGTTTGGCTAATAAGCATGTGGAATCAAACTAGCCAGTGGCTACTAAATTTCAGAATAATACTTTAAGGCATAAGTAACATAAAGTAATAAAACCCCATATTCGTATAGACATCTGAAAAGCTATAAAGAAAAATAACATTAAAACTCTGTTTACTTCTAATAGTTGCCCGCATAGTTTAACATGTTAATGGAATTATAAAATACGTGCCATTTTTATTTTCTCATACTTACTATGGAATATAGTATAGATAAAGTATTGTTTTCACGAAAATTTTCAATTTCGAGATTCCGGTGTCATATGTTTTAGGACCTCCTGAACACGTTCTGACTATTTTTAGATGGATGACTGCCTGTGGTCGAGTTCTTGTATGCACGATAACTACCACAAATATTAATGTATTATCACAAAACTTTATATCCGACTTTGTTTTCGAGAAATCTAGAACTAGATAGAATTTTTTTTACATTCGAGTGGAAACTTCGAAAATTTATATTTTCTTAATATGGCAGTGCAAGACCAAATTTGACATAATTATGCACAAAAGGGTTTATTTATGCCTCAATGGTCACAAAACTTGACATCTTTTGTCATTATAGTGAAAATTTTGACGCGGTTTTTTGTGTTCATGACGTCATTAGCCCCTCAGGTGGTGGTGGTGGGGGGGAGTTAGCCTATCTCCGAGGGAGTACATTTTAATAATTAGTATTGATCTAATATTTTTTCAAGTCCTTTAAAATGAAAGGTAACATGCTATAATTGTGACATTTGGATCAACGATACAGATTTTTCAAATACATTCTTGCAAAACTTGAGAAAAAAAAATTACAAGATACTTAGAAATGTATTCTGGTATCAGAAAGTTGAGTTAAACCACCCCAGTTCATAATGCTTTAAATTTCAAGGAATTTGATGCACAGAAAAGTTATGAATGACTTTTAATTGTGAAGGTCTCATATTTAAGACTCCTAGTCATTTCGAATGCACTGGTGGAAATGACTATTAATAAATATAGCCAATTCTAAAATTATTTTAATTGTTTTTTCCGTTTGGCATCTTCTTAATGTTGGTAACTCTATTTTTACATTATTTTATTGAATCTTGTTATAAAACTTTTTAGGTTGGCAAAGATGAAAATTTGGAGCATCATCTTTTTCATACTTTTGGCTGCTATGGCTTTCCTGACCGCTGATGGAGAGATCTCCATCGGAACTCGTACCAAATCCTGCATATCTGTAAATGGCAAGAAAGTCTGTAAAGAAGTTTACAAAGAGAGCAACATAAGATGAATACAGTGTGGCCTTAGCGATAAAATAATGGTAATATTTCAAATTAAATTTTATGTAATTTTCAGAATGCAAGTATTTTATTTAGAAATTTTTAATTATTCAGAAATTTTTAATAGTGCATTAAATGTTTAAATTTAACGACGAAAGTCATTAAGTACCAAATAAAAATTCAACTGTAATAATGGCAGGATTTACCAAGTTTAAAATACTTGCTAATTGCACCATACATAAAACAACATTTTGCACTTTTATCCAAGAACCTAATCTCAAATCTCAGCCCTTAATAAATTAAACTATTCATGTACGAGGGGGGAATGTTATATTCTCCTGTTCTTAATTTGAAGCTGAGTCTCCTTGGTCTCAAAAATTCACATATTAGTTTCTCTTTTACATTGTTATATTTTCCTTGCTTTTATAATATTTATTTCATATATACCAAAATGAACAACAATGCTTGAGAGCCTGTATGAACTCCTACTGAGAGAAAAACTGCCTGTTGATCTTTATACAAGTGTATTAACTGAGCGATTTTCATTTAGTTTCAGAAGAAGGAAACGTTACGCAACAGGAAATAAGTGATTAGCATGCCGACATTAATGTAGGCTTCGAGTTCAAATCTCTCATCTAGTGAGGCTCCAACCACGGGGCTCAGACAACAAAAACATTAACTAAGTTGGTTCCGAAGAGCATATGGTAAGAAAAGTCTCTAGTCACTAATAGTTTATGAGCACAACAGGTTATAAATCCGGTACAGATTTGATATAAAGAATTTGTTTTTCTCAGCTTTTTTTGCGAGCGATAAGTCGCCAAATGTGGCACGAAAATAAATTGCATTTGGCGCAAAATGTCTTTTTCTGGCAACACCTTTTAGCCTTCTGATATCGTCGGCTGCGGCTATTTTGATTTGTTTTGTTGTTGCTGTGTGTGTAAAAACGTGTCTGTGTGTGTTAAAAACGTGAATATCATACAGGAATTAAAGACCACAATGTGGAAACAATTATTTGTGCAATTTGGATATTTACACATGTTTTTCTTTGAAAAGTTTTGGATTTCATTAAACCAGGTACTGTGTTTTGATTTTGTTGTCCACGTAGTTGTCGCACAAATAGCTACGTGAGACGTATAAGTATCGTTTCTTTTAAATTTCTTTAAAAAGTATCCTTTCTTTTAAATTTCTTTAAAGTATCGTTTCTTTTAAATTCCTTTAAAGTACAAACTTTTTTCTAAATATCGTTTTCTCTTAAATTTAGTTAAAGTACAAAATTTCGTGATTGGCATTTTTATGCATTTTTAATTATATATGCTTTGTTAAAGTACAAACGTTTTTATAACATTTCGTATTTTTTCTAAGTATTGTTAATTATTGTTAATTATCGACATTTTTAATTATATATGTTTATATTTTTTACGTGCAATATTCAAGATGGCATCTGTTTGGACTTTTCTAACACAGTATGCGTTGGCGCCAGTCTTGGCGACAAAAAAAAAATGGCGGATTTAGCCAAATTCTGGTTGAACCGGAAAATAGGCCCCCACTCATTTTTGAAAGTACGATTCCGCGCCAAGTTGGCGCGATTCATCGGGTTGCAATTTCATTTCGTATACTTCGCCAATTCTGGTAGCCCACGGCTTCTGGTAACCCACTGACATCCAATCAGCGCTCGGCTGTTTGGGAATCTGCATTTTAATAGGCAGTAATAGTCTTCTGTGTATTTCATCAGACCTTTTTCGATCGAATTCGTTGACTCTTGTTTTTACAGATCTTTTTCGATCGATTTGCAAAGATTTAAACACGTATAAACTTTTTGGAATACATATTTAAAACATTCCTCGTAATTCATGGACATTAACATTTTACGCAAATTTTCAATAAATATGCAGGTTCCGATGTTAAATGTACGTGTATGTTCAAGAAAACGTGCTGCGGTGTTGAATGTACGTGTATGTTCAAGAAAACGTGCTGCGGTGTTGAATGTACGTGTATGTTCAAGAAAACGTGCTGCGGTGTTGAATGTACGTGTAAGAAAACGTGTTCCGGTGTGGATGTAATTAAAAATATGGATATTTGTTACATAAAGGTGAGTTCTTTTCTTTGTTCATCCCGTGTTTTGAAATTGTCTTTTGTATTTTTCCGTGTTTTAAAATGGGTTTCTTAATTTTAAAGTATCGTTTTTTTCTTGATTTTTGTTAAAGTACAAACATTTTTCTAAGTATCGTTTTCTCTGAATTAAGTTAAAGTACAAACTTTTTTCTATGTATCGTTTTTCCTTAAATTTCGTTAAAGTACAAACTTTTTTCTAAGTATCGTTTTTTCTTAAATTTTGTTAAAGTACAAACGTTTTTCTAAGTTCTGTTTTTTTTTTAAATTTAGTTAAAGTACAATCTGCCATTACGCGATATTTTTATACGTCTGCCATTACGCAATATTTTTAAAATGCACAAAAATCGTATTTTGTAATATTTTTATGAGTTATTCACTTTTATTTATATTCAATTGCAATATCATTTAACAAAATTCCAGTTCATAAAAGTATAGAATACGATGTCATTTTGGTAGGAGGAGCCTATTTTAAAACACAGGAAAATACGTCACTTCAGTTGGGAGGAGTCAATTTCAAAACACGGGGAAACGCGCCATCTTGGCGCAATTTTGTACTTAGAAAAATGAGTGGGGGTCTATTATCCGGTTTTACCCAAATTCTTTATATCAAATCTGTTCCACACTTTGAGAACCAAAATAAATCATCAGTCCATCACTCCTAACTATCAGATTGATATGCCCCATAGAAGTGGTGGACAATGACTTCAGAATAAAAACTCATCTGTGCTGAAAAGACGGCCCACTTCAGACGAGATAAAGAAATCTCACAACATAAAATCACTGTAAATCCACTTGCATTTATTTGCTGATATGTCATGCATTATGTCATGGAGTATCTAACGTTGAACAGTCATATCTCGACGTTCAACAGTAAAACCCCATTCCCTTCTTTCTGTATTTTCACCAAAAGTATCTTTACTCTTTCGCTACTGTTATCCACGATCATGACTAGATTCTAATCCATAAAATAAATAACAATAATTTTCATCCATAAAATAAATTTGTCGTGTGGGAGTCGTTAAAATTTGAAAATAGAAATTAGAACTATACAATATTCCAAATATTGCAAAATCAAATAAAACTGAAAAACAATTTTATTGTTAACATACACTTTAAAACATATGTTATTCATACCTTAATTTGTGAAGTTAGAAATTTCCATGCACAAAGTTTGAAAAAATATAGTTTTTAATCTTCTAAAGGTAAAATAGATGATTATGGTACATTTATTAACTCAATCAAAATGGCCATTTTTATAAAGTATTTTGTTTATTTAATTTTGGTTTGTATAAAGTGTTTATTAAAATATTCCTCACAATTATTATCCGCTAGGAACCAATATTGAAAAAGATTTATTAAACAGACAAAAATTTTGATTGGTATAAAGCATGTTTAAAAAATCTGATGTGATCAACCAGCACATGTTTTCCCTGCAGACTCAAATTAATTTTTTCTTTATTTTATTAGTAATTCATTACATTGAGTTTAATGGCACAAAATAACACACATAATTATTTTAAATTACACTGAATTTGCACTTTTAATTCAGTTTTCATTTTCATTTAATAACTGGACATATTTTCAAAGGTGGCGTAGCGAAAATGCGAAAAAACTAAAATACCTGGAACAGCTAGTCCTAGAGTAATGGGATTGATCTCATTCTTTTCATCATCAAACATAAAGTATAAAATAAGAATTTAATTGATATATTTGAGCATATGTAGTCTTTTATTTTTAGATTTAACGATTTTTGCGGACCATTTCGCAAAAGATGCAGATTCTTTTTTTCCGAATCATACTAAAATCTAACCTGCACCAAGTTAAACTAGAAGTGATTTATCTACCAAATTTGGTGAAATTCAGTTTATTAGTTTTTCAGCTAGAGTGGATACAGGCAATTTTTGAGGGCCGTTTCTCAAAAAAAGAAGGCAAGTTTATTTTATCTCGAGTCATACTAAAATCTTATTAGCACCAGGATCATCCACAAGGGACTTACCTACCAAATTTTATGAAATTCGGCCATTTAGGTTTTC
The DNA here is from genome assembly GCA_951213105.1 of Amaurobius ferox. Classification (NCBI taxonomy): domain Eukaryota; kingdom Metazoa; phylum Arthropoda; class Arachnida; order Araneae; family Amaurobiidae; genus Amaurobius; species Amaurobius ferox. Next base: position 74,499,442 of record OX578136.1, read on the forward strand.
AGTTAGATTGGATACAAAATCTGCACACACACATACAGACATCAGGCTAAAAATAGTTTTTCGTGTTCTAGAGGTCCCAAAGTATCTGGATCCGTCAAAAACTGGAGTTGCAATGGTGGCTCGTGTGCAGAAGTCGCAAGTCGTGCGACTTCCTCATAAAAAGCCCCTACATTATTATTTTTATTTATATAAATGTATTAAAAAATTTTGTAAGAAAATATTGCATATTTTACAAATTTTTTTTTAAATGTTCTTCCACAAAAGTGTAGTGCTGCTATCTGGTAACACATTCAGCAACTAAAATCGACAATGTAGTTGCTAAATGTGTTATAAGATGGCAGCACTACAAGAATCTTCTACACTATGGTTTCGTCCTAGGGCTGCGAATTCAGAGTGACCCAGATAGAACGAAGATACATAGTTTCAAATACTATTGTGAGTTTAAATGAACGAATATGAACATTGGCAATTTTCAAAGCATTGTGTGCCGCGTATTTTTGACCGGCATCGCCAGAAAATAAGCCAGTTTATCGTGGGTCTTCTAGAATTGCATTATTTCGCTATTGTGGCTGCGCACAATATCGAATATGAATTTGACGGATTCTATTGTTTTCCAATATAGTTTTGGTATTTTTCAGCAATTCCTTGAATAAAATGACCATTTACACAAGAATGACTTGGTGTATTTTTAAAGTTATATAAGTAATTCTATTTTAAATTGCTTAATAGTTTATATTTTAAACATATATATGTTCATATATAAGTCCGATCAAAAATTTGTTACATTCTCTACATTTATGTATATAAAGGGAAAGTGTAAAAAGTTGAATTGTTAAATTTGTCTTTTTGACAGATTTAAATGTTGAAAACATTCATCTAAAATTTAACATGATCTACATGTGTGAATGGCTGTTTATGCATATAAGAATCTATGGACACGATATCCAAATAAAGAAATGGGGCGATTTGACCAACATTTTGTACGATTATATTGTCTTTGAAGTATGAAATGCTATTTACTTTTAGCGAGTACAAATATACGGAAATCACACATATTTACGTTTTTAATATAAAATAAATAAATGGCAGTCATTCATGTAAAATATTTTGATGATCAAAATACATGATCATTTTATGAAAACTATTTTTCAAGATAAAACATTTTTGTAATATAAAATAAATAACTGTCTGTCAATCATATAAAATCTTTTGATAATCGATATACATGATCATTTTATAAAAGGTATTTTATAATCATCAGGAATCAAATTATACAGTAATTTTATTATCAGTAGGAAACAAAGAATACTGATTTTAAAACCCTGGCATGCCCCGATTTTGAGATGTTTGTAGTTAATTCATGAAATGACTTATACTCGTATAATAAACTTTACATACAAAAATTGCAAATTAAATTGGTCAACTCTTTTCTCATGCAGCATTTTCGCCTTATAGCACACTTGGAAACAATGTTGAATAGTGACGCCATCAATGTAACCAAAAATGCCAGACACCATTCAAAGTAATACGAAGTCAATATAACCTTTTTATATATTTGTAGAAAGTGCATATAAATGAGTGCGATTATTAAGTTTATTAAGGCGCTGATAACAAAAGAACCAAATTTTAATATATATGCGATTGATTTAACTTAGTTCAAAGCATTTTGCACTCGATTATTAGATTGTTGGAGAAATTAACTTACCTCGGAATGAAATAAATTTATATGCAGCCCACATCATGTATTTTTGACTCTTGAATGTAAAAAATTACGAAGAACAATAAATATTCGATAGAGATGCCTATAAATCTAATATGAATTAGAATTTCTTTTCGTAGCTTTTTCACTCCCTTCATGACTCGGGAGAGTTTATTGAAACATATAGGCACATTTTTAATAACACTACAGAAAGGTCAGTGGGTTTTTCTTTTGTCTCCACTTTCTCTAAAATCTGTCTGAACAGTTTTCACTGACGTAATATAAATGTTTTTAGCATAATAGATTCACTCAATGGATTTAGATAAGGAATATTATAATACATCATAAGGAATATTACATTCATATCATATTTGCATACTGAATTCAATTTTATGAAAAAAGACTGAAATATTGAGAAATCCCTATTTAAAAAACAAGAAAGATCAATCATGGTTAAAGCATTGATTATGAAACACTTTCCAACTTTAATGCAATTTTATTTAAACAAGTCTAAAATGCAATACATTCCCCGGTAATATTTTAAAACTTATCACAACACTACATTAATTTATTATATTTGAAAACTTAAACCTTCATTGAAAAAAATGAACTTCATTCAAATGACGGCATTGAAATATAAATTGCCTGGTTTAAACATCTCTAAAATGCGATACATTCCTTGGTCATATTTTTAAAATTATCATAATACTACAATAATTTATTATATTTGTAAACTTCATCGAAAACAAATGAACTTTATTCAAATGACATCATCGAAATATATATCGCCTGGCTCTCTCTATAAAAGCAGCATTTCATTCATAAACTTTTCTCCATTCCTTTCATTCATCACAATACTATAATAATTTATTTTATTTAAAAACTTAGAACAATGGAGGTACAAGTAATTTAACTCTATGCTTAAAACTTCATCGAAAAGAAACGTCTTCTTCCCGGTGTAAAATCAATGAATATTTCATTCATTTCAGCTATATTACAGACTCCATGAGTTAAATAATTTTGCGCTAAAGAAGTGCACCAATTCTTATACAACTCATTCTACATCTTTTGGGGTTTACATTCTCTATAAGTGAGAATTAGGCTTCGTTGTAGAAATAATCAAAGTTTGATGATCATACACAAATATATTGTAATTAAGTTGTTTCAGTATGTAGATGCACAGAATTTAAGCAAAAATAAAGCAGTTTTAGGATGGATACAACACTATATATAAATTAAAAAGAACTTTAAAAATCACGATTTTGACACAAGATGGATGCCATATTTTATTTTGAAGTGGGTCACGTGATCTCTTCATATAATGGTTACATAATCTCTTCATATAAAAAGTGTAATTATTATTTTTATTTAAAAAACTACTGAATATATTTCGCTGAAATTTTTTTTTTATATATTTTAAGGGATAATTTGAATATTTCCTAAAACTTTCGAAGCAATTTGTGAATTTTAAATTCGCTTAAAAATGTTTAAAAAATTAGGTCCCATAGGGTTCAATGTATTTCATTTTTTCAGCCCAAGTTTAATCCTAAACTAATTGGTGATATCATTCATTTATATTCCCATAGGTCCCACAGACTGTCTGAACAACATACCAAAATTTCATTTTGATAAAGTCAATTTTACAGCAGTTATCACAATAACGTACAGACAGACAGACAGAACAAAGTCATAAACACATTTCAACTATGTTGTAAAGTGTTAAGAAATGCAAGAAAACGTATAACTCACTCACCACCTCTGTGTTTTATTATCTTAACTTACTGAAACGTTTTATGCTTCAAACTTATGGATGGCATATTCTTTTGAAATCAGCAAAGTGACCTCTAATTTTTTACACTTTATAACATAGTTGAAAAGTGTTTATGACTTTGTTCATTCTGTCTATCTGTCTGTTAGCACGGTAATTGCCGTAAAAATAACTTTATCAAAATGAAATTTTAGTATGTTGTTCAGACGGTCTGTGGGACCTATGGGAATATAAATCTATAATATCACCCAATTAGTTTTGGATTGAACCCGGTTGAAAAAATGAAATACATTGATCCCTATGGGACCTAATTTTTCAAACATTTTTTAAGCGGATTTAAAATTCACAAATTGCTTCGAAAGTTCTATGAAATATTCAAATTATTCCATGAAATATATATAAAAAAAATTTCAGCAAAATATATTCAGTAGTTTTTAAAATAAAAATTTAAATAATAATTACACCCTTTATATGGAGAGATCATGTGACCATTATATGAAGATATCACGTGACCCACTTCAAAATGAAATATGGCATCCATCTTGTCTCAAATTCATGATTTTTGAAGTTCTTTTTAATTTATATATAGTGTTGTATCCGTCCTAAAACTGCTTTACTTTCGCTTAAATTCTGTGCATCTACATACTGAAGCAACGCAATTACAATATAGTTAAGTTTAAAGAATCATCCAACTTTGATTATTTCTACAATGCAGCCTACTTTTCACTTATGGAAAATGTAAACAGCAAAACATATAGAATGAGTTGTATAAAAATAACTGCATTTCTTTTACGCAAAATTATTTAGTCATGGAGTCTGCAATATAGCTGATATGAATGAAATATTCATTGATTTTATAGAGAGAAGGACGATTGATGATATTTTAAGCATAGAGTTTAATTACTTAATCTCCATGATCTTAAGTTTTTAAATAAAATAAATTATTATAGTATTGTGATGAATGAAATGAATGGAAAAATGTTTATGAATAAAATGCTGCTTTTAAAGAGAGAGCCAGGGGTGTTATATTTCGATGACGTCATTTGAATAAATTTCATTTGTTTTCGATGAAGTTTTCAAATATAATAAATTATTGTAGTGTTATGCTAATTTTAAAAATATTACCCAGGAATGTATCGCATTTTAGAGATGTTTAAACCAGGCATTTTATATTTCAATGCCGTCATTTGAATGAAGTTCATTTTTATCGATGACGTTTTAAGTTTTCAAATATAATAAATTAATGTAGTATTGTGATAATTTTAAAAAATCCCGAGGAATGTATTGCATTTTTGAGATGTTTAAATAAAATTGCAAAGAAGTTGGAAAGTGTTTCATAATCAATGCTTTATGCATTATTGGTCTTTCTTGTTAAAATGTAAATTTAAAAACCTGTTTTGGGAAGGAACACTCGTAAAAGGTTCCAATTCCCTAAATGTGAATTATAAAATGTATTAGAGGCTATTTACATATTTTAAGAACAAATTTAAACCAATATAATTAAGGTTTGAAATAACAATATCCATGTCTTAAATGTTCTGTCTGATGGCCATTTCTCAGGGCTATCATTCTACATCTTGATTTCAAGATAAGAGACTTTCATAAAGCTATAAGTAGTATTTTATTCCACTCCTAATTCACAGTTTTCCATAGTCCAACCATATTTTAGGACTTCGTTTAGAAAGTTCTCTTTTTAACAATACAAAAGCACTATAATCCATTGGTGTCACATCAGGGGACTTTGAAGGAATCTGAGCAAAAGGTATAGCTGTAATATCTGTATCTTTTGTAATTTTTTTTTTTTCAAGAAATTTGACAGGAGATTTTGATATATGACTGTCAGCTTTATCTTGATGAAGTTTTTCTCTATGAAGACGCTCTGGGTAAAGTGTGATGAAATTTCTTTTTTAAATAAAAGAGTTAAAGCCTTGGTAATATGTGGAATTGATTTTGATATTTTTTTTCTACTTATCTTTAATTTACCTTTGTACGAAAAGCCAGCAATAATCATAAATAAATCTTTTACTGGAACTTTCTTATGATTCTTAGAACAAATATTTTAGGTATTTTTCTTCTCTACTGCAATAGTAAATCGATCCTTTCCTGTTGCAATCATTTATATAGATTAGTGTTGCACCGAATATTCGTTTGGTATTCGGTATACTGCCTATTCGGCAGTCAAACCGAATATTCGGTTCGGCCAAATACTTTAATATTCGGCTGAACCGAATAGTAAGAAAGATTTTAAATATTCGATTATTGATAAAGCACATTTTTTTATACAATGAATGAAGCTTATAGTATCATTGTGCAAAATTAATTCAAATTGTTACTTACCAATATTATCGTATTTAAAATAATTTTAATGTAAAAGTAAACAATCTGATATTAGATTTTGTTGTTTTTTCAATTTTTCTTAAATCTTATAACACTTTAACCTTTCTAACTCGTTTAAATATGAAGCAGTAACCAGAAAATAAAACTCATATTATGTGTTCAAGAATATAACGGTTAATTTTTTTCTAAAATATGCAGATAAAAAAAATCAATTGTCATTTCACCAATATTAAAAAAATCTGATGTGGGCAGCACATGACTTTCCCTGCAGACTTATATCCACGTTCTCTTTATTTTAATTAAATTTATTTCACTTTTAATTCAATTTTCGTTCTCATTCGGTAACCGGACTTATTTTCAAAGGTGGCGTAGAGAAAATAAGAAAAACTAAAATATCTCGAGAACGGCTAGTCCTAATGTAATGGGGTTTGTCTTATTCTTTTCTTCGCTAAAAATTACGTATTAAACAAGCATTTAATGGATATATTTGAGCATACGTAGTTCTTTAGTTTAGATTTGGACGATTTTTGCGGGCCATTCTGCAAAAAAAGGCAGGTTATTTTTTTTTAATCGTACCAAAATCTAATCAGCACCAGGGTGACCTATACGTGATTTATCTACCGAATTTTGTGAAATTCGGTCCATTAGTTTTTCAGCTACAGTGGATACAAGCTTTTTCGGGCCATTTCACAAAAAAGGCGGGTTCTTTTATTCCGAATCGTACCCAAAACTAATCAGCACCAGCCCCGCCCACAAGTGACTTACCTACAAAATTTCGTGAAATTCGGTCAATTAGTTTTTTAGTTAGAGTGGATACAAAATCTGCACAGACAGACACACACACAGACGTCACGCTAAAAATGGTTTTTTCGTATTCCAGAGGTCTCGAAACGTGTAGATCCGTCGAAAACTCGAGTTGCGATTTTCGGCATGATTCCAATACTTTCCCTATACATTACCATGTATTGCAGGGAAAGTAAAAAGGTGAAGGTGATTAATAATAAAAAAAAAGCACTTTGATAAATATTCAGTTTTGCAGTATTTTAATTTCGATAGAGATAGAGAAGATAGTGAGGATGCCATAGGTGTTCCTTTGTATCCATTAAAATGTGTCAAGTAAGATAACCAAAGAATTTCTCTCTGGTGTAGTCAACCCTTCTAATTTCTTTCGTGATTTCTGAAGAGAAGATTACTTTGTTGAGTCTTTTGTCACAGGGTGTAACTGTTTAGTTATCTATCAGTATCTACTCTGTTGTAGTTTGTTGTGACAACAACTTAAAATATCTGATGTGGGCAGCACATGACTTTCCCTGCAGACTTATATTCACGTTCTATTTATTTAAATTAAATTTAATTCATTTTTAATTCAATTTTCATTCTCATTTGAAAACTGGACTTATTTTCAAAAATGATGTAGGAAAAATACGAAAAACTAAAATATCTCGAGAACGGCTAGTCCTAGTGTAATGGGGTTGGTCTTATTCTTTTCTTCGCCAAAAATTACGTATTAAACAAGCATTTAATGGCTATATTTGAGCATACGTAGTTCTTAAGTTTAGATTTTGATGATTTTTGCGGGCCATTTTGCAAAAAAAGGCAGGTTATTTTTTTTCGAATTATACCAAAATCTAATCAGCACCAGGGTGGCCTACAAGCGACTTATCTACCAAATTTTGTGAAATTCGGTCTATTAGTTTTCCAGCTAGAGTGGATACAAGCTTTTGCGGGCGATTTCGCAAAAAAAGGCGGGTTCTTTTATTCCGACTCGTATCCAAAACTAATCAGCACTAGCCCCGCCCACAAGTGACTTACTTACAAAATTTAGTGAAATTCGGTCCATTTGTTTTTTAGTTAGAGTGGATACAAAATCTGCTTATATTCACGTTCTATTTATTTAAATTAAATTTAATTCATTTTTAATTCAATTTTCATTCTCATTTGAAAATTGGACTTATTTTCAAAAATGATGTAGGAAAAATACGAAAAACTAAAATATCTCGAGAACGGCTAGTCCTAGTGTAATGGGGTTGGTCTTATTCTTTTCTTCGCCAAAAATTACGTATTAAACAAGCATTTAATGGCTATATTTGAGCATACGTAGTTCTTAAGTTTAGATTTTGATGATTTTTGCGGGCCATTTTGCAAAAAAAGGCAGGTTATTTTTTTTCGAATTATACCAAAATCTAATCAGCACCAGGGTGGCCTACAAGCGACTTATCTACTAAATTTTGTGAAATTCGGTCCATTAGTTTTCCAGCTAGAGTGGATACAAGCTTTTGCGGGCCATTTCGCAAAAAAAGGCGGGTTCTTTTATTCCGACTCGTATCCAAAACTAATCAGCACTAGCCCCGCCCACAAGTGATTTACTTACAAAATTTAGTGAAATTCGGTCCATTAGTTTTTTAGTTAGAGTGGATACAAAATCTGCACAGACACACACACAGACGTCACGCTAAAAATGGTTTTTTCGTATTTGAGTATACCCAGTTCTTTAGTTTAGATTTGGACGATTTTTGCGGGCCATTTTGCAAAAAAAGGCAGGTCATTTTTTTCCGAATCGTACCAAAATCTAATCAGCACCAAGGTAACCCACAAGTGACTCATCTACCGAATTTGGTGAAATTCGGTCCATCAGTTTTTCAGTTAGAGTGGATACAAGCTTTTGCGGGCCATTTCGCAAAAAAAAAGGGGGTTCTTTTATTCCGAATCGTACCCAAAACTAATCAGCACCAGACTCGCTCACAAGTAACTTACCTACCAAATTTTGTGAAATTCGGTCCATTAGTTTTTTAGTTAGAGTAGATACAAAATCTGCACAGACACACCCACAGACGTCACGCTAAAAATAGTTTTTTCGTATTCTAGAGGTCTCGAAACGTGTAAATCCGTCAAAAACTCGAGTTGTGATTTTCGGCATGATTCCAATACTTTCCCTATACATTACCATGTATTGCAGGGAAAGTAAAAATGATTTGACAATGTTTGAATTTGACTGCTCAGATTCAATTTTGATAAAATTATTTATTAGTTACATTACAGAAGATACTAAGATAGCAAAAATTCACTTGAATAAATTGTAATTCTAATTTGTAATGATATTTTAAGCAACTTGGGTTTGTATTTGTATGTAAGGTAAATGCAAGATTTTCTATAACATAACATGAAGCCATGATTATCACATATCAGAAATTAACTATCAATTATCAATTTATGCAGATAAACATAAAACAAATTAAGTACTATATTATTATTAATTTGCTTTTGAAATTATTTATTTCATTTTTTATTTATTTTAAATTAATAATTATACTTAATGTAAATGCAAATAAATTTAGGATGTTAAATGTAAATGCATTTAAAAAAGGCACAAAATAGAAACATTTTCTATTTTAAATTCACATAAAATGGAAATATTACCTTTAAAAAAATTTAACCGAATATTCGATATTCGGCAAAAGATGGTATTCGGTGCAACCCTAATATAGATCTATACTTCATCAATCGTCACAATATATTATTTTCCCTGCAATACATGGTAATGTATAGGGAAAGTATTGGAATCATGACGAAAATCGCAACTCGAGTTCTCGACGGATCTACACGTTTTGAGACCTCTAGAATACGAAAATACTATTTTTAAAGTGACGTCTGTGTGTGTGTGTGTTTGTTTGTCTGTCTGTCTGTGCAGATTTTGTATCCACTCTAACTAAAAAACTAATTGACCGAATTTCATAAAATTTGGTTGGTAAGTCACGTGTGGGCGAGTCTGGTGCTGATTAGTTTTGGGCACGATTCGGGATAAAAGAACCCGCCTTTTTTCGCGAAATGGCCCACAAAAGCCTGTATCCGCTTTAACTAAAAAACTAATGGACTGAATTCCACAAAATTCGGTAGATAAGTCGTTTGAGGGTTACTCTGGTCCTGATTAGGTTTTTGTACAATTCGGAAAAAGTAACCTACCTTTTTTTGCAAAATGGCCAGCAAGAATCATCAAAATCTAAAATAAAAACTACGTATGCTTAAAGATATCCATTAAATGCTTGTTTTATACGTAAATTTTAACGAAGAAAAGAATAAGACCAACCCCATTACACTAGGACTAGCTGTTCTCGAGATATTTTAGTTTTTTCGTATTTTCTCTACGCCACCTTTGTAAATAAGTCGTTGCCAAATGAAAACGAAAATTGAATTAAAAGTGAATTAAATGTAATTAAAATAAAGAGAACGTGAATAAGTCTGCATGGAAAGTCATGTGCTGCCCACATCAGATTTTTTCCATCTCGTCAGCTAAATGATTTCATAAAGAATTCTGCAGCGTGTTCTGCGCTCAGCCACATGTCTAGGCAAAAGGGGGTTAATTTATGCTTTTTAGCTGTTTTAAGATTTAAATATTTATTATTTTATTTCCAGTCGCTACAGAGGTATTTAAAGGAACTGCAATTTTTTTTTGAGTCGGTGTTCTTTTAAGTCAAGATCATTTATTTTTGAAATTATCGTCAATGTACGTACCTTCTTTGTATATTCATTCATTGTTTTTCTTGTTTAAAGCAATAATTGACGCTTTACCCTTTATTAATAATAATATTGCCTATTTTGCATTTAGAAATGTGAATTCCATGGTTTTTACAGCTTTTCTTAATTACAGAATAAGAGTGTTTCTCTTCGGAAACAGCAAAAAAGTATCTTTCAATCCAAAGATTTTCATGCGGCATTTTTAACATAGACAAAATTGAATTGCAGCAAACGATAATTTAACATTTATAAAATGATCTGTTGCCAAAATTTTTTGTAATTTTTTTAAGTTTTGTTATGTTTTGCAATAAAATCGTTCTAAAATGTGTAAACAGCCTCTGTAAATTCAGTTTTGTAGCACTCCGAATCTTCAAAATTCCGAAATGTTTAACATTTTTGTCTGTTTATACTTTTCACTTTTTGTACCGAACGGGTTAAAATAAAAGTTAAACTTTTTACTTTCCCTGCAATACATGGTAATGTATAGGGAATGTATTGGAATCGTGCCGAAAATCCAGTGGCGGCTCGTGATCAATACGTAGAGAGGGGCGCTGATTAAAGCATGTTATATATATATAAATAAATAAATTGAAAATATGGTTGTATATGTGTTTGTGTATAATGATAATTGGCTACTAAAACTTGAATGTATAATAAAACTTATAATGAAATCATTCCAGACTATTAACATTTTGCTGTGAGACAGATTTTTACTATGTATTTTAAATGTCTTAGGTAGGAAATTATTTTGTCTTAGTTTTATATTTAAATTTGATAGGGTTTTTTTTTTTTTTTAAGATTTAATAGTTGAATATTGCACTCTGGAGTGTGCATTTCGTATTGGCACTAAACTGTCATACCAATTGCAAATTTACATTTTACTTTATTTTATTTATGATCATAGGTTAATTTTTAACACTTTACAACATAGTTGAAAAGTGTTTGACTTTGTTCATTCATTCTGTCTGTCTGTCTGTCTGATAGCACGATAACTCCCGTAAAAATGACTTTATCAAAATGAAATTTTAGTATGTTGTTCAGATGGTATGTGAGACCTATGGGAATATAAATGAATGATATCACCCAGATAGTTTAGCATTAAACCCGAGCTGAAAAAATGAAATACATTGAACCCTATGGGACCTAATTTTTTAAGCGAATTTAAAATTCACAAATTGCTTCGAAAGTTTTAGGAAATATTCAAATTATCCAATAAAATATATAAAAAAAAATTTCAACAAAATATATTCAATAGTTTTTTAAATAAAAATTAAAATAATAATTACACTCTTTATATGAAGAGATCATGTAACCATTATATGAAGAGATCACGTGATCCACTTCAAAATAAAATATGGCATCCATCTTGTGTCAAAATCGTGATTTTTAAAGTTCTTTTTAATTCATATTGAGTGTTGTATCCGTCCTAAAACCGCTTTATTTTTGCTTAAATTTTGTGCATATACATACTGAAACAACTCAATTACAATATATTTGTATTTAAATGATCATCAAACTTTGATTATTTCTACAATGAAGTCTAATTCTAACTTATAGAGAAAGTAAATACTAAAAGATGTAGAATGAGTTGTAAAAGAATTGCTGCATTTCTTTAGTGCAAAATTATTTAGCTCATAGAGTCTGTAATATAGCTGATATGAATGAAATATTCATTGATTTTACACCGGGAAGAAGACGATTTTTTTCGATGAAGTTTTAAGCATAGAGTTAAATTACTTGTACCTCCATGGTTCTAAGTTTTTAAATAACATAAATTATTATAGTACTGTGATGAATGAAAGGAATGGAGAAAAGTTCATGAATGAATGCTGCTTTTATAGAAAGAGCCAGACGATTCATATTTCGATGATGTCATTTGAATAAAGTTCATTTGTTTTCGATGAAGTTTTCAAGTATAATAAATTATTGTAGTATTATGATAATTTTAAAAATATGACCGAGGAATATATCGCATTTTAGAGATGTTTAAACCAGGCAATTTATATTTCAATGCCGTCATTTGAATGAAGTTCATTTTTTTCGATGAAGGTTTAATTTTTCAAATATAATAAATTAATGTAGTATTGTGATAATTTTTAAAATATTACCGAGGAATGTATCGCATTTTAGAGATGTTTAAATAAAATTGCATTGAAGTTGGAAAGTGTTTCATAATCAATGTTTTATGCATGATTGATCTTTCTTGTTTTTTAAATAGGGATTTCTCAATATTTCAGTCCTTTTTTATAAAATTGTATTCGATATGCAAATATGATATGATTATAATATTCCTTATGATGTATTATAATATTCCTTATGTAAATGCATTGAATGAATCTATGATGCCGAAAACATTTATATTACGTCAGTGAAAACTGTTTGGACAGATTTTAGAAAAAGTGGAGACAAAAAAAAACCTATTGATCTTTCTGTAGTATTATTATAAATGTGCCTATATGTTTCATTAAACTATCCCGAGTCTTGAAGGGAGTGAAAAAGATTAAAATTATTATTTGGGTTTAAATGGGACTATTTCTGCATATATATAGTTGATATGAGACATCTTATGAGATATCTTATTAAGTGCAGTATGTCTATCGGATTTTAGAGATCAGAGTCTCCTGATATGAATCCTACTCATCATACGTGGGATACACTGGGTAGGCGAATTGCCCCTATAGCTCATTAACAACTTCCTCGAATGCATGAAGAATTGATGTGAGGCTTGCGTCACTGCAAGAGATGACCATATTCGTTCCAATGCTCATGTTTCAGCATTATTCTACAAAAAACGAAAATCAAGTTTTGGCTAGTTTTTTAACACTTTACAACAAAGTTGAAAAGTCTTTATGCTTTTGTTCATTCTGTCTGTCTGTCTGTCTGTCTGTCCGTTAGCACGATAACTGCCGTAAAAATGACTTAATCAAAATGAAATTTTAGTATGTTGTTCAGACGGTCTGTAGAACCTATGGGAATATAAATGAATAATATCACCCAATTAGTTTTGGATTGAACCCGGGTCGAAAGAATGAAATACATTGAGCCCTATGGGACCTAATTTTTCAAACATTTTTTAAGCAGATTTAAAATTCACAAATTGCTTCGAAAATTTTAGGTAATATTCAAATTGTTCCATAAAATATATAAAAAAAATTCAGCAAAATATTTTCAGTAGTTTTTTATATAAAAATTAAAATAATAATTACACTTCTTATATGAAACGATCACGTGACCATAATATGAAACGATCACATGACCCACTTCAAAATGATATATGGCATCCATCTTGTTTCAAAATCGTGATTTTTTTAAGTTCTTTTTAATTCATATTGAGTGTTGTATCCGTCCTAAAACTACTTTATTTTTGCTTAAATTCTGTGCATCTACATACTGAAACAACGCAATGACAATATATTTGAGTTTAAATGCTCATCTAAATTTGATTATTTCTACAACTAAGCCTATTTTTCACCTATGTAAAATGTAAACAGCAAAATATATAGAATGAGTTGTATTAGAATTCCTGTATTTTTTTAACACAAAATGATTTAGTCCATGGAGTCTGCATGGCTGATATGAATGAAATATTAATTGATTTCATAAAGAGAAGGACGATTTTTTTCGATGAAGTTTCAAGCATAGAGTTTAATTTTTTGTAGCTCCATGGTCTTAAACAAAATGTTTAAATAAAATAAATTATTATAGTATTGTGATGAATGACATGAATGGGAGAAAGTTATGAATGAAATCCTGTTTTTATAGAGGGATCCAGACGTGTTATTTTTTCTATGACGTCATTTGAATTAATTTCAGTTGTTTTCGATGAAGTTTTCAAATATAATAAATTATCGTAGTATTATGATAATTCTAAAACTATTACCGAGGAATGTATAATATTTTAGAGATGTTTAAACCAGGCAATTTATATTTCAATGCCGTCATTTGAATGAAGTTCATTTTTTTCGATGAAGGTTTAAGTTTTCAAATATAATAAATTAATGCAGTATTGTGATAAGTTTCAAAATATTACCGAGGAATGTATTGCATTTTAGACTTGTTTAAATAAAATTGCATTGAAGTTAGAAAGTGTTTCATAATCAATGCTTTAAGCATGATTGATCTTTCTTGTTTATTCATAATTCCCTTTTGAAAGTTTTTTATCCTTGTTTTTTCTGTTGCACTTGTATTACCTTATTACACACGTAATATTGGGATGTCTTACATTTTGGAGAAAACAAATTATTTTTTGTTATAGAATAAGCATTAAATCTCTCTACCTATGACATACAGTTCCTTAATTAATATTTATTGCAACACAATCTCCATTTTTAAAAATGACGTACAAATGAAGTTTTAGAAAGACGTCCTAGATAAAAATTATTCCTAGTTTAAACATGTCTACCCTAGCTAATTTACTTTTTCAGTTGTCCAAGATTGCAAATAAATAACAAAAGCATCTGGCCCTCAAAATTTTTAAGGTGTATTAATGGGGCCAGGATTATATTGAGTTTCAAATCATACATAAGGAATAGATCGTTATTGAAGACAATATAAATTGATTTCCTATTTAGTACACGGTTTATAATTTGTTTATACAGTTCTTAGTTAAATATTTCCTGTAAGCTTAATAGAATTCCCTTATTTGGTTCATTTCAACATAATAAATAATTTTGTATCCATATATTTATCTACTGCTTAACGAATTTTTTCTGCTTCTAGATTGTTTAATATTTTATTGTATGCATAAGCAGATTTGATTCACAATAATTTAAAAATGAAAATTTTATGCGAACAGCGTTTAAATGAGTCTTTACAAAGTATTATTTTTTTCTATTTTCTTTTTTCAGGATCTTCCGAATTCCTGTCTTTTGGAGTCAGTTGCAAGATCAAAGAAGCCAATGAACAAATTAAACTATGTACCATAAATAAAATTTATTTAAGTGTGGGATATGTTTCTTCATGCACATTTAGAATTCATACCAAGAATGCTTTATACAGTTGATTTTCATTTATTCCGTGACCAAAGTAATAATTTCTCTAACAAAGCATCGGATATCTACATCATGGAACATTGAGCTCAAAAGATATGAGGTCTCTAGGTCAGGTTTGTGATTGGTAGCATTTTGTGTCTGTCCAATATATCCCTGTGCCATACCTGCCAAATCTCCCGATTTTTCCGGGAGTCTCCCGAATTTTGAAGCAATCTCCCGAACTTCCGAAAAATTCTCCCGAATTTTTACAATAAATAAAAGAAAATCCCTATGCAGACGTGCCAACTCTCCGGATTTTGGTCGGAGACTCCGGATTACTAACGGAATTCTCCGGCGTTTTCTGTTGGAAATTTATCAATTAACCAGACATGGTATAATTCCTCGAAAACACCAATTTTCCGCATTTTTAGCAGCGATTTTTATCATTCCCGGGATCGTAGCAAATCCATAATACAATGCAGGGTAATGCCAATCAAATTAACGGAGATTTACGGCCGCGTGTATTGTAAATTAAGATCTCTATCGCTTATTTTATGAAAGTAATAAACATACTTCTTCAAAGGTTATTGATCATAAATCGCTAAAATGTTATTTTCATTAATTTCGCATAAACACTGCGATTGCGCAATTCAGTTTGTTCTCATGAATCGCCGAGAGTACAATAGTATCTTTTTCCATCCATCTCAATCTTCTAAATATTGCAGTTTTGATTGACTAAACTAGCTTATTTTCATATTCTGATTAATTATTATGGTTAATTTCTTAATTATTTACGCATAAATAGTGCGATTGCGCAATTCAGTTGCTTCGCGTAAATTGCCGAGAGTACGTTAGTATCTTTTTCCATCCATCTCCATCATTTAAATGTTGCATATTAGATTGACTAAACTGGCTTATTTTCATATTATGGCTAATTATTAAGGTTTAATTTTTTGATTATTTTTGCATAATACAAATTTTTCTATTTTGAAAGATCAGTATGAACTCTGTGAAGGGATAGTGAAGAATTTTGTAAGGAGTTCTTAAAAAAAGCAAAAAGAGCTACTACTTTATTTTTAAGTAGTAAGAAGGATTGAATTTGACATTTTTTAATTATATAGAACTTTTACGTGCTGTATTTTTACTTACCAAAAGATTTCTTTTATTCAATATTTTATCTGCAGAGAAGTGTTTCTGTGTCAAAGACATGTGAATGATTATTAAACAGTAACCAATGACATTTTTCTTTATGCATCATATTCAGTGTAATGAACATTGTTATAGACTCTGATGAGAATAACTCTTAACGAATGTGCTTATTTTTTAAAAGATGATTTAATACTTTTGTATTCATTGAAATTAAATTGTGTTTATAGATACAATACAGATTTTTTTTTTATCATATTTGTCTATTTTTTATGGTGCAGCTTTGTAGTAGAGGGATAAAATCCCTATTCTGACTTGAAAATTCCCTTTTATGCTTTCTGTAAAAAATGAAATTGTTATCGCGGTGTGCGATTTTTCGATTTTTGTCGCGAATTGCAAATATTTAAAAATCCCTAATTTTCATTTTCCAAGGTTGGCAGCTATGCTGTGCAGTTCGAGCTCAAAGTTCTGTAGTTTTGATGACAGCTAGCAGTGTCATGCTAAGACCGATTTCGTTGTCTACTATATAGATTTGCAAAATTGTGACTTACAGGCTTTCTTGCTGACAGTCCAAAGGGATATTATGTGTCGATAAGGTTAACGAAAGCGACACAAGTTCATATTTGCCTGTTCCTGCACATGGAGCATGGTTTTAAGTTTTATTAGCTTTCTCTAACTTTCTCTTTCACATCGTTTATTTAAAGCAATTTTAAAATGCTGTTAATGAAATTTTGTTGAATATTGAACATGCATTTGATGAAAAACAGTATAAGCGCTTAATAAACTAGATCGCAGCGTAAAATGCAGCGCAAAAGTTAAGTGGACATACGTTTCGAAAATCTTTGGATTTTTTTCTCCAGTGCAAACAAGTCTGGACCTGAACTTACAAGTGAGTATTAGAAGGATTGAATGACGGAACTCATTGGAGTTTTATCGTTTAGCCACCTTCTGATTCATCGGCATAGTCTAGAGCGCAGTTGGGCGTTCAGGTGCTTTCTCGCTTAGCCATATTCTGTTTGGCAGGTATAGTCTAGTGTCCACTTGAACGTTCAAGTCGAAGCTTGCTCGCATAGAAGGAGAAAATCTAAAGATTTCTGAAAGGTAAGTGGCACGCACGTCTGCTTAACTTTATTTGTGCTGCATTTTATGTTGTAATCTAAAATCACTCCCTATACTTAGTATAAGCGCTTATTGTAAACGCTGTACGTTTAAACTGTCTGTTATACTCCAGATTCGTTCCTCATCATCTGTAATTTGTTTCTTTTGTAGTTAGTGCAGCCATCACATACGAATCACCAGTAATGACAAATGGGAGAAAAATAAGCTACAGAACAGTAAGAATAAAGAATAATTTAAATACAGTTTTCAAAGTAAACCCGTAGGGATCCGTGTTGTTCATTAAAGTTCCCGCAGTTGCACTACTTAATCCACATAAGGAGTTTTCTTGGTTCTGCTGGTACTTTTCATTTGACACCCTTATTTAAAAATTCCGAAATTTGTATAATTCAAACCCTCACATTTATTTCATACTTTTTCTTTTCTAATTAAATTGCAGCAACTGGAGACATTTTGCTATATAGTATGTGACATGATGTATGTATGAAAAATTTTTTGTATCGTTATTACTGTTTGAAAACTAAAGAGAAAATGGAAACTAGATTTTCTTACCACCAGTAAATGAAAATTTATATTTTTATCTTAATCAAAGAATTCCTTTCTTATACGAGTCATTCTTGTCTTATACGAGAATGAGTTATTATTTGACATACCACATTGGTATTTTGATCCCCCCCTCACACTTTACTGCCTTTCTCTTCTTATCATCAAATTGAAGTATCCGTGAAGTTTCCCGCATTTGGGTTTAATTGATGTATTTCTGAAAATTTATAAGATGTGTTTGTTCATTACTTTTTACACAACTGTATAAGAAAACGAAAACTTCGCTTTTCTTATATCGTTCTTTTCCTCAGCTCAGCAAAAATTAATAAAAATTATTTAGTAATTAGTTGCAATATTTACTTCCAAATTATCATACTATTAAAAATATAATGTCTTGTATTCCCAAAATTTTTCGAGATTTTGACGGAAGAGCACATCCTGAACACTTTTGGAAGGATGTCCGTCTGTGTATGCGTAAGTTGGTAAGTCTGTAAGCCGTGGATACTATAATTGAAGAACCAATGTAAGTGCGACTGAGAAATTCTATGATTTGGATTTTTAATAAAGCTAGAACTGGATGCATTTTAATGAACAATCTACAAAAAAATACAGTTATTTTCTATTTTGATACTTATAAGGTGACTTAAGCAGTCTGGAATATGAACATATGAGAAGGTTGAGTGGAACCTCGTACTGAGTATTATTACTGATGATCGTGTAATTATTTATTGTTGATTATTTATAAGTGATTAATTAATTGTTGTTAATTATTTATAAGTAACGAGATGTTAAGTCCATAATATAAGGGGGATATATAAAGTGATATAAATCCATTTCCCCAGTTGTCCATCAATAGGCTTGTGTTCCAAAAGTCCCCGGACACAAGCTAACCACTTACCTTTTTGAATCAATATTATAAATTATTATACAAATCTTAACAAAAAAAAAATCGGATGTGGGCAGCACATGACTTTTCTAATTAACTAATTTTACAGTAAAAAAAATAAATTATTCTTGTAGTAGATATTAATATTCTTCCAAAATATTGAATTTTCGCCAATTAGTCGTCATTTTCATTGATTTAGCGTAATTTTTATCCATGTGGCGAGTTTTTCGTTAGAAACATTTAAAAAGAGTCGCCAAGTTGGCGACATTCCGCCAAAATCTCGCCAAGCGTTATGGACGGAGAAATAAGTTATTCTTGTCGTAGATAAATAACTATTGGCGTTCAAATACAAAAATATTACTTAAAGTATCTTTTTTCATGAATGGAACGAGCTAGATCTACGGGAATGATGTCATCAAATTTATCGCATGATATTACATATGAAAAGTGAATATGTTCCTCAATAGGAAAGATTTTTTTTTTAAAAATGTGCAATATCTCGAGAACGAACGGTTTATGCTATCGTTCTAAACTTTATGAACAATCGTTTTCTAATAAAAACATGCATAAGAAATCCCTACTTGTGTAACTTTAGAGGTTTTCATTGTATGATTTTTTCAATAATTCACTCGAAAATTTAGGTGGTTTCGGAACATACAATTGCGTATAAAAACAATAAGCTTCCAGTATTCATGGATTGTAATTTTTGTACCAAATTTCGTTCGAATCGGTCAATTCGTTCGTCAGTTATCGCCTCCACAGATTCAATGACACACAGACATCACCTCAGAAATGTTCGATTCGTAATCAGGGATGCTTGAAACGTGCACTCCCGTTGAAAACTCGGATCCGAATTTTCGACCCTGCCACAATACTTTCCTTATACATTATTGTATATAAGGAAAGTAATAATTGCTATTCGACCTCTTAACAAAATGTGATTACTTACCCTTTAACATAACGCAATTAATTTATTACTCCCTACAACCGTCTAACGAAACCTACCTGTTCATTAACAGTGGAACTATTTTGAAACAAGAATGATAAGTTAATTATTCCCACATAGCAACAGGAATTATATATATATAAAAAAAAAATTAACTTATTTTTCAGAGATATTGAATTTTCAACATTTGAACGACATTTCCCAAAGTTGCCACGATGCTAATATTGGGCCAAATTTGTCTTTTAGAACAAAACTCCATTAAAGTTTCAATTATGGTGTTCGTTATTAGTAGTCCTTCAGGGGACTTCAAAGGACTACAAATTACTCACTTACTGTTCATAGCTAGAATTTTTAGTTTTCGAGATATAAGCATTATAAATTTTAAAATCGGAAATTTTTCAATCTTTATAATTTATTGCTTAATTAACAAGATGATTACTTGGAAACTGTTAGAGCTTTGTAAAAACAAATTGTTAATATAGAAGTTGAGATTCCTTCTGAACTTTCTTGTCGCTTACTGTTTATATCCATCTTGTGTAGTTCAGAGGATACACTACGTGACAAAGAAAATGAGACACCAAGTAGGAGTGGACAGAAAGTGATGAAAATCGGCAAACAGAGAGAGACATCAAATGACAATAAGTGATGTTTATTGCAACATGATACACCTATACACTGAGCGTTAACACCGTCTGATCAGTAGGTGTTAGGACTAGCGCGGGAGGCGATACAGGCAGCAACACGTCTAGGTAAAGAGTCAATTAGAGTGCGGATGGTGTCCCTGTTAACTATTTGCCACAGTTCGTCTTCTAAACGCGGCCGTGGCAGCGCACGCAAGCGACGTCCAATCACATCCCAGACGTGTTCGATTAGTGAGAGATCAGGGGAGACTGGTGGTCAGGGAGGCACCTGGGTATCTTGCAGGGCATGTTGGCTGATGCGTGCCGTGTGTGGTCTGGCGTTATCCTGCTGAGAAATGGCATTGAGCACCCCTTGAAGGATGAGTAGTGTCACCGGCTGCTGCATATCATCCACGCATCGTTGGGCCGTCATAGTTCCCTCAATAAGAACTAGAGGTGACCTGCTATCGTATGCGATGGCTCCTCAAACCATGATGTTGCGCGGTGTGGCGTTCCACAATGCGACCTGACTGAACCTGTCACCACTTCGGCGCCACACTCGTACACAGCGACTGTCATTGCTAAAACAGAAGCGTGAGAACACGATCCTATGCCATTCCGCCGTCCAAGTAACTCTTTCTCGACACCGTCTATGCTGTCAGGTCAATGGCAGTCTTAACGGGAGCTGTGAGTGCAGGTCGCCGGCGACCAATCGGCGGATAATTGTCCTGGTCGGTATGAGAGCCACAGGGGTGTCCTGCACATGCTGTAAAAGGACGACTGTAATGGCCTGCGGGGCCGCCAACGCTTGCCGGCGGATGCGTTGGTCCACGCGTGCTAACATCGCCCTGACCGTACCGGCACCCCTCAAACGTACCACATTCTCTTGTTCCAACCATCTTCGCCACAGTCGGTCGCCGTGGAAGCGTATAGGTGGATGTCCGCTGAGATTTGACGCACGGACCAACCTGCCCTTCTGAGTCCGATCACCTACCCCTAGGAAATCGTCTGTTCTGCTCCATCTGCCTCGGTTGGCGACGGCCTAGCATTCTCTGATACTACACGTTTCCTTTGAGACAAAAAAAAAATTGCAAAATGATTTTCCTGGTAGTCAGAGCGGCGCGACTATTGCCGATTCTGCAGATTCCTTCCCTTATATCTCACTCAACGTGCGCGGGACAGCTGCGCATTTCGCATCATTTACATAACTCTGTGAGCTGAGTCCATCCACTCCTTGGTGTCTCATTTTCACTGTCACGTAGTGTATTTCGAAGGAAAGTAAGCAAAATGAAGTGAAGACTCGCTCAGACCAAAACTTTTTATTTATTATTATTACGATTTACTTTGCTTTTAATAACCGTTCAAAATATTAAAAATGTCTTTGGATATTTATAAATAGTACTTTATTTCCAACAAAACAAGTCCTCGTATAAATTATTTATATTTTTATTTATTAGGTTCGGAGATAGAAGCGTCCAACGTGTTTACATTTTTCACAACGTTCAGATTTCATCCAGATACTTTGGCCACGGACGTTATTCACGTCAAAACACAACACCGCATAAAATAATGTAGTAACGAAAACAAGATACTGTTAGTACAACCTTCGTTACAAACACAGCATAAACAAAATATAAACTGTATTAAGGTATGGTTACGAATTTATTTCATGCTAAGTTTCACTTTCCCTATATACATAGTATATGTGTGTGTGTGGAGAGACTATTTAGAGTTGAGTGAATTATGAGTTAACTGGGTACTTCGAAATAGTTTTACATATTGTCATCCGGAAAAGCGCCAAATGTACAACTCAACATTAAAATTATTGTGCCGTATTTCTTATGTATCATTTTTCCACAGTGAAAAAAAGTAAATTCATTGCTTTATACCCACATCAAATTTTTTAACGATTTTATTTTGTAGCTATTTTTAATTATTTTAAATGTAGCGATATATTATGTAGATTTATGTATTACGATTTATTACGTAGCGATTTATTTTAAATTAAATTAATCCCCGAAATGCTATAAGGATTATCAAGTTAATTCAATTTAGTTTTCACAGATACTAAAGTGCCGTCCATTTGGCGACATTTCCCAAAATTCTTTGGCGATATGGGACAAAAATAGGTCGCCAATATCGTCAAATTTGCCATCAAGCGAAACATACACATATAGACAGACATAGATATTGTACATTTTTTGTGTATATTAGATGTTCAGTCTGTCATATGACAAGGTAAAGTTATGTAAAAGGTTCTCTTCCATTGGTCCTCTCCAGCACTTGCTTTCCTAAAACACATGAGGACCCTGCACCTCTCTTGATTAATATTACTCATAATACGACCCTCTGGAAAAACATCTTACGTAGTAAAATATGTCTGTTTGTAAGTTCGTTTGTTTGCTTGTTGGTCGCGTATCGAAAAATCTAAACGACCTACAGCTAAAAAATTCGGTATAGTGACAGTTCTGACCAGCTCTCAAAACACATTAGAGCTATTGTTTTTTAATTTGAACTAGTTTTTAGTTATTTATGTTGGAGCACAATTTTGAGCTATTTTCGGTTTTCATACAATTCCGTTCTTAGCTATCGAAAATAATATCACAGGGTTCCCACTTTGACACCATCAGAAAGCTCTTTCCAACGAGCTTTTATCAAATCCGTCGAAAAATTATTTCATATTTAATATTTTACGCTCGGCGACATTGCGTATGGCCCTCAACAGATCTCAGAAGAGAACCCATCTTTCGTGGAGCCAGGCACACCCATCGAGGTGAAATATCCCCTATATCTCTGGTCGAAAGGCACACCATTCTTGGACACGGCAAGATTGTGGCAGTGTCCTTTTCTGACGAATCTAGATTCAGTATCCAAGGTGATTACCGAAGAATTTTCATCTAGAGAGCCTGGGGACTACTATCGCCTCTCCAACGTATGGGAAATCGACCACTTTGTGGAAGTGGAATACTTGTGTGGAGAGGCATCATGCTGGACGGCTGTACACCACTGCACATCTTCGATGCGGGCACTGTGACGCCACAGGGCTATAGGAATGACGTCCTTGAACCTTATGTGAGGCTTTTCCGCGGAGCTGTCGGAGAGGACTTTATTTTTATGGACAATAACTCGAAGTCACACAGAGCTCAACTTGTCGACTATTTTCTGGAGGAAAAGGGTATTCGGGCCAGCGAAGTCGCCGAATCTAAATTCTATACAGCATGTTTGGGATGCTCTAGGAAGAGTCATTTCACAACGTCAACCCACTCCCAGGACCCACCAGACGTTAAAATCCTCACTTTCAAGAGAATGAGATTTGTTGCCACAAGCTATGATCAATAATCTCATTTACAGTATGAGAGTCCGTTGTGCTGCTTGTAAAGCTGTGCGGGGTGGCTGCACTGCTTACTAGCTGGACTATTCTGAAGATGTGATGTATCAAGGTTTGGCCGTTTTTGGTATCATTTGCATATCGAAAAAATATACCTCCTGTTTATTTTGTTATGTTACTATTATTTGTCTCATAGTATGGAGCATCTGTGTATAAAATTTCATTACAATAAACCAATTATTTTTCGAGATATCACATGTTTTGTGTTTGTAAGCGTACTTTTGGACACCTGTGCATTTGCATTCTTGTATTTTTTTTTATATAATTACACTACTTCTGAATTTTTAAATGGGTTTATAAAATTTTATTTCAGATCAATCGGAAAGAGGGGGGAGGAAGGGGAATATATTGAAACGAGAAAGCATTTATTTAGGGGGCTAGGCTCTATAATTTAGGGGACTTTATACACATCTTGTTCACACCCCAATAAAACGCAATTACTTTGAGGTCCCCTAGTAGACCTCCTAACGAAATGTATATATGTCCTACCAGCAGCGACATTCGCTATACTTCGAATCAAGAATATTAAATTAATTACCACAAAGCGACAGGAATTGTCAAATAAATTGATTTTCCTAAATATGGAATTATCGCAAAGTTAGTAATAATTACTCAATGTAGCCAAGCTGAATATATGTCTAATCATCAACTTCCCCAAAATTTCTCTCCAAGCATGACAGACAAACAAACGGAAATATTTGCTTTTCCTACACTGTAAAACATTCAACTTTTTTTCATTTTTTTTCAGCTACTTTGCTGATAATTTTGGCAAATTATCATAAATGCCACAATTACAGGCATTCTTGAAAATTCCACCTTCATTTCTAAAATATTCAGCTAATTATCGTCTGCCGAAGCGTTACTTTTGTATGTATATATATATATATATATATATATATATATATAATTATAACTATCAGGAACCTTATTGCCCATTATTCTCCCCAGCTGATTCTCCTGAAACTTTCAGTAACATGTTTTATAGTTTATGTATATGATTCTGATCTGATTTATTTTCCTTTTGCAGATCATGAAGGCGTTTCTGTTACTATTTGTCGTCGTTTCTATGTTCTTGAGTGTTCAGGGCGATTCTGAATCCATGTCCTGCAGTTCTGTCAATGGCAAGATGGTCTGCACCAGTCAGAAAGGCGCTGGTGATTCCTCGTCATTTTCTTCTTCCCAATCCGGACAACCAGGTTACCAGAGTGCAAATGCCGGTCAAGGTTCGTAGAATGAATAACCTATGTTATTTAATAAATTAATGCTTCTACCTCGGGAACAGATTCCTATAGTTTCTTAACGGTATCGTATGATAACGTTATGTGCTATTAAAAATGTATATTAATGATGATTTCTAGAGTACGAAGTAACTTCCGATAATCCGGCAAGTTCGGAATTTCATCAGAGCCCGATTACCAAATTTGTCGGATTACTAAATGTTAAACTATAATAGGGTAAAGAATGGTAAAAATTATTTGTACCGTCTTTGTACATTGCAGTCAAGTTTCTTTAATATAAGGTTGCGCCCTCAGCCCGCCAACAAATAAAAATGTCAGCTTGACGAAATGGGAATTAAGATTCTTCATTCATGATATCACGGTCCAGAGTTAACTTTGAGAGGTGTTGCCAAACCACACGCATTATTACTGTTAAAAATCATTTGTTAATTTTGAAGGGGCAATATCCAGGAATAAACAACTTGAGCAAAGATTTTAAATTGTGATATGCACAGAGGATCCAGTGACGTCCAAAGAAATTTAGTGACGTCGTTGGAGTTAGATGAGAGTTTGTTTCAGTTAACTAATTCGGTCCCTCTTGAGAGCCCGAGAACAAAATGCGCGCGTTCTTAATTCCCATGTCGTCAT
The DNA here is from genome assembly GCA_951213105.1 of Amaurobius ferox. Lineage (NCBI taxonomy): Eukaryota > Metazoa > Arthropoda > Arachnida > Araneae > Amaurobiidae > Amaurobius > Amaurobius ferox. The sequence continues at coordinate 74,525,238 of OX578136.1, forward strand.
ATGCGCAGAACCAGGTAAAAATAATTAAGTCAGTCATGCCTCGGGTTGGGACCCCTCTGATTGCAGCGGCGTGCAGTGAGCTCTGGAATAGGTGAAGCTTCAATATTATTCTGCAGTTGATAAAATAAGTATTAAAATATTTTAATTTATGAATTATATTGTTTATTGCGGATGTTATCAATATTGATACTTGTTAAACTAGAGTTGCGCGAAATATAGGTTAATTGGAATCTTCGAAATAGTTTTACATGTTGTCATCTGGAAAAGCGCCAAATGTGTCCGTTCAACATTGAAAACAGTGTACTGTGAATCTTGCGCATCATTTTTTCATCGTGAAAGAAGGAAATTCATTGCATTATATAGGGAAAGTCATATGCTACTAACATCAGATTTTTTTCCTTCATTCTGAATAAAAAACTTTTATGTGTATCCTTTTCTCTATTTTCTAAATTTTAGGCCGTCAAAAAATGTCATCATTTTGTTCACGATTTTCTAATGTTACGTTTAAAAAAAAAGAAAAAAAAACATTTAAGTGCTCTAACACCGATCTTGAAGTCAGTATATGTTTATATCTGGAGGCTTTATTAGCTCAACACTCTAATGCTTGCTTACTTACACATTGATTTCGGGATCAAACTCTGACATTGCCATGTTAATCTTTTGCGTTTTTATTACGGATATGCAACCTTTAATCTTCCGCATTATCGCCACGATAAACGTTAATTCGCCACGTTAATTCAATTTTTCGCCACGATAAATTTACGGGGATATGCTCGAATTTGAGTTGCGACTTGCGGTATGGCAGATTTTAGTGTGGATACTTTGGTCTTTATATATTGATTAATATAATAAATATGCAACAAATATGAAAGAATATGAGTACAACGTCTATTGCATGGGCATATATTTTACTCATTTATTTGTTTATATTTAGGCCAATTTCCAGGAATGGATCCATTTGCATTTGTAAATGGTTTCATGGGTGGAGGTTTTCCACCATACGGAAGACGCTAAAGGCACTTCTTGTAAGTTCAATTGGATGTCAGATATTTTTGTGTCTTTTATTAATAAAGGTTTATTATCTGTTAAAATACTTTGCATGAGTTAATCCAATGCAAAAAATCGCTGGGGTACGTGATACAGGATGGCATTCAGTTTTCCTGGTTTTTGTTTCGCCATGATTTCCTGTCACTTGACCCTATATCCTGTGGTCTGAAAATGAATAATTCGTTAGCATAACAGGTTTAGGAGGCAAAGGGAAAACTTCTTTAGGGGGAAAAACGAGTACCAGTGAAGAAAGGAACACGTTTGTCAATAAATAGTTCTATGACGTGTCCCAAGGGGAAAAAATCGTTGCCAAACAAAAATTTGAAAAACTTCAAGAGAAAACCTAGGAAATCAAGAAAAAGAACAGTAAAAGAATTCAACATACTTTCACACTGAATAAAACTTCGAATATAGGCACCCTATAATTAAAAAAATAAAATAAACAAACAGTTTCAGAAAGCTAGATGCGCTAATCCATCAACTAAATTTAAATAACTTTCTATCAAACAAATGAAAAATACCAACGAATAAAATACTGCGCAATTAAAAGAATATAAGATAAAATATACAGAATTAATTTTATCTTATATTTTTTATAAGAAAAAACGCTTCATGCTATGTGAGCTAACTTCATCAACTAAATTCATTATTTTTTGACATATCAGTAACGATATCAACCGGTTTCATAGGTCGAAGCAGTCTGCAGCAAAAATGTAATCCCTTCTTCCTTTTACTGGTTGTTTTGCTTCTTAATTCCGAAGAAGAAGGTTATGTTTGCTTCCGAAACCCATTGATACTGCTACTAATTTATAATATGCCGTATTTTTTTTTTAAACGAAGTTTTCACTCTAAAGCTTTTTTACAGCAATTTGAGTGCTTCATTTAAACAGATATAATGTTTAAGAAACTTCGTTTAAAAGTCATTGCAAATTTCACTATATGGTCACATTATTATCTTGAAAGTTAAATATATGTCTTGAATGTTAAATAGATAAATTTATCCCCCACAGTTTTTAACTAATATTTAACTTATATACTCGTACTAATTTAATAATTAAAAGGGAAAACCGATGGATGCTTTTGAGGGAAGTATAATGAACTACGCGATCAATTTTGATTAATTTTTTCAGGTAATAAGACTGACTATAGAGTAGCGGTTCCCAAACTTTTAAACTCAAGAACCCCTTAGTAAAAACAAAATTTTGCGCACCACTCGATATCCGAATTTAACAAAAACTGTTATTGAAAAATAAAATTTAGCAACATATATCGGTAAAAGTATATCTTAAAATATTTTATTAGTTTTAATATATACTTTTTGTGTCACTTGCGTCCCTCCCTTAGAGTATATCACGGATGCCCCTTTGGGAATCACTGCTATAGAGGATATTCTAAGTGCATAATAACGGGAATGAAAAACCTGTTTCTGTCTGCACGTCATGGCCGCTTATAACTAAAACCGCTCAATAATTAACTGTTCAACAAATTTACATAATCTTAAATAATAAAAGGCAATGTCTGTGTGTCTGTCTGTGTGTTTTATACATTATAGGTTCAGCAACCGCGCGTCGGAGAACTACAAAATTTGGCAATCGGAGACCCGGGGATGGTGGGGAGGTGACACGTGAAAACCGATTTTTAAAAATTGAATTGCTTTTTTTGTTATTTAATGTTTTATGCGATTTCGACCGTTTTTTCTCCACCATCCAGACGTCGTAGAAAAAAAAAACAAATCACACCATCGGAAAGAGCAGACAATTGCGAGTAAAAATATATCAATTTCAAATCTCAGGGACAAATTCTAATATTTTTTAAAGATTTTAAAACAAAAGTCACTTTCGGCTCAAAAAAACGAACTTTGGTTTTTAAATCCTGGCATCGGAAAAAGTACTAATAATTTCGACTAATAATTTACATTTTTAGAAAGTTCAAAGATCTGGCTTTCTTACAAGCCCAATCTGGTCAAGAAATAATAAAAAAATACCGCAGGATCGGGATTTTAAGATTTTCCGAATTTCAATTTCTCGGCTATCCGCTAAAAAAGTTCCTCACCGGCGTTCCCCCCCCCCCCCTCCCCCGCAGAAGTTTTTTGCGCGGGAGGAAGAAATGCGGAGGGGGCGTCACGGTTCTGAATACGCAAAGGAAGAAAATGACGGAATTAAGAGATTAGCATATGGTCATTATAAAATTTAAATGATTGAATTATGGTGGATTGAATTGTGGCGATGTATTGATTGCGATGTATTATTGTGGCGAAATGTAATGTATTGTTGTATGTAAAAACTTAATTGTGGCGATGTATTTAACGTTAAACATGTGGGTCCTTAAGTTCTACCGAGAGGTTGGTGATAGGGGAAGGAGGGTCCGGTCCCTGTGGATGCCTCCCCCACTGGGTTCCGGTCTAAATTGAGTGAATAAAAAGAAAGTTATGGAGATTGTCGCGGAGGGCGCGGTAACCCAGTAGTTAGCTCGTGGGAATTGTAATTGGTAGGCCCGGGTTCGATTCCCGCCACTGCCAAAACTGCCGCAGTGTTCACAATCACGTGAAACATGTGGGTCCGTAAGTCCTTCTGAGAGGTTGGAGGTAGGGGAAGGAGGGTACAGTCCCTGTGGATGCCTCCCCCACTGGGTTCCGGTCTAAATTGGGTGAATAAAATATACGGTATATTATTATATATTAATATACGGTTTTTGGCTTAGGAACAATTAAAAACCGAATGAGTGTTTGCTTTTTATACGATTTTTGGCCTAGGGGCAATTAAAAACCGAAAAAGTGTTTGCTTTTTATATGGTTTTTGGCCTAGCAACAATTAAAAACCGAATAAGTGTTTGCTTTTTACACGGTTTTTGGCCTAGGGACAATTAAAAACCGAATTAGTGTTTGCTTTTTATACGGTTTCTGGCTCATTATGCTGGATTGAATTGTGGCGATGTATTGTTTACATCGAGTGGTGGTTGGGACCACAATGAAAAAACTTGAACAATGAAGAAGTAAAATAATAAATACGAAGAAAGTTATGGAGATTGTCGCGGTGCATTTATGCATCGGGTGGTGGTGGGGACAATCTTAAAAAAAAAAAACTTTTTTTTCGCTGAGCAGCATCGTTAAAGAGCGAGCCTGCCACTGTCAGAATTTTCAAGGGTAGCGAACAGGCTGGTCGCCGAAGGCGGCTAGTTTTTAATAAGCTAAAATATTTCAAATTTTGTAACGCGTTAATAAATAATAAGGAAAATTAGAAAGCACACATCTAAGCTAAACTTCTAAAAAAATGCGCATATGAAACTGTTTTCATGTAATGAGATTGAGTACAAGGAATATTTTAATATAGCCTTTATTTTCCTACAGCTATCCTTAGAGCAGCGAGAATTAAAATTGAAATATGGTACGATTCTTTCAATCTGTAAACTTAAAGGACCTATTGAGTTTTAAAGTTATTAGAAAAGGCAAAGTCCCTCAAAATATATTAATTTTCAGCTTAAAAAAATATTATAAAAATAGTTATACAGAAAAATGTCATAAAAGTACACTTAAATAGTTCTTTTATATACGCCATTTTTTACCTAAAATACAAAAACATAATACATTAAATCTGCCGCTTTTATTAAACAAGCCCATGTTTTGTAAGTACTTTTAACTAGATATAAAGTGAAAGCATTATTTAAGAGTTAATTCAAATCGTTCTCGAGATATTAGAAACAAGAAGCGAAATATCCGTCAAAAGAGTAAAGTAGATATCAATTAAATATACAAGTAGTATGCACATTTTAATCGGTAACATCTTTAAGCTTATTGATTTTCAGCGGGATAAAGTTATAAGAAATTTCTTTGATGTACCTTATCAGATTTTCTGTAAGGTACAAAAATAATATAATTCAAAGACTGCTTCAAAAACTAAAATTTTATATAAAAGTTTCTTGTAATACAGTATAAAGTAAAAAAATAAGAGTATTAACCGGTTTCGAAGGAAAAGACAGCCTTCTTCTTCTGAGCAAGCAAAAAAGGCGACTTTAATCACCCAAGTAAGATCGGCATCATTATGATTTTGTTATTTGATTATATTTTATTATTTTTTGTTTTCAGTTGACATTCTCAACTTGCCAGTCATTTTTAATTTTTCAGGTATTTTTCATCCTGTAGTTTCTACATCCCCATTCATTAATTCCAAATATTTTATCAACTTATAACACTTTTTTTGTTTTTATTTTTTCTTTACTCCGGTGTCCGGTCTTGCTTGGGTGAGTGACGTCACACTTCTTGTTTGTCCTGAAGGTTGTTTTTTCACCTTCGAAACCGGTCGACACTCTTATTTTTAACTTTATGCTGTATTACACGAAGCCTTTTTTATAAACTTTTAATGATATAATTCTTAAAAGTAGATAAATTAATTAAAATATCGGAACAAATTTGTGTGTCATATGCAATGACTTTAATCAAATGGTACTTTCATTATCAATCAGTTACATTATGACAAAAAAACTGACGTATGACAACAATTTAGGTTGTCTTTAAAGATTAAAAGTGTCTATACTTCTTAATACCAAGTTCTAGAGATCAAAATCGTTCCAGAAATCTTTGGATTGAAAAATTCTGTATTGGTTGCGATCTTCATTTTCAAAATAATATAGCAATCTGAAAGTTATTTTTTTTACGCATTTACATAGCGATTCTTTGCAAATTATTTGTGTGTTAAGGTAACAATTTTAGAATTTTTTTAACTATATTTTCATCTTATTAATATTTCAGGTTAGTAGCAGTACTTTAGAAGTCTGAAGATGGAATTGACGATTCAGAGATTCTCAAAGTGTAACATCTTTGATAAATAAATGGTTATAAATTAAAACGAATCCTTTGTTTCTCTTTGAAAATATTAATTTCATTACCTTGAAGTTCATTTTCGAATGAAAATATACAATGCTTGTTTAGAGCGTTTTATTTTTTACTTAACATTTTACTTGACATTTTAAGATTTTTCAGATTGATATTTATAAGAGCGTTAACAAAATAAACGGCGCGGGAGACATGGGAATATTTAGAATAGAAGAATAATTAAATCCTACTTTGTACTTTCGTTTAACGTCAAAGTTTAACGGATGAATTTATTTAAATGCATATGTGTTCTACAAAACACACCAGAAAAGCCAGTCAACTTCCTTGTTCAACGCTAACATGTATTGAAAAACTATCCTAATAAATTCCTTAAGCACCGTGATACCAAAAATTGTCGGTGGGAAAAGAGAGTATAGACAGATTCAATAGAAAACAATACTATAGAAATCTTAGCTAAAACTGATATTATGCAAAATTGTCAAACCTAATTCATCTGTGTACACTCATTTCCTTTCGACAATTTCGCTTAATATCAATTTTGGAAATAAAATTTATATATTATTATTTTAACAATTATATCAATAAGATTTATATATTATTATTTTAAGAATTAAAAATTGTAATCAATAAAATTTATATATAATTATTTTAAGTTTAATCTACTCACACTATCAATTTGATTCCATTTTGTGTGTAATTAAAATCTATTTTTAACTTTTTCGTACTGCATTGTTGTGTAGGGGAAGGCTATAAAAAAAACTCGTTTTTTCTCATAATTTATTCAAAATAGCTAGCATTTAGTCAATTGGATAAGGTGGTATGCTTATTATTTTAAATTTTTATTAAAACAAGTCAAAATAATTATTTCCCTACGTAGAACCTTTAGAAGTTATTGCTTTATCCTAATTAAAATCTCAAAATTATTCTGATAACTTCTGTTCTAAACATTGAAATTATGAACAATTCTATAAAGGGTTCCTAGGATAGTTCTTAAGCAGTCCAATAACTTTATAAGGAAAGGTGCACGAGTGTATACGTTAGATCTATTTTATTGTATAGCACCGATCAAATTCAAAGTGATTACAGAACTCCCTAGAGGAGAGTTTAAAAAGAAAGGGTAAAGAACTCATTAACAAAGTGAAATAAATGAAAATAGCCAATTACAAAGTTGTAGAGTATTATCTAAAATCGATAATAAAGTTGTTACAGAAGACGTTTACATCAAACAATATGATTACTGGTGAATTTCTGTTATAGAAATGGTAAAATAAATAGTACTTACATGCACAGGAATCTAATGTATAGCATGTTCAAAATGTTTTCCGTTATCAATAATGCACAGTTAAATTTGAGAAAATATTGCCGTGTACTTTGTCAAGCATTGCAGGTGTCACCGTGTTACAGTTCCTGATGATACGATTTTTGAAAGATATTTATTGGCCTCCATATACGCTTTTCGTGCGTTCCTGGTATCGAATTCTAGTAGTTAAATAATCTTATACAATTTTGTAATTGTGGTTTGCTTTCTATCTCGCTTTGTTGCTAAGTTCGTTATCATAACTTTTAAATTCTCGACTAGGGACGCTGCAATTACATTTATTCGATCGGCATAGTCACTTTACTATATATATATATATATATATAAACCTAACGTGCACACTCATGGATCCTTTCTTACAAAGTTATTGGGGTACTTAAGGATTTTTTTTAAACCCTGTTTTAATAATTTTTACCTAATCTTTCAAAACGGAAAATTATGTGGCAACGCGTGCATTCGTTCTTATGTCCACAACTCAAAGATTCGTATCCATACCTTAAAGACATGCACGCATGCAAATATTATAAAGAACCTTGCTTCCCCAACCGGGAATCGAACCCTGAATCTCCGAATTGGCCAGCCGGCGCTCTACCGTTGCGCTACTAGGATGAAATTGCAAGCTCTTACTATCAAAGTGGACTCTGCATTCTCCACTCTTTAATGTCAGATTGCAAGGCAACTAACAATCTGATTGACCACCTCCTGCTATTTTTACCCCTGGTTAGTCTGCTGCAACTACTATTTTTACCCAGGCTAGTATCCTGCTGGATCGTTGTCCTCCTAATTTGAAGTCGTCGCTGCATATCCCACAGTCCACTGAATTCGTGCTAGTCTTACCAGGGTCACTTTCAGACCTCAGATATATTCGCACTAACCTACAGGGTTGATTTATTCGGGCGCCATTGTAAAGACCTTGCTGTTCCAACCGGGAATCGAACCCTGAATCTCCAAACTGGCCAGCCGGCGCTCTACTGTTGATCTACTGGGACGAAATTGCAAGCGCTTATTGTCGAGTGGACTCTGCAATATACACGTACAGAAAGACACCATCTCGAAAAATTTTCTGAACGTGCTCATGGGGTCTTAAAACGTGTAAGCATCAACTGCCGAAGATGGAAATTTTCCAGAAATATTTACTTTCTTCATTCTGTACTTTTAGAAAGTAATAAAATCACCTGCCAATGAAGATTTCCATATAAATGACATTTTAACCTGTTTCCATTAATCATTTCCTTAGTTTAAGCATTTTCCTTATAATGGTATTGTAGTCATTGTGTAGAGTTTTGTGAAATTTAAACAGGACAAACAAACTGAAAATATAATTCTTAAGTCACTCTGCTGTGTATGATTTGATAAGCATAACATAATCATAATTGAGGGTGGGGGCACTGGTTTTAAAAAATTGGAAAGATTCTACAGCCTTTGGAGTTATGGCTTTTAAATTTTTACTATATGCATGACAGCAAATATGATAGACGATATTAGAACATGAACTTGGAAGTCGCAGTCTTGTTTAGCCTGAGTTGAATCTTTATGACACTCGAAGCTGGCTGGGAGTTTGGACTGAATTTGTTGGTCGTCAATGAGGTTAGCAAATTTATGGCACATAGCAAGATTACCTGCCACCACTGCATGTATGCTGCAGAGCGAATAAAAAGCACGAAACCGGCACATACCAGCTGTTATCTGAAATGGAAGCGCGATCTTGATTTTATTAGATTTAAAAGAATGAATTCCTTTTCTCATCAAATAAAAAACGTCACCGCGATTGCAATATTCAATATAATATTCACATTACCAGACATAAAAAATTTATTTGGAGAACAAAGTTATTTGAAACTGCATTTTTCATGCTGAACATCTTAGATTTCAACCTCATTGCTCCAAATTACGTCACTTTCTGTTTCGTATATCCGCTATCTTCTCTCTATTGCCGCTATAATAAGTATTTTTCTTAATTGTTGCAAATATTGACGACAGATTTCAGCAGTTTCTTACCTCTGTAGATATTTTATTAGTTTTTGAAATGTTTCGAAAGTCATATAAAAAAAATCTTTTACAAATATTTTTAAATAAACTTCAGAAAAATTATAAAATATTTTTATTTATAATAATTATTGTTAGCGTGTCATAAGATGTGCTTGATTATATAGATGTGCGTGTTATAAGATTATTTTGTTTGCTTTTGCATTCTTTAAGGAACGTGATCACGTCTTCTGCAAATCATGTGATGCGAAATAAAATAGTAAATTTTCTCAACTTCTAGTTACTTTCTATAACAGTGATTCTCAACCCGTCGATTGCGATCTACCAGTCTATTACCAATGGCTTATGAAGTGGGTCTTTGGATGATTTAGGAGAAAATAAGAAATTTTGCAGTGTGCTTTATACGGAAGAAAATTAAATTTTACTTAAAAACTTAATGAGTAAATGAGTGAGGTTAAGAATATTTACATTTTGATTAATTTTTCATTTTGGATGCTGTTGTTCACAGAACAAATTAAAAAATAATTTATAAATGAAGAATATTTGAATTAAATAAATTTATTTCATAAAAAAGTGGTGAATATTTAAATTAGAATTTTAAATTTTCTGTAAAATTTCACACCCTCTATCAAGGGCGCGGTAGCCCATTGGTTAGCGCGCTGGAGTTGCACTCGGTAGGCCCGGGTTCGATTCCAGCCACTGCCAAAACTGCCGCCGTGTTCATGCGGAGTACGATCACGTTAAACATGTGGGTCCGAAAGTCCTTCCGAGAGGTTGGTGGTAGGGGAAGGAGGGTACGGTCCCTGTGGATGCCTCCACCACTGGGTTCCGGTCTAAATTGGGTGGCACTTCCCGACCGTCCAAACAGTTACCTTACACCTTTCTGGTAGGTCGGACGGTCTGGGTTTCAACAACAACACCCTCTATCAGTCAAATAGATGCTCATGTCCTTGCTGACGAGTCGGACGGTCTGGGTCTTCAACACCCTCTATCAGTGCAACATTGGAAGTTAAAGAAACAGTATGCTCTCTCAATTATGAGATAAATTTGAATACACATTTGGTAGGGGATTGGGAAATATTTTCGTTAAAAAGAATTTAAAATGAAAATTTACAATTTTATTGATATTTTCTTGAAAATCTTTGATTTGGAGAAGATTGAGAGCCTCTCCCCTGAAATACGTCCCTGATGATACTATGTTATGTTAGCTACAGAAGCCTATTTTTGACTTAAATGCATATCAAAAGTGGATCTCGATGTCCCAACGGTTGGACACCACAGTTCTATGATAACGAGGGAAAACGTTTGTTTAAAAAGCATTCTTCCAATGTTGATGCCTTTACTGCACTCAAAGCTATCTGTGGCAGCAACTAAACTAACTAAAGTATATTATGGAAGCTACAAGTACCTTTTTACTGAGACGTGTCTTGAAAATATTGACGACACATCTGCATAAATAGGTATTTGTATATAGTACTAAATACGACGATTATGTATACATTGAGTAGATAATTACTGTTGTAAATAATTTTCTTTTAGATATAAGAACATTTTCTGCTGCAATATGATAAACAAGAAAGATCAATCATGCATAAGCATTGATTATGAAACACTTTCCAACTGAAATGCAATTTCATTTAAAAATTTCTAAAATGTGATACATTCAGTGGTGATATCTTTTACATTATCACAGTACTACAGTAATTTATTATACTTAAATATTTAAAACTGTATCGAAATATGAATCATCTGATTCTCTATGCAAAATCAATGAATATTTCATTCATATAACTTGTATTCCAGACTCCAGAGCTAAATAATTTTGAGTGAAAAAATTCAACAATTCTTATGTAACTCACCTTATAATGGCTTGAGATATTTGCATTATGCATAAGTTAAAATTAGGCTTCGTTGAAGAAATAATAAAAGTTTAGGGATCATTTAAAATCACAACTATTGTAATTGCATAGGCACGGAATTTAGATACACAGATAATGCACAGATACACAGATAATATATGTGTGTGTGTGTGTATTCAAAGTATTGGAATCGTGCCGAAGATCGGAACTCGAATTTTCGAAGGATCTACACATTTTGGGACTTCTAGAACACGAAAAAACTATTTTTGGGAAGACGTCTGTGTGTGTAAGGGTGTATCTGTGTATGTTTCTGTGTGTCTGTGAAGATATTACATCCACTCTAATTGAAAAACTAATGGACCGAATTTCATAAAATTTCGTAGGTATATTTTTGGTGGGAAATCCTGATGTTCATTAGATTATAGTACGATTCGTAATAAAAGAATCTGCCTTCTTTGCGAAATGACCGGCAGAAATTGCCTTTATCCACTCTAGTTAAAAACTAATGGAACAAATTTAACAAAATTTTGTGTATAATATTTCAATAACCTACAAGTCATTTATATACCAAATTTAACAAAATTTGGTATATAAATCATTTGTAAGTTATTCTAGTACGATTCGGGAAAAAGGAACGGGCTATTTTTGCGAAATGACCCGCAAAAATCGTTAAATATAAAAATTAAAGACTACGTATGCTCAATTATATCAATTAAATTCCTGTATTATACGTGATTTTTGACAACAAAGAGAATAAGACTAACCCCATTACTCTAGGACTAGCCGTTCTTGAGATATTCTAGTTTTTTCGCGTTTTCGCTACGCCACCTTTGACAATAAGTCCAGCTATCAAATGAAAACCAAATTTAAGTTTAACGTGCAAATTCAATGTCATTTAAAATACTTATGGCTGTTATTTTGTGCAGATAAACTCAAATTATTATTGAAAAAATAAAGAGAACGCGAATATGAGTCTGCAGGGAAAGACATGTGCTGCCCACATAAGAATTTTTAACAATATTACAACAATGATTTATAGAAGTGACGTTATTTGCAGACCATTTTGAAAAAAATGTATGATCTATGTTTAAAGATCCACCAAATTTTTGTAGAATAAAATGTTCAACAAATTTAAGCTGTGTACCAAATTTTAACTCTCTAGACATAGGAAAGTGCATTAAAAATGCCATCAAATAAGTATATCATTAAGAGTTATATAAAATTAAAAAAATTTTGAAAAATTATTATCTACCAAATTTATTTTAAAATGTAAAGCCTCTCTCATATACAAAATGATTAAACCCTTGAAAAGATATTTATTACATAATATATCTCTTTTAAACACTTTACAACAAAGTTGAAAAGTGCTTATAACTTTGTTCATTCTGTCTGCCTGTCTGTCTGTCCGTTAGCACGATAACTGCCGTAAAAATGACTTTATCGAAATGAAATTTTAGTATGTTGTTCAGACGGTCTGTAGGACCTATGGGAATATAAATGAATAATATCACCCAATAAGTTTTGGATTGAACCTGGGTTGAAAAAATGAAATACATTGAGATCTATATGGGACCTAATTTTTCAAACATTTTTTAAGCGGATTTAAAATCCACAAATTGCTTCGAAAATTTTAGGTAATGTTCAAATTATTCCATAAAATATATAAAAAAAATTCAGCGAAGTATATTCAGTAGTTTTTTAAATAAAAATTAAAATACTAATAACACCTCTTATATGAAGCGATCACGTGACCCGCTTCAAAATGATATATGGCATCCATCTTGTCTCAAAATCGTGATTTTTAAAGTTCTTTTTAATTCATATTGAGTGTTGTATCCGTCCTAAAACCATTTTATTTTTGCATAAATTCTGTGCATCTACATATTGAAACAACGCAATTACAATATATTTGAGTTTAAATGCTCATCCAAATTTGATTATTTCTACAACGAAGCCTATTTTTCACCTATGTAATATGTAAACAGCAAAATATGTAGAATGAGTTGTATTAGAATTGCTGTATTTCTTTAATACAAAATCATTTAGTTCATGGAGTCTGCATAGCTGATATGAATGAAATATTCTTTAATTTTACAAAGAGAAGAACGATTTTTTTCGGTGAAGTTTTACGCATAGAGTTTAATTACTTGTAGCTCCATGGTCTTAATTTTTATATAAAATAAATTATTATAGTATTGTGATGAACGACATGAATGGGAAATTATTCATGAATGAAATGCTGCTTTTATAGAGAGAGCCAGGCGTGTTATTTTTTCTATGACGTCATTTGAATGAATTTCAGTTGTTTTCGATGAAGTTTTCAAATATAATAAATTATCGTACTATTATCATTATTCTAAAATTATTACCGAGGAATGTATCACATTTTAGAGATGTTTAAACCACGCAATTTATATTTCAATGCCGTCATTTGAATAAAGTTCATTTTTATCGATGAAGGTTTAAGTTTTCAAATATAATAAATTAATGTAGTATTGTGATAAGTTTTAAAATATTACCGAGGAATGCATTGCATTTTAGACATGTTTAAATAAAATTGCATTAAAGTTGGAAAGTGTTTCATAATCAATGCTTTAAGCATGATTGATCTTTCTTGTTTAATTTTAACATTAATAAAATCTTACCATTTAATTCCTGCAACTCGATTCAATTGTTTAGAAATATTATACTTAATCAGCATTTGGAATTTATAGGTTATTTGATAAAAAATTTCATGCTATGCATATAAATAATCTCAAAATTACTAGCAATTTATATCAATATCCCTCTTATTTAGTAAATGGTATTGTTAAAAAATTTAGAATAGCTGGATTTTCATAATTCCATTCATAGTATCTTATATTAGCCAGACATCTCCTTTCTCTTGTATTATTAATACTTTTATTTTTACATCTACTTCACCGTCAACCTTACTATTATTAGCCCCACTTTTTAACACTTTACAACAGTAGAAAGTGTTGAAAAGTGATAAATGAAAAGTGAAAAGTGTTTATGACTTTGTTCATTCTGTCTGTCTGTCTGTCCGTTAGCACGATAACTGCCGTAAAAATGACTTAATCAAAATGAAATTTTAGTATGTTATTCAGACGGTCTGTAGGACCTATGGGAATATAAATGAATAATATCACCCAATTAGTTTTGGATTGAACCCGGGTTGAATATTTCTCAAAAATTTCGAAGCAATTTGTGAATTTTAAATTTGCTTAAAAAATGTTTGAAGAATTAGGTCCCATAGGGTTCAATGTATTTCATTTTTTCAACCCGGGTTCAATAAAAAACAAATTGGGTGATATTATTTATTTATATTCCCATAGGTCCCACAGACCGTCTGAAAAACATACTAAAATTTCATTTTGATAAAGTCATTTTTACGGCAGTTATCGTGCTAACGGGCAGACAGACAGACAGAATGAACAAAGTCATAAACACTTTTCAACTATGTTGTAAAGTGTTAAAAAGTCTTTTTAACACTTTACAACAAAGTTGAAAAGTGTTTATGACTTTGTTCATTCTGTCTGTCTGTCTGTCTGTCCGTTAGCACGATAACTGCCGTAAAAATGACTTTATCAAAATGAAATTTTAGTATGTTGTTCAGACGGTCTGTAGGACCTATAGGAATATAAATGAATATTATCACCCAATTAGTTTTGGATTGAACCCGGGTTGAAAAAATGAAATACATTGAACCCTATGGGACCTAATTTTTCAAACATTTTTTAAGCGGATTTAAATTTCACAAATTGCTTCGAAAATTTTAGGTAATATTCAAATTGTTCCAAAAAATATATAGAAAAAAATTTAGCGAAATATATTCAGTTGTTTTTTAAATAAAAATTAAAATAATAATTACACCTCTTACATGAAGCGATCATGTGACCATGATATGAAAAGATCACATGACCCACTTCAAAAGGATATATGGCATCCATCTTGTCTCAAAATTGTGATTTTTTAAGTTCTTTTTAATTCATATTGAGTGTTGTTTCCGTCCTAAAACCACTTTATTTTTGCTTAAATTCTGTGCATCTACATACTGAAACAACGCAATTACAATATATTTGAGTTTAAATAATCATCCAAATTTGATTATTTCTACAACGAAGCCTATTTTTCACTTATGTAAAATGTAAACAGCAAAATATGTAGAATGAGTTGTATTAGAATTGCTGTATTTCTTTAACACAAAATTATTTAGCCCATGGAGTCTGCATAGCTGATATGAATGAAATATTCATTGATTTTACAAAGAAAAGGATGGTTTTTTTCGGAGAAGTTTTAAGCATAGAGTTTAATTACTTGTAGCTCCATGGTCTTAATTTTCAAATAAAATAAATTATTATAGTATTGTGATGAATGAAATGAATGGGAAAATGTTATGAATGAAATGCTGTCTTTATAGAGAGATCCAGGCGTGTTATTTTTTCTATGACGTCATTTGAATGAATTTCAGTTGTTTTCGATGAAGTTTTCAAATATAATTAATTATCGTAGTATTATGATAATTTTAAAAATATTGCCGAGGACTGTAACGCATTTTAGAGATGTTTAAACCAGGCAATTTATATTTCAATGCCGTCATTTGAATGAAGTTCATTTTTTTCGATGATGGTTTAGGTTTTCAAATATAATAAATTAATGTAGTATTGTGATAGGTTTTAAAATATTACCGAGGAATGTATTGCATTTTAGACTTGTTTAAATAAAATTCCATTGAAGTTGGAAAGTGTTTCATAATCAATGCTTTAAGCATGATTGATCTTTCTTGTTTGTAGCTCTTTTTGTATATTATTACTTTTTCTTACCTTTTCGCATTACTGTTTTTCAATTCTTTATTAATGGCATCAGTAGATCATTTATATTTTCTTTGGCGAATGGCAACACTGGTTCCTTCATTCAGTGTTCCCGGGTTCAACTCGTTTGGTCATATGCTGGACATTTCCCAGGTATTCATGTTTTCTTTTATTTTTCCTTCTTTATGTATATCGTCCAAGTAGAAATTGTTTATATCTATTTTTTCACAAACATACATTTTTTGTGTTTGCTTCGTCAAAATACTTGGACTAGAAAAAGAGTTTTGCGAAGTGAACATTTCTATTTTTTAAGGCCTAGCCCTTGTCCACGTGTATGGCAATATAGCTAGATTTTTTATGTTTTTCTTTATTCGTTTCCATACCATTGAAATTTGTTGATTTTCTTTAACCTAGTGATTCGTGTTTTGTATTTTTTTTCCCCATTTAATTGATGATTTGCTGTTTTATCTTTTATTTTGTGGGTGTTTTAGAAAGTTAGGTTTATCGAGTTGCAGCTTCTTACTTTTCTTTCATTGGACTTTCAAACTATTATTATTATTGAAATCATTTTATTTATAAGCTGCATTTGCGCAATAAATTAAATATATTTTACATTTTCATTCTTTTTACTTAATATCATTAAATTCTTTACATATTCATATTTGCATTGTATCCTTCATATTCTTAGTAAGCTACGGTATCTATGAGATAATTATATATATATTTATATATATATATATATATATATATATATATATATATATATATATATATATATACATATATATATACATATATATATATATATATATATATATATATATATATATATATATATATATATATATATATATATACATATATATATACATATATATATATATATATATATATATATATATATATATATATATATATATATATAATAATAGAAGTTTGAAAATCCAATGAACGAAAAGTAAGAAGATGTAACATGATAAACCTAACTTTTTAAAACACCGACAGAATAAAATATAATACAGCAAATCATCAATCAAATGGATAAAAAATACAAAACACAAGCTATCAAGTTACAGAAAATCAACCAAACTAAAAGGTATGGAAACAAAAAAAGAAAAACTTAAACTAAATTCAACTATCTCACTGGCTTACAAAACAAAAGTAAAAATCAACTAATCCTCAAGCAAATGGAAAAAAAATAAATAAAATAAATATCGAATCAACAAGTCAATGAAAAATATATAATACAAAGGTATGGAATCGAAATAAGTATAACAAACGAAATCAAGCACAAACGCCATACACGTGGACGAGGCTCTAAGCCTAAATCATGAATTGTTAACCTCTACAAAAATCTAATCATGTCCAAGTTTTTTGTAGAAGCAAACACAAAAATGTATGTTTCTGAAGAAATAGATAGATTAAATCTATAAACTATTTCTACTTGGACGACATACATAAAGAAGGAATAAAAAAGAAAAAATGAATACCTGGAAAAAGCACAGCGTATGTACAATCGATTCAATACAGGGAACACTGATAGAAGAGACCAGTGTTGCCATTCGTAAAGAAAAAATAAAAAACCATTTACTGTTGCCATTCATAAGAATTGAAAAACTGTGAAGCGAAATGTTAAGAAAAAGTATTAATATACAAAAAGAGCTACTAAAAAGAGGGGCAAATAATAGTGATGCTGAAGTGGGAAGTGAATGTAAAAAAAAAAAAAAAAAAAAAAAAGAGAGAGAATGGAGATGTCTGGCTAATATAAGATACTATGAATAGAATTATATGATACTATGAAAAGAATTATAAAAATCCAGCTATTTTAAATTTTTTAACAATACTATTTACTAAATAAGAGGGATACTTATATAAATTACTAGTAATTTTGAGATTATTGATATGCATAGCATGAAATTTTTTATCAGATAATCTATAAATTCTAAAAAGCTGATTGAGTATAATATTTCTAAACAATTGAATCGAGTTACAGGAATTAAAAGGTAAGATTTTATTAATATTAAAATTATAAAAGTCTTTTTTATCATATAAATTTGTAACAATTCTATTAGAAGGATCAATAAAAAGATTTAAATCCAAAAAATTAACATTTTTACTAATAGTAGCTTCATTAGGAATTAATTCCAAATTGTCTGGATAGTAATCTATATCTATGAGATAATTTTCTGTATGTACTAATAAGCAAATCAGATCATCAACATATCTGTAAAAAGTATAATCTATTGAAGTAAATGACTTTTCATAATGATAAAAGTATAAATTAGCTAGCATACTGCTACTGCAGCCACCCTGTGGAACACCTGAGACTTGTAAGTATAATTTATTTCCTTGAAAAATATAATTATTGAAAATAACAAAGTGAAGAAGTTTAGGAAAATTTATAAATTTAATTTGATTTGAAAGAGGTGTAATATAAGCATTATATAGAGCTAAAATTACATCATATAGATCAGATATCTTAATATTATTAAAAAGATCTTTAAAATCAAAAGTTTGAAATCCTATTATTTTTCTAAGAGATGTTAATTTATTCTTTAATTCTTTACTATTATTTAGAATATGGTAATTATTGCTAGTCTGGCTTAAACTATTATTTATTAGATTTAAAGAATTTAGTAATAATTTACTCGCAGTAGTAGAGTAAGTATTATGGCCACTAGTAACTGTTCTAAATTTAATAGGATTTTTATGAAATTTTGGAATAAGCACTATATAAGGAAATTTAAGATATGTATATTTAATATTTAAATCACTATACATATTGATAATTTTCAATTTAATACTATTGATGGAATGTAAATCAGGTTTAAAAAGACTATTATTTTTTAAATAATCTAACAGAAATTGAAAATAAATCTTTTTACAGATAATAGCATAATTATTAGAGGCTTTATCAACATAGGTGATAACAAAGGATCTTTGTAAATCATTAATGGAATGTTTAATATTATCAATATTATATAAAGATCTAGACAATTTAATATCTCTAATAGCATTTTTAATTGATTCTAATATAGTAAATTTCCACATATTAAATGCCTCTAATGGCAGAGCGTATTTACAAGCTAATTTATATATATATTTATCAAGATCTAGATTAATTGATTTTAAAACTTTAAAAGAATTATTACAAGAAGGTATCCTAAATTTAGTGCCAAATGACATAATGGTTCTTAACACATTGTCACTAACAATGTCTAAATCTCCTGTAACTATATGCCCCAAGTCTGGATTTAGAAATTTAGCAAATTTATTTAATTTACAAATACATTCACTCTCTACAATTGACTGAGAAGAATGATCAATAGAGAGCGATTGTGAAACTTCATTATAATTAAATATAGACCTACCAATAGGCTTATTGTATTTGAATGTCTTTGAAACAAATAAATCACCAATAGGCAATAAATGTTTAAACTTGTTAAACAGATGTCCAAAATTTATAGAATTATATATAGGATGTTTGAAAGAGATAACACAATAAGAATTAGTATATATATATACTTGTAATATAAAGTAATACAACCTCATATTCGCATAGACATTTGAAAAGCTATAGAGAAAAACACCATTAAAACTCTGTTTTCTTCGAATAGTTGCCCACGCAGTTGTACAATTGCGATGTTTAACCAACTGCACATATTTTCAAAAGCACACCAAGAACATCGGAATGGAAGCTCTTTAAGTGCACAAGTTAAGTCTATCTATAGTAAAATGACTATGTTCTATAGAATTAAACTGATTTCAGTGCCCTCAGCGGAGAATTGAAGAAGTTAGGAACAGGAACTAAGAATCAAAGCGAGATGGAAGATAAATATTAATTGCAAATTTGTAGTGTATTGTCTAATTAATAGGAATCTGCAACAGGAATGCACAAAAGCGAACATGGGAGACATAGATACACGATATACTTCATCAGTTGCTAGATGCTGTAACACGGTGACTCTTGCAATGCTTGTCTAAGTACGTGGTAATTTTCTTTCTCAAATTCAAATGTGCATTGCTGCTGACGGGGGCATTTGGAACATTAGATTTTTGTGCATGTGAGTGTTGTGTATTTTAGCATTCCTGAATAGGTCGGCAAATTGCCAAGAGCCATATTATGTCCAATAAATACTTTCTGTAACAATTTCATTGTCGATTCCTACTTATTAAACAATACTTTACATTTTTGTAATTAGTTTCTTTCGTCTACCTCGTTTTGTTGACGAATTCGTTACTATAACTATTCAAATTATCCGCATTCAAATTATCTGCAATCCATTTTATTCGATCGGGCATTGCCACTTACCTAACGTGCACACGCACGGACAAATTTATTGGGGTGCTTAAAGATTTTCGTAGCATCTCTGTATATATGTGGTGCAATCAATAAATCTAAGAAATGATGTATTTTGTTTACAAGAATTATAAGATTAAAAGTATATTTTAAGACGCTTATGGTGAACTGCGTGTGTTAGTGTTCTGCAGTTTTGCTTTCATGTACGTAAACACGTCGGAATTTTCCATAAAAAAAAATCCTCTACGAAAAGTATTATTTTCTTAGCAGTGTGGCCATATCTAGCCCTTGTCTAATAAAATCTCCTCCGTAATCCATAATAAATCTAATTATTTGATGAAAGTATATTATATCCGAAACATAATTTTGCCGATAAATTTTTGCCAATTTCAATGTACAATTTCATAAGTTATTGGATAAAAATATGAAGCTTAGAAATGGTTAATTCTAGTTTAACGCTTCAGACCCTGAAATGCGTAATTTTGACCCTGGGTTTATGGGGTAAAATGTCAATAATTGCAAGCATTCGGCTAGAAAAAACAATGGGGTCATTATTTAGCCTTAACTTCCGTAGTTTTGAGTCGAGCGCTAGTCTTCAGACTAAGAGCATCAAATGACTAGAAGCCTTTTTCTGGAAGTATTCATGAGGTTTTAAAACGTTCATTTTTATCAAAATATCAATTTCGGAAAACAATACTATCTTAATTAATAAAATATGTTTGTGTATGTCGTCTGTAGCCGAAAATTGAAGTTTCGGACAGTCTAAGAATTCGGTACAATGGTAGCTAAACTCCCAGGACGACAGACTACGTTGAGTTTTTCTTTTTAGAATTCGAATTAGCTTAAAGTAACGAGCATTTAAAGCTGAAAATCCCTCGAAATTTTGGCTTCAGAATCACATTTATTCCATCAGACGATTTCCCAATGCATATGATACTATAGTATGGTGTTTGTTCTGCAACAATGCTCCAGACTTCTGGTTTAGATATTGAGTGCTATAAAATATGGCTATTTTTTAATTTCGTAGATTTTAAAATTAAATTTTCAATTTTTGGAATATAGAATTATTTTTATATTATAGGTGTGTTTTAAAAATTTGACTAAAATCGGACTTACATTT
This sequence comes from Amaurobius ferox, assembly GCA_951213105.1. NCBI lineage: Eukaryota > Metazoa > Arthropoda > Arachnida > Araneae > Amaurobiidae > Amaurobius > Amaurobius ferox. Next base: position 74,546,507 of record OX578136.1, read on the forward strand.
TTAAAAATGGAATGTAAAACTTCAGCTTCGCGCAGTGAACTTCAATAGCAGAAAATGGCGGGACACAAAGTGGATGATAAAAACTAAAATCTAACTTTTTTATTAAAACTTTCTAAAAACTGAAAACTAAATTAAAGGTCGATAAATCAAACCTTTCAAACTGAAAAGGAACTTCTTTCCTTTTCTATGATTCCAAGTATTTTCAGTTCACGATTTAGGACATATCAAAGGAACTCATTTAGAACGTATTGCACTCACGTTGTATAGTTGGCATGGTTGCACGTGGAAAAGAATGGAACGCAGGAATGATTTTGGTTCAAAACAGACGATTCGAAAACTGAGTGGTTTTATTTGTAACGATATAATTTACGTATCGGGCGTTTATTTAGAAGCCCAGCAACGCCGCAAAATTAGTCCTAGTGCAATTATATTATAGCTTAAATTATGTGGTGGTCACTAGCCGACTGTCTAATTAATATTAGATTTGGCTAGTAAACTTTCATGTACTAGTAGCCACTCTGGCTAGTAACTTTCTGCCATTGACCCTATACAATTCCAATAAACAGTCAATAAAATTGTAGAAACTAGGCATATAAATGTAAAATAGAACAATTATACTATCTAAATATCGCTTTTGCATGTTAGTTTTTATGAAATATGACTTAAAAGGTAATTTAAAATTAACACATTCTTTTTATATTGAATAGGCATTCACTTATTTTATTTAATAAGAAACATTTTTACTTTCCCTGCAATACATGGTAATGTATAGGGAAAGTATTGGAATCATGCCGAAAATCACAACTCGAGTTTTCGACGGATCTACACGTTTCGAGACCTCTAGAATACGAAAAAACCATTTTTAGCGTGACGTCTGTGTGTGTGTCTGTGTGTCTGTCTGTCTGTGTGTCTGTCCGTCTGTCTGTCTGTGCAGATTTTGTATCCACTCTAACAAAAAAACTAATGGACCGAATTTCACAAAATTTTGTAGGTAAGTCACTTGTGGGCGGGGCTGGTGCTGATTAGTTTTGGGTACGATTCGGAATAAAAGAACCCGCCTTTTTTGCGAAATGGCCCGCAAAAGCTTGTATCCACTCTAGTTAAAAAATTAATGGACCGAATTTCACAAAATTCGGCGAATGAGTCAGTTGTGGGTCACCCTGGTGCTGATTAGATTTTGGTACGATTCGGAAAAAAATAACCTGCGTTTTTTTGCAAAATGGCCCGCAAAAGTCATCAAAATCTAAACTTAAGAACTACGTATGCTCAAATATAGCCATTAAATGCTTGTTTAATACGTAATTTTTAGCGAAGGAAAGAATAAGACCAACCCCATTACACTAGGACTAGCCGTTCTCGAGATATTTTAGTTTTTCTTATTTTTCCTACACCATTTTTGAAAATAAGTCCAGTTTTCAAATGAGAACGAAAATTGAATTAAAAATGAATTAAATTTAAATTAAATAAATAGAACGTGAATATAAGTCTGCAGGGAAAGTCATGTGCTGCCCACATCAGATTTTTATAATTTATATTGTTACATTTAAATTATAGTAACATGTGTTTCAGCCAGTGGTTAGAAACGAATTAAGTTTGGCTAATAAGCATATGGAATCTACTAACCAGTAGCTACTAAATTTCAGAATAATACTTTAAGGCATAAGTTATATAAAGTAATAAAACCCCATATTCGCATAGACATCGGAAAAGCTATAAAGAAAAATAACATTAAAACTCTGTTTTCTTCAAATAGTTGCCCACGTAGTTGTAAAATTGCAATGTTTAACCAACTGCACATATAACCATATAAACAATGGAAAGTATCCAGCATTTAGGAAGAAAGTTCAGTCTCGTGGTTGTGAGAACGACTTTAAGATTTGGCTAGAGGAATATTTTATATATCAAAGTAAGTTTTTTACGTAATTGTGGACTTAGTACAGTGTGTTTCAGCAGAAAACAATAAATAAGTATAACCAACGTGATTTAAAACCGCAGCCAAGCGGTTTAATAATTATAATTTTCATTTCTATATCTAGAGAAAATTTGAGATTCAATTATAGTATTTGTTATAATAAAATGTATATATTGGAACATGAATTAGAAGATGTTATCCTAAATAATTATGGATGACTTACTCGGGAATTAGAAAAAAAAATAGGAATGTATATGAACAGTAAAAACCTTGCCTAAGAAAATAACCAATTTTTCTTTTTCGGATTTAATATATTGAAAAAAAAGATTCAAAATTTTGTTGTTGAATTTTTGTTAGTAAACTAGAACGAATCACATATACAACTTTCTGCTATACGTATAAATATTCAAATATTTGTCTGGGATTTTCTAATTACAAGTTTAGAAATTTTATAATTAAATAAAGTATTTAATGTTTTTATATTAAAATTTAAGGGTTTAAAAGTTCATCATTAGTAAACTAGAGTTCGGATAAATAATATTTGTAGATTCGATAGCTATAAATTTTTATGTATCAATTTTCCTTAAAATTTTTGTCTGACGACCTAATTGGAAAGCTCGTTATAATTCCACTCCCTTGTGAAATGGAGTTGAGTTATTTTGAGCGCTTTATGGATATTTTGACGAGAAAGACAAATATGAATAAAATGTCAAAAGTGTTTTATGTAGATTTAGAAAGTTTATCTAGAATATTTCAACAATTCTTATATTCTTTTCAAAACCTGCCCGTTGGAGGAAAATGCATGCAGACAATTTTTCAAATTAAACACAGGAAGTTCGCCAACACCTGGCTGTTGCACTTCAAATTCATGTCAATATCTTCGGTGAATTATTTTATTTAGTAAAGTATAATCTGTGATGGAAAAGTAGATTTTTCGTCTAAAAGTAGAAAATAACAATGATAATTATTTGTGCTTCAATGCCTCTGCAGTGCTAATGTAAGTTCCCCATATAAGGCCATATATTTTTTATCTTTGTATGTGTGGATTTCTTCTCAGTGAGCCTAAGTAAGCAGTTCAGTCGGTAAAGTACTTGAATGGAGGCCAAGAGGCCGGCCGTACGTTCATATTTTGTGCTAGATAATTTTTTTATTTTCCCTAATCATATGCGTAGGCAAGGAGCTGAGGATTATAGTTCCTCTTTTATTGGTGGAAAAATTATATTAGTTATCTACACAGTTCATATTGGAAAATAACATATCTATCATTGTAACGCTTCTAAATGGTGCAAAGAGATAATTAAAACATTCAAAACCACTCTTTAAAATGATCGAGCACTTCCACTCGAACCAAAATCTCTAATACTCCGAAAATTGTAATTAAAGATGACGATGCAAGGAAATATTCAAAAATCTCAAAACCACTTTGCTTAATTATCAAGTACTTCCACTCTAACTTGAATCTCGATTATAGTCTTATTCGTCGCAATCAACGGAAAAATCTAATGCATATTTCAAAAATTCGAATTAAGGCAGATTATGTGAAGGAATAATAAAGAATATATTTAGTACCTCTGCACTAACATAGAATTTTAATTCAGATTTCATTCAACCTATCTCAGCTCCCAATCAACGGGAAACCCGAAAATATGAATTAGAATTGATGGTACAATGGATTTTTAAATAAACTGACACCACTTTGCCTCTGAGAAATAATAAAAACACAAATTGTATCTTTTCTCTGCCAATGGAAAATTTAAACAATTCAATGATTTTTTGTATGATTTAATTGTTTCGCGTGGAAATAAGATTCAATATATTTTCCCATTTAACATGTTAATGGAATTATAAAATACGTGCCATTTTTATTTTCTCATACTATGGAATATAGTATAGATACAGTATTGTTTTCACGAAAATTTTCAATTTCGAGATTTCGGTGTCTATTTATGTTTTAGGACCTCCTGAACACGTTCTGACTATTTTTAGATGGATGTCTGCCTGTGGTCGAGTTCTTATATGCACGATAACTGCCACAAATATTAATGTATTATCACGAAACTTTATATCCGACTTTGTTTTCGAGAAATCTAGAACTAGATAGAATTTTTTTTACATTCGAGCGGAAACTTCGAAATTTTATATTTCCTTAATATGGCAGTGTAGGACAAAATTTGGCATAATTATGCACAAAAGGGGTTATTTATGCCTCAATGGTCCCATAACATGACAGCTTTAGTCATTGTAGTGAAAAATTTGACGTGGTTTTTTGTGTTCATGACGTCATTAGCCCCCCCTCAGGTGGGGGTGGGAGGGAGTTAGCCCGCTCCTGAGGGAGTACATTTTAAAATTTAGTATTAATCAAAAAATTTTTCAAGTCCTTTAAAATGAAGGGTAACATGCTATAATTGTGGCATTTGGATCAACGCAGATTTTTCAAATATGTTCTTACAAAATTTGAGAAAAAAAATTCACAAAGTACTTAGAAATGTATTTTGGTATGAGAAAGTCGAGTTGAGCCACTGAAGTTCATTACGCTTAAAATTTTAATAAGAAAATAACCAATTTTTCTTTTTCGGATTTAATATATTGAAAAAAAGATTCAAAATTTTGTTGTTGAATTTTTGTTAGTAAACTAGAACGAATCACATATACAACTTTCTGCTATACGTATAAATATTCAAATATTTGTCTGGGATTTTCTAATTACAAGTTTAGAAATTTTATAATTAAATAAAGTATTTAATGTTTTTATATTAAAATTTAAGGGTTTAAAAGTTCATCATTAGTAAACTAGAGTTCGGATAAATAATATTTGTAGATTCGATAGCTATAAATTTTTATGTATCAGTTTTCCTTAAAATTTTTGTCTGACGACCTAATTGGAAATCTCGTTATAATTCCACTCCCTTGTGAAATGGAGTTGAGTTATTTTGAGCGCTTTATGGATATTTTGACGAGAAAGACAAATATGAATAAAATGTCAAAAGTGTTTTATGTAGATTTAGAAAGTTTATCTAGAATATTTCAACAATTCTTATATTCTTTTCAAAACCTGCCCGTTGGAGGAAAATGCATGCAGACAATTTTTCAAATTAAACACAGGAAGTTCGCCAACACCTGGCTGTTGCACTTCAAATTCATGTCAATATCTTCGGTGAATTATTTTATTTAGTAAAGTATAATCTGTGATGGAAAAGTAGATTTTTCGTCTAAAAGTAGAAAATAACAATGATAATTATTTGTGCTTCAATGCCTCTGCAGTGCTAATGTAAGTTCCCCATATAAGGCCATATATTTTTTATCTTTGTATGTGTGGATTTCTTCTCAGTGAGCCTAAGTAAGCAGTTCAGTCGGTAAAGTACTTGAATGGAGGCCAAGAGGCCGGCCGTACGTTCATATTTTGTGCTAGATAATTTTTTTATTTTCCCTAATCATATGCGTAGGCAAGGAGCTGAGGATTATAGTTCCTCTTTTATTGGTGGAAAAATTATATTAGTTATCTACACAGTTCATATTGGAAAATAACATATCTATCATTGTAACGCTTCTAAATGGTGCAAAGAGATAATTAAAACATTCAAAACCACTCTTTAAAATGATCGAGCACTTCCACTCGAACCAAAATCTCTAATACTCCGAAAATTGTAATTAAAGATGACGATGCAAGGAAATATTCAAAAATCTCAAAACCACTTTGCTTAATTATCAAGTACTTCCACTCTAACTTGAATCTCGATTATAGTCTTATTCGTCGCAATCAACGGAAAAATCTAATGCATATTTCAAAAATTCGAATTAAGGCAGATTATGTGAAGGAATAATAAAGAATATATTTAGTACCTCTGCACTAACATAGAATTTTAATTCAGATTTCATTCAACCTATCTCAGCTCCCAATCAACGGGAAACCCGAAAATATGAATTAGAATTGATGGTACAATGGATTTTTAAATAAACTGACACCACTTTGCCTCTGAGAAATAATAAAAACACAAATTGTATCTTTTCGCTGCCAATGGAAAATTTAAACAATTCAATGATTTTTTGTATGATTTAATTGTTTCGCGTGGAAATAAGATTCAATATATTTTCCCATTTAACATGTTAATGGAATTATAAAATACGTGCCATTTTTATTTTCTCATACTATGGAATATAGTATAGATACAGTATTGTTTTCACGAAAATTTTCAATTTCGAGATTTCGGTGTCTATTTATGTTTTAGGACCTCCTGAACACGTTCTGACTATTTTTAGATGGATGTCTGCCTGTGGTCGAGTTCTTATATGCACGATAACTGCCACAAATATTAATGTATTATCACGAAACTTTATATCCGACTTTGTTTTCGAGAAATCTAGAACTAGATAGAATTTTTTTTACATTCGAGCGGAAACTTCGAAATTTTATATTTCCTTAATATGGCAGTGTAGGACAAAATTTGGCATAATTATGCACAAAAGGGGTTATTTATGCCTCAATGGTCCCATAACATGACAGCTTTAGTCATTGTAGTGAAAAATTTGACGTGGTTTTTTGTGTTCATGACGTCATTAGCCCCCCCTCAGGTGGGGGTGGGAGGGAGTTAGCCCGCTCCTGAGGGAGTACATTTTAAAATTTAGTATTAATCAAAAAATTTTTCAAGTCCTTTAAAATGAAGGGTAACATGCTATAATTGTGGCATTTGGATCAACGCAGATTTTTCAAATATGTTCTTACAAAATTTGAGAAAAAAAATTCACAAAGTACTTAGAAATGTATTTTGGTATGAGAAAGTCGAGTTGAGCCACTGAAGTTCATTACGCTTAAAATTTTAAGGGTTTTTGATGTGCTCAGAAAAGTTATGAATAACTTTAATTGTGAAGGTGTCATATTTAAGACTGCTAGTCATTTCGAACGCGCTGGTGGAAATGACTAGTAATAAATGCAGCCAATTATAAAATTAATTTTTGTTTTTCGGTTTGGCATCTTCTTAATGTCGGTAACCCTGTTTTTACATTATTTTATTGAATATTGATATAAAACTTTTAGGTTGGCAAAGATGAACATTTGGAGCATCATCTTTTTCATATTTCTGGTTGCTATGGCTTTCCTGACCGCTGATGGAGGGACCACCTATGAAGCTCATGCCAAATCCTGCAAGACTGTAAATGGCAAGCAAGTCTGTAAGGAAGTTTACAAAGGGAGCAGCAGAAGATGAGTACAGTGTGGTCTTAACGATAAAATAATGGTAATATTTCGAATTGAATTTCATGTAACTTTCAGAATGCAAGTAGAATATTTAGAAATTTTTAATTATTCAGAAATTTTTAATAGTGCATTAAATGCTTAAATTTAACGACGAAAGTCCTTAAGAACCAAATAAAAATTCAACTGTAATAACGGCAGGATTTACCAAGGTTAAAATACTTGCTAATTACACAATACATAAAACAATATTTTGAACTTTTATCTGAGAACTGAATCTCAAATCTCAAATAGCCCTTAATAAATTGAACTATTCATGCACGGGAACGTTATATTCTCCTGTTCTTAATTTGAAGCTGAGTCTCCTTGGTCTCAAAATTTGCATATTAGTTTCTCTTTTACATCGCTATATTTTCCGTGCTTTTATAATATTTATTTCCTATACCAAAATGAACAACAATGCTCGAGAGCCTGTATGAAGTCCTACTGGGAGAAAAACTGCCTCTTGATCTTTATGCAAGTGTATTAACTGAACGATTTAGTTTCAGAAGAATGAAACGTTACGCAACGGGAAATAAGTGATTAGCATGCCGACATTAAGGTAGTCCTCGAGTTCAAATCTCTCATCCAGCGAGGCTCCAACCTCAGGGATCGGACAACGGAAACATTCACTAAGTTGGTTCCGAAGAGCACATGCTAAGAAACGTCCCTAGTCGCCAATAGTTTTTGAGCACAGGTTATAAATCCGAGCTCAGTCCGCGGAGTCCAGAACTCGCAGCGATGAGGATAACTCTCTAGATTAGAGTTACCCAACACTCTGAGAAGCAAAATAAATCATCAGTCCATCACTCCTAAGCATGAGATTGATATGCTCCGTAGAAATGGTGAACAATGACTTCAGAATAAAAACTCATCTGTGCTGAAAAGACGGCTCACTTCAGACGAGATAAAGAAATCTCACAACATAAGATCACTGTAACACTTGCATTTATTTGCGGATATGTCATGTATTATGTCATGGAGTATCTAACGTTGAACAGTCATATCTCGACGTTCAACAGTAAAACCCCATTCCCTTCCTTCTGTATTTTCTCCAAAAGTATCTTTACCCTTTCGCTACTGTTATCCACGATCATGGTTAGATTCTAAAATATTTATTATTGATGTTTGTCTATATTTCTACATGTTTTTTTCATCCATAAAATAAATTTGTCGTGTGGGAGTCATTAAAATTTGAAAATAGAAATTAGAACTATCCAATATTCGAAATATTGCAAAATCAAATAAAATTCAATAAAAAAATAAAACTGGAAAACAATTTTATTGTTAACATACACTTTAAAACATATGTTATTCATATCTTAATTTGAAGTTAGAAATTTCCATGCACAAAGTTTGAAAAAATATAGTTTTTAATCTCTTAAAAGTAAAATAGATGATTATGGTACATTTATTAACTCAATCAAAATGGCCATTTTTATAAAGTATTCTTTTGTTTATATAATTTTCGTTTGCATAAAGTGTTTATTAAAATATTCCTGACTATTATTACCCGCTGGGGACCGATATTGAAAAGGATTTATTAAACAGACAAAAATTTAGATTGGTATAAAGCGCATTTAAAAAATCCAATGTTAGCAAGCAGCACATGATTTTCCCTGCAGACTCAAATTCATCTTTTCTTTATTTTATTAGTAATTCATTCCATTTGAGTTTAATTGCACAAAATAACACACATAATTATTTTAAATTACACTGAATTTGCACTTTTAATGCTGTTTTCATTTTCGTTTGGTAATTGGACATATTTTCAAAGGTGGCGTAGCAAAAATGCGAAAAAACTAAAATATCTCGAGAACGGCTAGTCCTAGAATAATGGGGTTAATCCTATTCCTTTCACCGTCAAAAATAATGTATAAAATAAGAATTTAATTGATATATTTGAGCATATGTAGTGTTTTATTTTTAGATTTACCGATTTTTGCGGACTATTTCGCAAAAGAGACATGTTCTTTTTTTCCGAATCATACTAAAATCTAATTTGCACCAAATTAACCTAAAAGTGATTTATCTACCAAATTTTGTGAAATTCGGTTTATTAGTTTTTCAGCTAGACTGGATACAGGCAATTTTTGAGAGCCTTTTTAAAAAAAAAAAAAAGGCAGGTTTATTTTATGTCGAGTCTTACCAAAATCTTATTAGCACCAGGATCACCCACAAGGGACTTACCTACCAAATTTTACGAAATTCGGTCAATTAGGTTTTCAGTTAGAATGGATACAAAATCTGCACACACACACAGACGTCAGGCTAAAAATATTTTTTCATGTTCTAGAATAGTTTTTCGTGTTCTAGGTCCCAAAACATGTAGGTCTGTCGAAAACTCGAGTTGCGATTTTCGTTTTCGACACGATTCCAATATTTTCCCCTATACATAACCATGTATTGCAGGGAAAGTAAAAAAGTTTAACTTTTATTTTAACCCATTCGATACCGAAAGTGAAAAGTATAAACAGACAAAAATGTTAAACAGTTCAGAATTTTGAAGTTTCGGAATGCTACAAAACTGAATTTAACCCGTTCGGTACCGAAAGTGAAAAGTATAAACAGACAAAAATGTTAAACAGTTCAGAATTTTGAAATTTCGGAATGCTACAAAACTGAATTTACAGAAGCTATTTAATCATTTTAGAACGATTTTACTGCAAAAAATAACAAAACTTAAATTAGTGAAAAAAATTTCTGGCAACAGCTCATTTTATAAATGTTAAATTATCGTTTGCTCTAATTCATTTTGTCTATGTTAAAAATGGCGCATGAAAATCTTTGGATTGAATGATACGTTTTTGCTGTTTCCGAAGAGAAACACTCTTATTCTGTAATTAAGAAACGCTGTAAAAACCATGGAATTCGCATTTCTAAATGCAAAATAGGCAATATTATTATTAATAAAGTATAAAGTCAATTACAGCTTTAAACAGGAAAAAGAACAATGAATGTATACACAAAGAAGGTACGTACATTTACGATTATTTCAAAAATAAATGATCTTATCTCAAAAGAAAATCCACCGACTCAAAAAACAATTGCAGTTCCATTAAATACTTCTGTAGCGACCGTAAATAAAATAATAAATAAATATTTAAATCTTAAAACAGCTAAAAAGTATAATATTCACCCCCTTTTTGCCTAGACATGTGGCTGAGCGCAGAACACGCAGTAGAATTCTCTATGAAATCAAGTAGCCGACGACAGATGGGATTATATTGTGACGATTGATGAAGTAAGTATAGATCTATTTAAATGACTGCAACAGGAAGAGATCGATTTATTATCGCAGTAGAGAAGAAAAATGCCTAAAATATTTGTTCCAAGAATCATAAGAAGGTTCCAGTAAAAGATTTATTTATGATTATTGCTGGCTTTTCGCACAAAGGTAAGTTAAAGAAAAGTAGAAAAAATGTCAAAATCAATTCCACATATTACCAAGATTTTAACTCTCTTATTAAAAAAGAAATTTCATCACTTTACCCACAGCATCTTTATAGAGTAAAACTTCATCAAGATAAAGCTGCCAGTCATACATCAAAATCTCCTGCCAAATTTCTTGAAAAAAAAATGACTAAAGATACAGGTATTACAGCTATACGTTTTGCTCCTATTCTTTCAAAGTCCCCTGATGTGGCACCAATGGAGTATAGTGCTTTTGTATTGTTAAAAAGAGAACTTTCTAAACGCAGTCCTAAAACAATGGTTGGACTACGGAAAACAGTGAAAGAGGAGTGGACTAAAATACTACTTATAACTTTATGAAAGTCTCTTATCTTGAAATCAAGATGTAGAATGATAGTCCTGAGAAATGGCCACCAGATAGAACATTTAAGACATGAATATTGTTATTTCAAACCTTAATTATATTGCTTTAAATTTGTTCTTAAAATATGTAAACAGACTCTATATATTTTATAATTCACACTAAGGGAACTGGAACCTTATACGAGTGTACCTTCCCAAAACAGATTTTTAAATTTAAATTTTAACAAAAAAGACCAATCATGCATAAAGCATTGATTATGAAACACTTTCCAACTTCTTTGCATTTTTATTTAAACATCTCAAAAATGCGATACATGCCTCGGGATTTTTTAAAATTATCACAATACTACATTAATTTATTATATTTGAAAACTTAAAACTTCATCGAAAAAAATGAACTTCATTCAAATGACGGCATTGAAATATAAAATGCCTGGTTTAAATATCTCTAAAATGCGATATATTCCTGAGTAATATTTTTAAAATTAGCATAATACTACAATGATTTATTATCTTTGAAAACTTCATCGAAAACAAATGAAATTTATTCAAATGACGTCACCGAAATATAACACGACTGGCTCTCAATAAAAGCATCATTTCATTCATAAACATTATTCCATTCATTTCATTCATCACAATACTATAGTAATTTATTTTATTTAAAAATTTAAGACCATGGGGATATAAGTAATTAAACTCTATGCTTAAGACGTCATCGAAAAAAATCTTCCTTCTCTCTGTAAAATCAATGAATATTTCATTCATATCAGCTATATTGCAGACTCCATGAGCTAAATAATTTTGCGTTAAAGAAATGCAGTAATTCTTATACAACTCATTTTATATGTTTTGCTGTTTACATTTTCCATATGTGAAAAGTAGGCTTTGTTGTAGAAATAATCAAAGTTGGATAATCGTTTAAACTCAACTATATTGTAATTGCGTTGTTTCAATATGTAGATGCACAGAATTTAAGCAAAAATAAAGCGGTTTTAGGACGGATATAACACTATATATAAATTAAAAGGAACATTAAAAATCATGATTTTGAGACAAGATGAATGCCATATTTCATTTTGAAGTGGGTCACGTGATATCTTCATATAATGGTCACGTGATTTTTCCATATAAAGGGTGTAATTATTATTTTAATTTTTATTTAAAAAACTACTGAATATATTTTGCTGAAATTTTTTTTATATATTTTATGGAATAATTTGAATATTTGATAAAACTTTCGAAGCAATTTGTGAATTTTAAATCCGCTTAAAAAATGTTTGAAAAATTAGGTCCCATAGGGTTCAATGTATTTCGTTTTTTCAACCGGGTTCAATCTAAAACTAATTGGGTGATGTTATAGATTTATATTCCCATAGGTCCCACAGACCGTCTGAACAACATACTAAAATTTCATTTTGATAAAGTCATTTTTACGGCAGTTATCGTGGTAACGGTCAGACAGACAGAATGAACAAAATCATAAACACTTTTCAACTATGTTGTAAAGTGTTAAAAATTAGAGGTCACTTTGCTGATTTCAAAAGAATATGCCATCCATAAGTTTGGAGCATAAAAGGTTTCAGTAATTTAAGATAATAAAACACATAGAGGTGGTGAGTGAGTTATACTTTTTCTTGCGTTTTGTTGTAAAGTGTTAACACTTTACAACATAGTTGAAAAGTGTTTATAACTTTGTTCTGTCTGTTTGTCTGTCCGTTAGCACGATAACTGCCGTAAAAAAGACTTTATCACAATAAAATTTTAGCATGTTGTTCAGACGGTCTGTGGGACCTACGGGAATATAAATGAATAATATCACCCAATTAGTTTAGGATTAAACCCGGACGGAAGAAATCAAATACATTGAACCCTATGGGACTTAATTTTTCAAACATCTTTTAAGCGGATTTAAAATTCACAAATTGCTTCGAAAGTGTTAGGAAATATTTAAGTTATCCCCTAAAATATATAAAAAAAATTTCGGTAAAATATATTCAGTAGTTCTCTAAATAAAAATTAAAATAATAATTACACCTTTTATATGGAGAGATCACGTGACCCACTTCAAAATAAAATATGGCACCCATCTTGTTGAGACCCAGACCGTCCGACTTACCAGAAAGGTGTAAGGTAACCGTTTGGACGGCCGAGGGACATCTATCTTGTGTCAAAATCGTGATTTTTAAAGTTCTTTTTAATTCATATTTAGTATTGTATCTGTCCTAAAACCGCTTTATTTTTGCTTAAATTCTGTGTATCTACATACTGAAACAACTCAATTACAATATATTTGTGTTTAAATGATCATCAAACTTTGATTATTTCTACAACGAAGCCTAATTCTCACTTATAGAGAATGTAAACACCAAAGGATGAGTTGCAAAAGAATTGCTGCATTTCTTTAACGCAAAATTATTTAGCTCGTGGAATCTGCAATATAGCTGATATGAATGAAATATTCATTGATTTTACACCGGGAAGAAGACGCTTTTTTTCGATGAAGTTATAAGCATAGAGTTAAATTACTTGTACCTCCATGGTTTTAAGTTTTGAAATAAAATAAATTATTATAGTATTGTGATGAATGAAAGGAATGGAGAAAAGTTCATGAATGAAATGCTGCTTTTATAGAAAGAGCCAGGCGATTTATATTTCGATGATGTCATTTGAATAAAGTTCATTTGTTTTCGGTGTAATTTATTATATTTGAAGTTATCAAATATAATAAATTATTGTAGTATTATGATAATTTTAAAAATATTACCGAGGAATGTATGGCATTTTAGAGATCGGAGTCTCCTGATATGAATCCTACTCAGCATACGTGGGATACACTGGGGAGGCGAATTGCCCCTATAGCTCATTAACAAGTTAACAACTTCCTAGAATGCATGAAAAATTGATCACTGTAAGAGGTGACCATATCTGTTCCAATACTCATGTTTCAGGATTTTTCTACAAAAACCGAAAATCAAGTTTTGGCTAGTTTTATTCATAATTCCCTCTTGAAAGTCTTTTTATCCTTGCTTTTTCTGTTGCACTTATATTACCTTATTACACACGTAATATTGGGATGTGTTACATTTTGGAGAAAACAAATTATTTTTTTGTTTTAGAATAAGCATTAAATCTCTCTACCTACGACATACGGTTCCATAATTAATAATTATTGCAACACAATCTCCAGTTTTGAAAATGAAGTATAAATGAAGTTTTAGGAGGACGTCCTAGATAAAAATTATTCCTAGTTTAAACATGTCTACCCTAGCTAATTTACTTTTCCAGTTGTCCAAGATTGCAAATAAATAACAAAAGCATCTGGCCCTCAAAAATTTTAAGGTGTATTAATGGGGCCAGGATTATATTGAGTTTCAAATCATAAGAAATAGATCGTTATTGAAGACAATATAAATTGATTTCTTATTTAATACATGGTTTATAATTTGTTTAGACAGTTCTTAGTTAAAGATTCCCTGTAAGCTTAATAGAATTCCTTTGATTTGGTTCATTTCAACATAATAAATGATTTTGTATCCATATAATAATTTACCGCTTAACGAATTTTTTCTGCTTCTAGATTGTTTAATATTTTATTGTATGCATAAGCGGATTTGATTCACAACAATTAGTTGATTGCATTTTCGGTGTAATTTAAAAATGAAAATTTTATGCAAAGAGCGTATAAATGAGTCTTTACAAAGTATTATTTTCATTTCCATTTTTTTCCAGGATCTTCTGAATTCCTGTCTTTTGGAGTCAGTTGCAAGATCAAAGAAGCCAATGAACAAATTATACTATGTACCATAAATAAAATTCATTATAATGTGAGATATGTTTCTTCATGCACATTTAAAATTCATACCAAGAATGCACTATACAGTTGATTTTTATTTATTTCGTGACCAAAGCAATGATCTCTGTAACAACGCAGAGGGTATCTAAATCATGGAACATTGAGCTCAAATGATATGAGGTCTCTAGGCCAGGTTTGTGATTGGTAGAATTTTGTGTCTATCCAATGTATCCCTGTGCAGTTCGAGCTCAAAGTTCTGTAGTTTTGATGATAGCTAGCAGTGTCATGCAAAGACCGATTTCGTTGTCTACTATATAGATTTGCAAAATTGTGACTTACAGGCTTTCTTGCTGACAGTCCAAAGGGATATTATGTGTCGATAAGGTTAACGAAAGCGACACAAGTTCATCTTTGCCTATTCCTGCACATGGAGCATGGTTTTAAGTTTTATCAGCTTTCTCTAACTATTTTTCACATCGTTTATTCAAAACAATTTTAAAATGCTATTAATGAAATTTTGTTGAATATTGAACATGAATTTGATGAAAAACAGTATAAGCGCTTAATAAACTAGATCGCAGCGTAAAATGCAGCGCAAAAGTTAAGTGGACATACGTTTCGAAAATCTTTGGATTTTTTTCTCCAGTGCAAACAAGTCTGGACCTGAACTTACAAGTGAGTATGAGAAGGATTGAATGACGGAACTCATTGGGGTTTTATCGTTTAGCCACCTTCTGATTCATCGGTATAGTCTAGAGCGCAGTTGGGCGTTCAGGTGCTTTGTCGCTTAGCCATATTCTGTTATGCAGGTATAGTCTAGCGTCCACTTGGGCGTTCAAGTCGAAGCTTGCTCGCATAGAAGAAGTAAATCTAAGGATTTCCGAAAGGTAAGTGGCAGTTCTGCTTACTTAACTTTATTTGTTCTGCATTTTATGCTGTGATCTAAAATCACTCCCTATATATAGCATAAGCGCTTATTGTAAACGCTGTACGTTAAAACTGTCTGTTATACTCCAGATTCGTTGCTGATCATCTGTAATTTGTTTCTTTTGTAGTTAGTGCAGTCATCACATACGAATCACCAGTTAAGACAAATAGGAGAAAAATAAACTGTAGAACAGTAAGAATAAAGAATAATTAAAATACAGTTTGCGAAGTAAGCCCGTGGGGATCCGTGTTGTTCATTAAAGTTCCCGCAGTTGCGCTACTTAATCCACATAAAGAAATTTCTTGGTCCTGCTGGTACTTTTCATTTGACACCCTTATTTAAAAATTCCGAAATATTTATAATTCCAACCCTCACATTTATTTCATACTTCTTCTTTTCTAATTAAATTGCAGCAACTGGAGACATTTTGCTATATAGTACGTGACATGGTGTATGTATGAAAAAATTTTCGTACGGTTATTACTGTTTCAAAACTAAAGAGAAAATGGAAACTGGATGTTCTTACCACCAGTAAATGAAAGAAATTTATACTTTTATCTTAATCAAAGAATTCATTTTTTTTCATACTTGTCTTATACGAGTTATTTGACATACCATATGGGTGGTATTTTGATCCTCCTCCCCTCATACTTTACTGCCTTTCTCTTCTTATCATCAAATTGAAGTATCCGTGAAGTTTCCCGCATTTGGGATTAATTGATGTATTTCTGAAAATTTATACGATGTGTTTGTTCATTACGTTTTACACAACTATATAAGAAAGCGATATAAGAAAACGAAAACTTCGTTTTTCTTATATCGCTCGCTTTTCCACAGCGCAGCAAAAAATTAATAAAAATTATTTAGTAATTAGTTGCAATTTTAACTTCCAAATTATCAAACTATTAAAAATATAATGTCTTGTATTCCCAAAATTTTTCGAGTTCGAGATTTTGACGGAAGAGCACATCCTGAACACTTTTGGAAGGATGTCCGTCTGTGTATGCGTAAGTTGGTAAGTCTGTAAGCCGTGGATACTATAATTGAAGAACCAATGTAAGTGCGACTGAGAAATTCTATGATTTGGATTCTTATAAAGCAAGAACTGGATGCATTTTTCGTCATTTACATGATTAGAACACGAAAAATTTGAAATTCAAGAATTTCGTAGAATTTTTTTCGTAGGGGAAACAATAAGAATTTTTGAAATAACAGTGGTGGTGTAGTCTATGTAGGGGTAGTCAATAGTCTATGTGTTTTCTGTAGTTTCAACTATGCCATAAATGTGAATAGCATTAAAATTGAATATACAAATCAGTCGAATGTATCCAATGTACTAAATTGATAAACTTGCTGCAAACTTGTTAAAAAGCAAAACAAGAAAGATCAATCATGCTTAAAGCATTGATTATGAAACACTTTCCAACAGCAATGCAATTTTATTTAAACATGTCTAAAATGCAATACATTCCTCGGTAATATTTTAAAACCATGGAGCTACAAGTAATTTAACTCTATGCTAAAAACTTCATCGCAAAAAATCGTCCTTCTCTCGGTAAAGTCAATGAATATTTTTTTCATATCAGCTATGCAGACTCCATGAGCTAAATTCTTTTGCGTTAAAAAAATACAGCAATTTATATACAACTCATCCTACATATTTTGCTGTTTACATTTTACATAAGTGAAAAATAGGCTTCGTTGTAGAAATAATCAAATTTGGATGAGCATTTAAACTCATATATATTGTAATTGCGTTGATTTAGTATGTAGATGCACAGAATTTAAACCAATATAAAGTGGTTTTAGGACAGATACAACACTCAATATGAAATAAAAAGAACTTTAAAAATCACGATTTTAAGACAAGATGGATGCCATATATAATTTTGAAGTGGATCACGTAATACTTTCATATCATGGTCAGGTGATCGTTTCATATAAGAGGTGTTGTTATTATTTTAATTTTTATTTAAAAAACTACTGAATATATTTCGCTGAATTTTTTTTATGTATTTTATGGAACAATTTGAATATTACCTACAAACTTCGAAGCAATTTGTGAATTTTAAATCCGCTTAAAAAATGTTTGAAAAATTAGGTCCCATAGGGCTCAATGTATTTCATTTTTTCAACCCGGGTTCAATCCAAAACTAATTGGGTGATATTATTCATTTATATTCCCATAGGTCCTACAGACCGTCTGAACAACATACTAAAATTTCATTTTGATTAAGTCATTTTTACGGCAGTTATCGTGCTAGCGGACAGACAGACAGACAGACAGAATGAACAAAGTCATAAACACTTCTCAACTTTGTTGTAAAGTGTTAAAAAGAAAAAAAACCAAAAATTTTTTGAACAATCTACAAAAAAATACAACTATTTTCTATTCTGATACTTATAAGGTGACCTAAACAGTCTGGAATATGAACATATGAGAAGGTTGAGTGGAGCCTCAAACTGAGTATTTTTACTGCTAATCGTGTAACAGGCTTGTTAGTTATTTATTAAGTAACGAAATGTTACGCCCGTTATATAAGGGGGATATATAAATTTATATAAATCCTTTTCCCCTGTTGCCCATCAATAGGCCTGTGCTCCAAAAATTACCGGACACAAGCTAACCACTTAACTTTTTGAATCATTATTACAAATTACTAGCAGCATACCCGTTCTTCGTACGAAGTATATAATATAAAGAAATTTATAATTCGCAATCATGTGCAAATTCTGTTAAAATATTAAATTTATAGTTCCTAAAGAGAAATTTAAGAATATCTGTTCTCACTATGCAAAATTATCTTCAAGGACAGATCTGAAGAATAAAACATCTTGGGCCCCTTTTGTAAACAAATTTACAAAAAAAAAAGGAATTGAATCAATATATGCAACCCCGTACTACTTATATTGTCGCAAATTAGAAAATATGCCAGTGTGATAGTAGAAGATTACCCGTATTACAATATGAGTCTCAAAAATATTTGTCAAAAAAAAGAGATGACGTAATAAATTGAAAATATCAATAATCTCCGTAATCTTTATACCAGAAGGTCGTAATTGATTCCAATATATGCCAATATATATCAAAATATATGCCAATATATCTGTACTACTTATATTCTCGTAGATTAGAAGATATATCCGTGCATTTGTAGAAGATTACTCGTACAACGTACTATATATATGACAACAATTTTTAGGTTGCCTTTATAGTTTTAAAGTGCCAATACTTTTTAATACCAAGTTCTAGAGATCAAAATCAGTCCAGAAATCTATGGATTGAAAAATTCTGATTGGTTGCGATCTTCATTCTCAAAATAATATAGAAATCTGAAAGTTATTTTCTTTACACATTTACATAGCAATTCTTTGTAAATTATTTTCGACTTTAATCAAATGATACTTTCATTATCAATCAGTTGCATTATGACAAAAAAACTGACGTATGACAACAATTTTTAGGTTGCCTTTATAGTTTTAAAGTGCCAATACTTTTTAATACCAAGTTCTAGAGATCAAAATCAGCCCAGAAATCTATGGATTGAAAAATTCTGATTGGTTGCGATCTTCATTCTCAAAATAATATAGAAATCTGAAAGTTATTTTCTTTACGCATTTACATAGCGATTCCTTGTAAATTATTTGTGTGTTAAGGTAACAATTTTAGAAATTTTTTAACTATATTTTCATCTTATTAATATTTCAGGTTAGTAGCAGTACTTTAGAAGTCTGAAGATGGAATTGAAGATTTAGAGATTCTCAAAGTGTAACATATTTGATAAATAAATGGTTATAAATTATAACGAAACCTTTGTTTCTCTTTGAAAATATTAAATTCATTACCTTGAAATTCATTTTCGAATGAAAATATACAATGTTTGTTTAGAACGTTTTATTTTTTATTTGGCATTTTAATTGAAGATTTTCAGATTGATATTTATAAAAGCGTTAAGCAAATAAACGGGACGGGAGGCATGGGAATATTTAGGATAGAAGAATAATTAAATCCTACTTTGTACTTTCGTTTAACGTCAAAGTTTAACGGGTGAATTTATTTAAATACATATGTGTTCTACAAAATATACAAGAAAAGCCAATCAACTTCCTTGTTCAACGCTAACATGTATTGAAAAACTATCCTAATAAATTCCTTAAGCACCGTAATACCAAAAATTGTCGGTGGGAAAAGAGAGTATAGACAGATTCAATAGAAAACAATACTATATAAATCTTAGCTAAAACTGATATTATGTAAAATTGTCGTAGCTAATTCATCTGTGTTACACTCTTATTTCCATTCGACAATTTTGCTTACTATTAATTTTGGAAATAAAATTTATATATTATTATTTTAAAAATTATATCAATAAAATTTATATATTATTAAATTAAAAATTATAATCAATAAAATTTATATATAATTATTTTAAATTTAGTCTACTCACACTATCAATTTGATACAATTTTGTGTGTATTTAACTTTTCCGTACGGCACTGTTGTGTAGGAGAAGGCTAAAAAAAAAAACTCGTTTTTTTCTCATAATTTATTCAAAATAGCTAGCATTTAGTCAATTGGATAAGATGGTATGCATATTATTTTAAATTTTTTTTAAAACAAGTCAAAATAATTATTTCCCTACGTAGAACCTCTGAAAGTTATTGCTTTATCCTAATTAAAATCTTAAAATTATTCTGATAGCTTCTGTTCTAATCATTGAAATTATGAACAATTCTATACAGGGTTCCTAGAATAGTTCTTAAGTAGTCCAATAACTTTGTTAGAAAAGGTGTACGAGTGTATACGTTAGATCTATTTTAATGTAAAGCGCCGATCAAAATCAAAGTGATTACAGAGCCCCCTAGCACGTCTTCTGCAAATCATGTGATGCGAAATAAAATAGTAAATTTTCTCAACTTCTAGTTACTTTCTATAACAGTGACTCTCAACCCGTCGATTGCGATCTACCAGTCTATTACTAATGGATTGTGAAGTGGATCTTTGCATGATTTAGGGGAAAATAAGAAATTTTGCAGTGTGCTTTATAGGGAAGAAAATTAAATTTTACTTAAAAAACTTAATGAGTAAATGAGTGAGGTTAAGAATATTTACATATTGATTAATTTTTCATTTTGGATGCTGTAGTTCACAGAACAAATTGAAAAATAATTTGTAAACGAAGAACATTTAAATTAAATAAATTTATTTCATAAAAAAGTGGTGAATATTTAAATTAGAATTTTAAATTTTTTGTATAATTTCACACACTCTATCAGTGCGAGGGCGCGGTAGCCCATTGGTTAGCGCGCTGGAGTTGCACTCGGTAGGCCCGGGTTCGATTCCAGCCACTGCCAAAACTGCCGCCGTGTTCACGCGGAGTACGATCACGTTAAACATGTGGGCCCGTAAGTCCTTCCGAGAGGTTGGTGGTAGGGGAAGGAGGGTACGGTCCCTGTGGATGCCTCCCCCACTGGGTTCCGGTCTAAATTGGGTGGCACTTCCCGGCCGTCCAAACAGTTACCTTACACCTTTCTGGTAGGTCGGACGGTCTGGGTCTCAACAACAACACACTCTATCAGTGCAACATTGGAAGTTAAAGAAACAGTATGGTCTCTGAATTATGAGATATTAGTATTGTAATTTGAATACATATTTAGTAGGAAATTGGGGAATATTTTCGTTAAAAAGAACTTAAATTTAAAATTTAATTGAGATTCTCTTGAAAATTTTCAATTTGGAGAAGGTTGAGAGCCTCCAACCTGAAATACGTCCCTGATGATACTATGTTATGTTAGCTATAGAGGCCTATCTCTGGCTTAAATGCATATCAAAAGTGGATCTCGATGTCCCAACGGTTGGACACCACTGTTCTATGATAACGAGGGAAAACGTTTGTTTAAAAAGCATTCTTCCAATGTCGATGCCTTTACTGCACGCAAAGCTATCTGAGGCAGCAACTAAACTGGAGTGCATTATGGAAACTACAAGTACCTTTTTACTCACAATCAGACGTGTCTTGAAAATATTGACGACACATCTGAATAAATTGGTATTTGTATATAATACAAAATACGGCGATTATGTATACATTGAGTAGACAATTACTATTGTAAATAATTTACTTTTAGATATAAGAATATTTTCTATTGCAATATGACAAACAAAATGAATGAAATTTTTAATTTTAACGAATGATTGAAACTCGTGTCATTAACTTGAAAAAACGAAATTTCAGTTTTTAATTATTAATGGCGTTTAATATATGGAACAAACTGAGGTGGCTCAAAGTTTTTACTATATCTCTCTCTGTCAACAGCGCCGCAGCTAAGGTAATGCGGGCGGAGCACCCGTACTAGGCGCCGCGCCACTTCGATTTGGAGACGCCATGACACCTCCATCCGTACGGCATATAGGAAAAGAGGCAGTCTGTAGTCTTCATAGTATTGTTACGAAACCTATCCTCTAGAATCGTGGGTGAATTGGTAGGATACAAGAACGAGTCCAAGTTTCTGGATGACTAACGTTTATTCACAAGCACAAAGTAAACAGGAACAATATACAATCAAGCACATTGAATGTTGCAATAATTACACAAAATAAGCGGTAATATTCTCGAAATACTGGTGAAAGTAATTTCACAAAACAACTGCTACTATTCTCAAAACACTGACAAAAATCACAGTGAATGCAGATTGTGTCACGTCCATTTGTCAACTCCACGGAGGGTTGAGTCCTTTTTATAGTCTCTCCATAAAAACTTCTGGAAATCTTTATATCTCAAAGAGTAATCGTTCCATCGAGAAGTTTCTGGAACATTCCGAAAGTCACCAAATGTCGCTAACTTGGCGATAAATCGCCTAATCTGGCAACCCTTCTTCTAACGGGGAAATTCTGGAAACCTTGGGCTCACGTCATTTCCACGTCATGTACTGTATTTTCTTCGCCTGGCCTTCGAGACAGACGGAACAGAAGGCGCCAAACAGAACATTGCGCGTTCGCAACAGTATTTCATACAACTAAAGTTAAAAATGTCCACTGTCTTTCTATTTCTCAAATTTAATTTTACAATATCTTGAACTTATCTAACAGAAGGATTGAGCAGTGTTACGGGTTTCAAATGAGCTCATAGGAATGTCGTTTAGGACATATTTTTCATTTGTTTCTTGGTATTTTTAGCCCGTTTTACTGTAGTGATTGCAAACGACACCATTTCTACCATAATTTACGAAATATTACAGCCAACCATTGTTCATCATCACACATAATATCACTACGTAAATATAATTAAAGTTATAATCTCCACTTTTAAAAGAATATGCGTGACCTAGTCATGAGCGTGAGCCTTATCACAGGATCTGACTTCGAACCATAAAATGATGTTTCTGTATAAATTATTTTAGCTTCCTCATTCTTTATGAATTAAGCAAGATAGTAATAATATTTGAGTAATGTAAAATAGTTCCATATATTATAATAATAATGAGTTTTTATATTTATATTTTTTATATTTATAACTTCGTACTGTTTAATTAATACATTTAATATTCCTAAGAAATATCATACCTCATGTGAACCACTTGGATATGAGTGACATTTTGAGTATAAATTAATCCTTGTAGAATCGCCTCACACTCGGTATGGAAATATAAATTGGAATTAGGGTTCTGTTAAAAAACCCATTGAATTACTTAATCAATCTCAAGGATGTAATTAATTTTACCACCATAAAACTAGTTAAGAGATAGCGTTAACTGTAAATGTTAATTTTATTATATAAGTTTCAGAAAAGTTTATACACGATTAAGTATTAAATTACTAGTTTGATGAAAAATTTATGAATTAGTTTTTGCTTTGAGTTAATGAATCTGTGAGACCTATTACACAATTTTAATTCAGGCGATACAACAGCCAAAACAAGAAACTCAAATAAATGGCATCAGAATTGACAGTTTTGCTCGGAAAGGTTTACAATTCATACATTCACGAGTCGGCGATGACATCATCAGTTGGAAAGATCGCGATGGTGACATTGGACGTATACGATGCTTTCGGGCAAGACTCATACAAACTCCATAAAAAGGGGGGATCCTATCAAGACGCTCTCCAAAATCGCATAAAACACAAAGCCAATGATAGCCAGGGAAGCTATGGTTCCGCGAAACAAGATTAAATTAAATTAATATTGCCAAAAGAGATGGTGACTACAGCTGAAGTGATGTGGTTGCGTAAAAACGATGACAGCAGTAAAAAATGGTGGTTGTCACATGAAAATGAGAGTTTCACAAATACGGGAAAATAATAAATTTTGTGTCGTATCCATGCAGTGTAACTGTAGTATAAGAGGTATGTTATGTATCAACAAGCTGTAATGTGACAAAAGGTTAAGCTTAAATCATTTCAATGTTCAGATATAGCTACGGTCTCACATGACCTTCTAAGTCTTTTCTAAAAGAATTTGAATCAACGAGTATCTGAAATGAATTAATTATTAAGGATTCTTATATGACAATGTATGTTAATAATTGAGTGTGCATAAATAAATATAATTTAAAAAATAAATTTTGTGATTAATGATCAATGTGTTATTTTTTAGCTACGGCAAGTGGACTCGCACTTGTGAGGTAAATTTGGTGGGTTATCGTGAAAACATACAATATACTAGACTATGCGAACGCAATAAATATTATCTTAAAAATCTAAATATTATTTGAAAAGTATTTAATTTAATTAACTACCACAATAAGGGTAACTCCACATTTTGGTAATTGCTGCTGGCTGCTCATTAAATTTAATACCACAGAATCAAAATGGTTAAAGTTTTCAAACTGAACTTAATGGCTAATTTGTTCCTGCTAATAGCTAGATTGAATTATACAAAGATTCTGATATTATTAAATACATTAAAATTAACATAATGCAATGGGCAGGACATTTGCTAAGAATAGATAACAACTGAATCACAAAGAAAATTTTTATGTCCACACTGATCGGGAAAAGACCGAATGATGATGACTGAAATCGATCGGGATGACCGATATTGGGATGGATTGATTGGGTAGATAAAGGCTTTGGGGTGATGATTGAGGAATCTGGATAAGCATTGCTTCAAGGGGGACAACTTGGAAGAATCTTTTTGAGGAAGGCCAAGGCGTTCAGTGGGCTGTCGAGCCATCGATGATGATGAATGGCTAGATTTATGGCTAAATGGCTAGAAGGGATTTTCTATGGCTAAATATTCAACAAATAGCCGACGCGGTGGTCGAACTGTCAAGCCAAGCATTTCCTAGCGATCGTTCGGCTGCCGGTTTGTGGGTTCGAGTCCCACCTTCAGGCATGGATGCTGTGTCGTTGGGCACGGTGTGTTCCGACCCCCACTGGTGCGCCGGGGCAACGTCATGTGACGGCTAACAGGTTCACGGTTCTGGCCGGAGTATAGGCGAATGATGAAATATCAATTGCCTGGCCATTAGAAAAAAAAATATTCAACAAATAGCTTGATCCAGCCATAAAACGACGAAGCTGATAACACTGTCTTGAGGTTTGAGGGATTACAAAATATATAAATTCTGATAATTTCGGTCTGTTACAGAGCTTATTTTAAGATTCCTTAGAAGTTTATGGACTTTTTTTGATCGCGCGTGCAGGATCTCAATGACAAATTAATACAAATATCATTGAGACGATAACGAAGTTTCCACCAGAATATAGATAGGTGCATTCGTAATTCATACGTTGACGGCTTGTAATAATGTTGACTGACTACGGTGTCCGCAGCTATCAGCTATTTTCTCAAAAATAGTTGATTCAAAATATTAATTTAAATACTCGGTACATGTCCAGTGCTCCAGCTACTCGCACAGATGACGGATAACGGTAAACACCAATTGAAATTTATCAAATCGGAATTGGCAAAATATAGCCAGGAGTAGACACACATTACGTAGGTTTTCCTTTTGCAGCTTCTGCACTTCTGCATTCCCACTTATATCCTCTGTAGTCCGCAAGTGAGCAAATGTACCGCACATTCCTCTGGTAGGTTACAGCTAATGATAGATGCCTGCGATTCTGTCAGATCAGATATTGCGGTCGTATCTATAGTAAAGTGACGGAGCGTATCTATAGTAAAGTGACGGAGAGTATCTATAGTAAAGTGGCGGAGCGTATCTATAGTAAAGTGACGGAGCGTATCTACAGTAAAGTGACGGAGTGTATCTATAGTAAAGTGACGGAGTGTACCTACAGTAAAGTGCCTGGTGGAATAAAAGTAGTTACAACAGTTTTTGTGGAGAATTTAGGAAGTTAAGAATACGAACTTGGCAACAAAGCTCAGTAGAAGAAAAATGTCAATTTCATATTTGTGGAGTATTGTCTAATCAGTAGCACTCAACATCAAGAACGCACAAACCACGTATATGGAAGCAAAAGATGTTCAGTCATACTATATTGAAAGCCCAAATAGCACAATTCAATTTTTTTTTTAGCTGGAGATGCGTTTTTAATGTATGGCTACAAGTTTGTCAAAATCATATTAATTATCGGCGCCGACTTAAAAAATTATTGGGGGTCCCGGAAACTTTAAATCGAACGATCCATGCATTTTTCAAAGGATTTAAGTTTAATTTAAATTTCATTCAGTCAGATTTCCATCACAATAAGACATCTGAAATGCTAAAATGATGCAAATTATGGTTAAGTACAGAGTTTTTGTCCTATATAATAATTTATTTCATTTATTTTGCTTTTGTAGGTGCGATATTATTATATACAATATACAGATATTGTGTGAATTTCCGGTTCCATTATATTTATAAAAGTGACAAAAAATGTAAAATTTATTTTTAGATATTTTTACTAATGTTAAAAATGTCAACAAATTTCTCTTTAAATCATTTCCGAGTTAAAATCTTTAAATACAATAAACAGACTGAGGAGTAAATTTCTATACGCATTTTGTGTTTAATAAACAAGGAATGAATAATAAAAAACTCGAAGAATTGGTAACAGAAAAAAAAAGAAAAACGAAAGAAAATTATGCATATATACGTACATTTTCGCCACTAAATATGTGCAAAAATATTAAGGGTTCAAGGAACCCACGGCAAAATTATTGGGGATTCAAAAAGTGTCTCAGACCCATGAAGCCGATGCCACTGAATCAATCGTGTTTTATGAAAAAGCAATCAGCTGCAATGATAATTTAAACATAATGGATTTTACAAAATGTTTGAGAATTGTAATACTTTTTTAATTAAATATCAACAACTTTGTCAAAAATTAAAATAACATATGGTTGCACGTTCGCATAAGGCAAATCAATAATGTGCTTTGCAAGAAGGCAATCAATAGCCTGTAATGTTTTATTTTAATGATAATAATTATTGGTGGTCTACAAGATTTTTCAAAATTTCAATCCTCATTTTATTCAAACCTCAATTGCCTTGTCAAAAATTTAAATAATATATGTTATACAAAACAATCATGCGTTTTTTTTTTTGTTTTTTTTTTTAAATAATCGTCTCCAATGATATCTAGAAGATTTTTTAGACTTTTGATCTTTATTTCCATAAATATCAACAACTACTTTCTCAAAAATGACAATGATATGTGGTTGTGGTTATATATTCACCAAAGTCAAACCAATCATGTGTTCTGTTGAAAAAAAGCAATCGCCTGCAATGCAATGATATCTAGAAGGTTTTTCTAGAATTTCTATCATTGCTTTCCTAATTTTTTCTACTTTTTTGTCAAAAATTAAAATGCCATAGGGTTATACACACACTCGCTAAAGTCAGAACAATTATGTATTTTTGTTAAAAGTCAAAACAATCGTCTGCAATGATATGTTGTAGATTTTTTAGAGTTTCAATACTTGTTTTCCCAAATCTAAACTACTTTGTCAAAAATTAAAACAACATATGGTTATGCATTCTCAAAAGTCAAACCAATCATATGTTTTGTTAAAAAAAACGAAATTTCAATCCTTGTTTTGTTTTCCTACATATCTGTCGAAAATTTAAATTGTATGTGGTTATACATTCGCCAAAGTCAAATAAAGCAAAGGGTTCTATAAAAAAGCAATAGTCTACAATGACATGTAAAAGGTTTTTTCAGGGTTTCAATCCTTGGTTTCGTAAATCTCAATTATTTTGACAAAAATGAAAATGATATATGGTTATACATTCTCCGCAATCAAACCAATCATATGTTCTGTTAAAATATCTTTCTGCAACGATATTTAGAAAAATTTTTAAAGTTGTAATTCTTATTTTCCTAAATTTCAACTACTTTGTCAAAATTTAAAATAGTATCTGATTATACATACGCCAAAGTCAAACTAATCGTGTGCTCTGTTGAGAAAAACAATCATTTGCAATGATATTCAGAAGATTTTTTTTTAAATTTCAATCCTTGTTTTCCTATATCTCAAATACTTTGCCAAAAATTAAAATGATATGTGGTTATACATTCTTCAAAGTCAAACTAATCATGTGTTCTACTAAAAAGGGCATTCATCGTCTACAGTAATAATAATTAATACATAACGGTTTTGTAAACATTTTATGAGAATTTAAATCCTTATCTAAACCTAAATCCTTATCTATCCTATCCTAAATCTCCACTACCTCGTCAAAAATTAAAATGATATATGATTAAAGCCAAATCATATGTATTTTGTGAAAAAAAAGCATTCGTCTGCAATAATAATTTAAATATAATGCTTTTTACAAAATTATTTAAAATTCTAATCATGTATATTCGTTTAATTTCAAAATCCTTATTAAAAAAATAAAACTATATCACTGGAAATGAAAATTTTTAAAAGCGCATGATATTTTCTATATATCCTAGAAATTTCTCTTTTAGATCTCATTATATTTTTAAAATTACATTTTTTTCCCTATTGAAATAATAGCTATTACAATAAAAGTGCTAGAATGTCAACGAATTAAAAGGGGAAAAATAACTTGAAAAGTGTTCTAAAAAAATCAAGCTAAATAATGTCTGAATCGGAAAGATATACGTTCAATTATAATTCGAAGGTCCTTTTTCATCAGAATATCAACCCAGTTTTCTGCTATTTCGCATTAGAAAACCCCCCATTTCTTTCCACACAATTCCTCATATAGCAGAAACATGAGATTTATAAGTTTCAACTACATCTCGACTGTTAAATCGTTGACTATGCATTTCATTTTCAATTGTTGGGAACAAGAAAAAGGTGTTAAACCAGGAGAATAAGGACAATGACTCATCAAATTAATTTTCTCAAGCTTTCAAATAATTAATGTTTTGAAATGCAGTGAGTGAGCTTGCATTGTCATGATGAAGAATGATGTGCAGTTACGCATTATTTTTTCCGATTTGAGCAACTATTTCTGGCAAACAATTTATCGCATGCCAATTTACTGTTATCGCAGCATTTACTGTTCTACGATCCTCTACTAAAGCAACGGTTGCAACATGGCCGGAATTAACAAAAAACGATGCAATCATTTTCTTTGAACCACTTTTGTAGAATTTGGTTCGTTTTGAAACACTCAAACTGCTTGCTGTTTTATTTTGGATTCATAGGAAATAAATCCACGTTTTGTCACCTGTTACAATGTCAAAGACATGGTTTGAGACGTCAGAGTTGAATCTTTTGAGATTTTCCTTGCACCATTTAACACGAGTATCCTTTCGAGCTTGAATTAAATTGTGTGAAAAATAGAAAGATTTTATGTCAAGGATAGCGCCGGACCTATATGGCATCAAATGATTTGCAATTCTGCATAGTGATTTATAATACTGTGCCATGTGTCGCGGTCGCCTTCTATTTTGGTTACAATCTGCTAACAATTTGTATATTTTATATAATTTTGAAGGGGAAATTTTATTTTCGCTATTTTTGAAATGACATTTTTATTTTCTTTCATTTATCATCAAAATTTAATCTTTCAATGTTGGAAATGCTGTTGCCATTTAAAAAGAACTAATACTTAAATGGTGCCATTAAAATCAAATTTATTATTCAGGGCTATAATCATGGAGTTAAAGGGACTCACTCCATTGCTATAATGAAGCTATCTTTGAGACTTACATTATCTTTGGCTATCGCTATCGTTAGATTTTTAAATGTTTTATTGGTGCAAATATGTACCTGAAAGTTACATATGTACATAAGAAACTCTCTGTAAGTCTCTCTTTATCAAAATAAAACGGATTGATATGCAATTTTCACGCTTATTTAAGACATATCACGCCTCATGCGCATGTGTACATGAATTGCATAAATTGACTGAGTGGCCTATGCACCCACAAAGTGTTCACATTATTAATTAATTTCTGATTTTGGGGAAGGGAATCGTGGAAATGTATACGTGGCGGTGAGTGAGCTACAACGAACATGGAGTGAATTCCCCGAGCTCGTGAAATGAGCTCTGGTGCATGCGTTATGAAAGAGCTCGCGAAGTGAACTTAGAGATCATCCCACGACCTTTAAAGAGACGGTGACTACATAAAAGATAAGAAACACAGTTTTAAATGAATAACCAGGTCATAAAATGTACAGGCTGAAAATTTTATATCATAAGAACAATTTCGTAGACTTGCATCAAGCTGTGGTAAACGCTTTATTTGCGCAATGAAATATTTCGAGGCGTATCCAAAGCTGTCTTCTCACGCAGGCATCTGTTTACGCACCTGTCAATGGCTTCAGAAAGGCAGAAAAATTAGTGTAGAATAACATTTAATTTTGAATTATGGAACCTTAATTATTAATTTTTACACAAATAAGCAGTAATATGAATTTTATCTACATTTTTGTGTTATTTTGCGTCTATTTTATGAGATTTAAATTCAGAATTGCCAAGACTGAGTCATAGATGAGAAGTTGGCTTGCATGTAAATTTTGTTTGTCCAACTGCTTGGTGACGTTGTCTCTTTCGCAAATGAATCGAAATAAGATAAACTCGACAAAATTCGCAACACCGTCTAAGAGGATTTCAATTGTTGCCACGAGTTTGTAAGGAGAGGTGGTTTTCTCAAACTTGGTAAGTGGAGCTTTATTTTATGATGCTTTTCCAGTTGATTAAATTGTTAAAATGTTATGCAGAAATGTTTGTGCGTCTATCACAGGGTGTATAGAATGTACAAAAAAACTTTTGGAGTACGAAATTCTACTCGAATTTTTCATGTATTGATAATGTTGTTTGAAATTCACTAATTTAAAAATGAGGTTATTGCACTTTACGGAAGTTTGCTCAATTGTAGAATGCGCATGAAGTGTAACTCAATATGAAGCGGAAAAGACGGCAATTTTAAAACTAATTAACTGGAATGTGTCTCAACTCGTCTTTCTCATACCAGAATCCATTTTTAGTAACATTTTTTTTTATAAATTTTGCTATTTTTACTTTCCTTATATACATACTGTATAAGGAAAGTATTGTGACGGGGTCGAAAATTCGAATTCGAGTTTTCGACGGGAGAACACGTTTCAAGCATCCCTGATCACGAATCAAACATTTTTGAGGTGATGTCTGTGTGTGTGTGTGTCAGTGAGTCTGTGGAGACGATAACTGACGAACGAATGCACCGATTCAAGCGAAATTTGGTATAAAAATCACAATCCGTAAACACTGGAAGCTTATTGTTTTTATACGCAATCGAATGTTCAGAACCCCCCCCCCCCTAAATTTTCGAGTGAAATTTTGAAAAAAACGTCAAAAAATCAAAACCGTTAATAAAGTTACGCACATAGACATTTCTTATGCAATTTTTCATTAGAAAACGATTGACATAAATTTTAAAACGCTAACATGAACCGTTCTCGAGGTATTGCACATTTTTCAAAAAAATTATCAAAACGTCATATAAAATAAAAAAATATTTCCTATTGAGAAACATGTTCACTTTCCATATGTAATACCATGCGATAAATATGGTGACATCATTTTCGTGGATCTAGCTCGTTCCATTCATGAAAAAAGATACTTTAAATAATACTTTTGTATTTGAACGCCAATAGTCATTTATCTGCTGTAAGAATAACTTATTTCTTCGTCCATAACGCTTGGCGAGGTTTTGGTGACGAATATGGTGGAATGTCGCCAACTTGTCGACTTTTTTAAATGTTGCTAAACTAACGAAAAACTCGGCAAATGGATAAAAATGACGCTAAATCAATGACGACTCATTGATGATGACGACATGGAAATTGACGACTCATTGACGAAAATTCAATATCTTGGAAAGAATATAAATAACTACTATAAAAATAATCTATTTTTTTGTACTGTAAAAGTAGTAAATTCATTGCATTATATAAGGAAAGTCATGTGCTGTACACATCAGATTTTTTTTTAATCGGTAACATGCGTCTAAATGATTACAATTATATAACGCGTTACTTTGTCACTTTAAAGGGTTTAACAAAAATCTTTAAATTGATAGCATACTTGACAGTGTACGCCCCTACCCCCCGGGAGGTGGATTATTTGCCCCCCCCCCCCGGGGGGATAATGACGTCACGAACACAAAATTTGTATCGCGGCTATTTTCCACTACAATAATTGAGACTATAAAGTCTCGTGATTGAGCGAGCCATAAATAAACCCTTTTCTGCACGATTATGTCAAATTTTGTCCTATGCTGCTATGTTAAAAAGATAAAATATCAAGTAAATTTCGAAGTTTTCACTCGAATTTTAAAAAATTCTATCTAGTTTTATATTTTTTAGAACAAAGCAGGCTATGAATTTTCGTGAAAACAATACTTTCTCAATTCTACGTGTAAGAAAGTAAAAATAATTTTCATGGTATTAAAAATATAACTCTCCAATTCAGTTTTTCAATACAATTCCTTGAAATTCGTATAAAATTACAGGAGAAATAGTACGAAAGTTACTGGCTCTCTTTTCTTGCAATTATGTAGAATGCAGATTTCCACCATTCCAAATATTTCCGCATTAAACAGCATTTTACCCTGATTTTATCTTGTGTTTTACTCAGATTTCAATATATTAAAAATCGAAAGATTCTGTTTCATTGATTAAAAAAAACCATATGAGATTTTATGACGTATCTCTATGAATTTTTTATTTGTATAGTTACATAATGTAAAAAAAAATATAGAAATAATATTTTAAATATTTAAAGCAATATTTTGGAACTCGAATTTCTTCAAAACATTTGCGAGTAAAATTATTAATGCTGATTATCCTGCTATGTGTTAATTGTTCGAAAAAAAATAACTATTAATATATTTTCATCATCCTGAGACTGCATCTTTCTATCTCGGTACAAATTGGTAATTTGGTACAATTTCGCTATTTCTAATTCTCATTTAATTATTGCTATTCTAAAGTAAACAAGTAAAAGCAGATAAACATAGTTTTTTTAAGCATCCTCTTTCATTATTTGTATGTAACTTAAATGTATGAGAAATGTATTTATTAAAATGTATGTAACCTAAATGTATGAAAAATATATTTATTAAAATGTACACAACTTAAATGCATGAAAGATATATTTATTAAAATATATGTAACTTAAATGTATGAAAGACAACTCGATACTGAATTTAGACTGCCCCGGTTCCCAAATTATTTACCCAAATTGAGTACATTCTTATGGCGGCCCGAAGATGTTAGCTCAGTAAGGTTTAAAATTTAAATAATGAAAATATACCATAAAAGGCAATACATATAAAATTTGGACTTTTTAGCTGCTCCGGTTCTTGCGTTATTCCAGCCCAAACGAGTACATTCCTATGGCAGGCCCAGGAAAGGTAGCCCGGCAAAGTTCAAAATCCAAAAACTTTAAATATATCACAAAAGACAGCAAAATACTAAATTTGGACTTTTTAGCTGGTCCGGTTCTCGAGTTATTCTCGAAAAAACAAGTACATTCCTATGACCGGCCCAAGACAGGCTGGCCCCGAAAAGAATTTAAATGTGCTACAAAAAACAACGACATACAAACTTCCATGTTACTGTGATGAATAAAACCTGATTAGTTAGAGCCTCAAAGATTGGAATTACACTGACAAACAAACATCAGATCAAATTAAGTAAATGGTTGTAAAAATTAAGTTAGTTCATTTGTCATATTTTATGGTTTAAACACAGGTTTAGGCAGCATTTTATTAACGCTTCACAACATAGTTGAAAAGTGTTTATAACTTTGTTCATTCTGTCTATCTGTGTGTCTGTCCGTTCGCACGATAACTGCCGTAAAAATGACTTTATCAAAATGAAATTTTAGTATGTTGTTGAAACGGTCTGTGGGGCATATGGAAATGTAAATGAATAATACCACTCAATTAGTTTTGGATTGAACTCGGGTTGAAAATATAAAATACATTGAACCCTATGGGACCTAATTTTTTAAACAATTTTTAAGCGAAGTTAAAATTCACAAATTGCTTCGAAAGTTTGAGGAAATATTCAAATTATTCCATAAAATATATAAAAGAATTTCTGCAAAATATGTTCTGTAGTTTTTTAAATAAAAATGAAAATAATAATTACACCCATATAATGTGAAGCGATCACGTGACTCTTTTCAAAATAAAATATGACATCCATATGTTTTCCCAGTGTCAAAATCTTTATTTTTAAAGTTCTTTTAAATTTATATTTAGTGTTGTCCTAAAACTGCTTTATTTTTGTATATTTTCTGTGCATCTATATACTGTGCTAACGCAATTACAATATTTTTGAGTTTAAATGATCATCAAATTTTGATTATTTCTACAAAGAAGCCTAATTTTAATAATTACAGAAAGTAAACAAACGATTTTAAGATGAGTTGTATAAGAATTGCTGATTTTTTTTTTCACACAAAATTATTTAACACTGGAATCTGGAATAAAAGTATTTGAATGAAATATTCACTGCTTTTACATAGAGAGCCAGACGATTTGCATTTCAATTGCGTCATTTGAATACAGTTTATTTTTTTCTATGAAGTTTTAAGTTTTCAAGTAAAATAAATTATTGTAGTTCTGTGATAATTAAAAAATTATCTCCTCTGAATGTATCGCATTTCAGATGTTTAATAAAATTGCATTTCAGTTAAAAAGTGTTTCATAATCATTGCTTTATGTATGATTGATCTTTCTTGTTTATCTTGGTTTTGCTAATCATGTATCAACTAAATAGACTTTAAAACACTGAGAAATTATAGTTTGAAATATATTCTCTGAAAAACAATTGTTCAATGAAATATGTTTACCGCAAAATAGCATAAGATAAAAAGTCTTAAGCACATTACTATGATGCACAGGTTTAATAGTACATTACTTGAAATTTGCGGACAAGGACCATAGAAAATTTCGTGGAAAGCGAAAACATTCTGCACAAAATCCGAGTTCAAAAAAATCTTTCTATGGTAGTAAAATGTGCTCAATAGGTGCTTTGAATTGCGAATAATTCGTTAATTACTTCAATTTAAAAATATTGTTCTTTTATCCTATACTAAGATGTGTATATAATTTTTAACGTCGAACACAATATTTTTAACATTGAGATGTACATTGACATTTAGCGCTTTTCATGTAAAATTATTTTAAAGCACCCAATTAACTTATATTTCGCACAAATATAACTTAACAATTGGAAATATTACTAACATCTACTAAGCAATATACTCCATTATATTATATTAAAATACGTTTATTATTATCAATTCATCAATTTGACGTCATTTTCATAATTTTAGCGTCATTTTTGCCAATTTGGCGACATTTTCGCCAATTTGTAATGCATTAAAAGTCGTCAAGTTGGCGATAATTCCCAAAATTTATCGCCAAGTTAGTGATAATATCCAAAATTTATCGCCAAGTTAGCGATAATTCCTGACATTTGTCGCCAAGTTTACATATTTGATAATATTGTTGTTCATTTTTATGTAATTTTTAGATACATTTGTAAAAGGTGCAATGTCTTGAGAACGTTTCAGGCTAACATTCTGAAGTTTATGTCATTCGTTTTGAAATGATTACTTATTTAAATGATTACTAATTTGAGTGTCCTGATTTGTTCAAACGCTCATTAGAAAATTTGGTGGTCTTCCGAACGTTCGATGGCTTTTGAAATCAATAGGCCTCCAGTATTCACGGATTGTAATAATCGTACCAAACTACGTTCAATACGTTCCATTCGTTCATGAAATATCGCATCCACAGGCGTACGGGGACACACACACACAGATATCATCTTTAAAACGATCGATTAGCATTCAGGACTGCTTGAAACGTACTCTTCCATCGAAAAGTCGAATTCAAATTTTTAACCCTGTCACAATACATTTCCTATACATACTATGTATATAGAGAAAGTAAATGTTTCATTATCAGAAAAAGTAGCTGTTTCATTATCCTTTTCTATTGGAGAGTCGCCGATCCAGAGCGATTTTGGATCACAAATGGCAGATGAGTCTGCCCTAGGCTAAATCTCCTAACTACTCGTATATAATCGGAACCAGAAAAGGACTCCGGCGGGCCACTGCCCCCTGCCCCCCCCCAACTTTTTTGGCACCCCCAGTGTCACCCCCCTCCCCAGAAATTTTAGTTTCATATAAAAATAAATTTGACATAAGGTAAAAATACTCGTACATAAAAATATCCCATAATTCATTCATATTTAAAGTTATAATATTTTAATATAACACATTTTCAGTTTTTCTACTTTTCCATCATTCTAAAAGATTCATCCTTGTCATATTTTTAAATATATTCATTCATTTTTAAGAATATTCATTCAAAGGAAATTTTCACATTTAAAGAATATTCATTCGGAGGAAATTGTCACATTTAAAAAATATGCTTTCAAAGGAAATTATCACATTTAAAGAATATTCATTCGGAGAAAAGTGTCACATTTAAAGAACATGCTTTCAAAGAAAACTGTCACATTTAAAGGATATTCATTCGGAAGAAATTGTCACATTTAAAGAATATTCATTCGGAGGAAATTGTCACATTAAAAGAATTCTCATTCGTAGTATGAAAAAATTCAAAATATTAACAATTTAAATTGAGATTTTGAATTTTAAATTCCATTTGTATAAATACAAATTGGAATTTATTTTTTCTTTTTGTTGGCGCAACGTTCTCGTGCTATAGTGTATTGGTACCCAAATATCACATGCGACAAAAATTTGGATTATGGAGGATAATTTAAAGCTCTAGGAATATGATCGATAAATGTTAAAATTGTACATACTTGGGGTCGTTGGGCTGCTGTGTTTCGCCATTTTAAGCAGCCAGCGAAAAAATTTCAAAACCACTAATTTAGTAGTTATATTGATGTTAACTACTGAAATAGAACAAATCAATATACAGAATGACAATTCGGTCTTATATTTAAGCGATATTAACAGGTTATGTGAGCAAGTTTTTCGTGGATTTCCTAGCGTGTTAAATAAATGTCCAGTTTTATCGAAAGTTTTTCATGATAGGTATGCCCCGTCTTACACATTTGAAGCCCATCTTCTGGCGGGCGTGAAATATATAAGAGTTTTATCATAATATATAAATAATTTTCTAATGTTTAACTATGAAATTAAATTGATATCAATAAGATTTTTATTTCTGGCGGAGCTGCTGTACATTACTTATCGATCTTCGTTTATATTTTGTTATGTAGATAATGAAAGTGTTCTTATTGCTACTTACCATCATTCCAATGTTCTCAAACGTCAAAGGCGGTTCTTCATCCATGT
This sequence comes from Amaurobius ferox, assembly GCA_951213105.1. Classification (NCBI taxonomy): domain Eukaryota; kingdom Metazoa; phylum Arthropoda; class Arachnida; order Araneae; family Amaurobiidae; genus Amaurobius; species Amaurobius ferox. The sequence goes on from OX578136.1 coordinate 74,583,855, forward strand.
CGTGCAGCACCGTCAATGGTAAGATGGTCTGCGAGAAACAGGAAAGCGACGGAAATATGGCATTTTCGGCTGCCGGGGCACAAACTGGATATGGGCAAGGCGATTACATGGGTGCTCTTGCTGGGACAGGTAATTCTAGAACAGGTGATTACAGCGCTTCACAGACATCATCAGGTAAGTTCGAAATAACTCAACAACGAATACACATATTGTTAAGAAATTTTATATCCCGAAACATTAAGTAAAAATCGAGAACTAGATAGATTCTGTTTTGATTCGCATCATTAGAGCATAATTCATTCGAAATTCAAGATTTTCATAGCTCTTTCTGTGGCCCAATGATCAAGAAAAACTATAAGGCAATAGAGGTATCAGATATTTTGAAATGCGTTATGCACATAAATGATGTTAGAATACTATTATTAGTACAAACGAAAGCAAAAAAAAAAAAAACGAGAGTAATTAAAAATCACCAGATTTAAGTTAGATTTATTGAAAATAACCGTAAAAATTTACAGGAGGTAAATATACTGGTGCTCAAAGTTAAAGGATAATCTTTAAAAAGGTACAACGCTCGCAGTGAAAGTAAGCAGATTTGATGAAATTTCATATACAGGAAAATTTAGCAACGCAGAAGAGGAATTGGCACTTAATTTACAGTATTCGAAAAGTGACGTGACTCCAAATATGTAAATTAGGAATGAGTTCAAAAGGCTGGATAGTTTTCTTGCCTCATAACAAGTGCCCAGATGCAAGTGCCCAGATGCAAAAGGTGGTAATTCAACACAAAGTTTCGTTCAACGGCAGGTGGAATCAACCATGTCACTAAAACACCATATGAACGATTTCCAATGATGCAAAAGCGATTGGTAAGATCGAAGGTGTCCAGTCTCAAACAGCAGTGTCCAGAGCACTAAATATTCCCCAAAATGTCCTTTTGAGGCTTTGAAGACAACTCTAAGAAACATGTTGAATTTTCACCGAGTGCGACGAGCTCTGCAGCGAAATTAAATAGTCAACGGGAAAACACGATGCACGCGACAGTTCTTTCATGGTTAAAATAATCCATTTTTTCAACACTTTACAACAAAGTTGAAAAGTGTTTATGACTTTGTTCATTCTGTCTGTCTGTCTGTCCGTTAGCACGATAACTGCCGTAAAAATGACTTAATCAAATGAAATTTTAGTATGTTGTTCAGACAGTCTGTGGAACCTATGGGAATATAAATGAATAATATCACCCAATTAGTTTTGGATTGAACCCGAGTTGAAAAAATGAAATACATTGAACCCTAAGGGACCTAATTTTCCAACCATTTTTTAAGCGGATTTAAAATTCACAAATTCCCTCGAAAATTTTAGGTAATATTCAAATTATCCCATAAAATATATAAAAAAATTCAGCAAAATATATTCAGTAGTTTTTTAAATAAAAATTAAAATAATAATTACACCTTTTATATGAAGCGATCACGTGACCATTATGTGGAGAGATCACGTGACCCACTTCAAAATGAAATATGGCATCCATCTTGTCTCAAAATCGTGATTTTTAAATTTTAATTCAAATTGAGTGTTTTATCCTTCCTAAAGCCGCTTTATTTTTGCTTAAATTCTGTGCATCTACATACTGAAACAACGCAATTAAAATATATTTGAGTTTAAATGATCATCCAAATTTGATTATTTCTACAACGAAGCCTATTTTTCACTTGTGTAAAATGTAAACAGCAAAATATGTAGAATGAATTGTACAAGAGTTGCTGCATTTCTTTAACGCAAAATTATTTAGCTCATGGAGTCTGCATAGCTGATATGATGAAATATTCATTGATTTTACAGAAAGAAGAACGATTTTTTTCGATGAAGGAGTTTTAAGCACAGAGTTTAATTACTTGTATCTCCATGGTCTTAAGTTTTTAAATAAAATAAATTATTATAGTATCGTGATGAATGAAGTGAATGGGAAAATTTTTATGAATGAAATGCTGCTTTTATAGCGAGAGCCAGGCGTGTTATATTTCGATGGCGTCATTTGAATAAATTTCAGTTGTTTCTGATGAAGTTTTCAAATATAATAAATTATTGTAGTATTATGATAATGTTAAAAAACATTACCGAGGAGCCAGACGATTTATATTTAATTGACGTCATTGAATGAAGTTCATTTTTTTCGATGAACTTTTAAGTTTTCAAATATAATAAATTAAGGTAGTATTGTGATAATTTTTGAAATATTACCGAGGAATGTATCGCATTTTAGAGATGTTTAAATGAAATTGCATTGATGTTGGAAAGTGTTTCATAATCAATGCTTTATGCATGATTGATCTTTTTTTTTTTTGTTATGCGAGCTCCCTTTCTATTGAATAGACGAACTTGCGCTGGTTGCTTCGGCGGTTGTCGCTCCTCTCCTTTGGTGAAAACAAGGAGACGGTAGATGTTCGTCGTGGATCGGGATAAGGTCATTCCCATGCCACAACAGCAGTGAACGACCACTATATGTCTTTCAAAGAGCAGTAGGGCAAATTTTTCAGGAAATAGCAATAGAAACAGGGACTAAAATGTACATAAGACTTCAAGAAGATTCTTTGATCTAGAAAGATTGGTGGCTCTTTCTCTCTTAGCCAGAAGAGCTCCTTTGACATGGAGCCGTAAACATCACGCTTGGAACTCCGTCCAGTGGAAATTCATTATTTTCTCGGGTGAGCTTAGATTCAATTTATATACTGTTTTTCGACGGGTTGTCATCTGTAGAGAACCAGGGACACTGTATGAACCTTTTAATGCCACAAAAATAGACAGCTTCGATGGTGGTGGCATTCTTGTTTAGGTAGAGATCAAGGTAAAGGGGTACACAGACCTACACATTTTCCAAAGTGGCTCGGAAACTGGTCTGAGATACAGAGATGAAATCCTGAACCTTAATGTCAGGCTTTGGATTTCATTTTTATGGATGACAACGCTATGCCTTTTCGAGCCCAGCTGGCAGACGACTTTCTGAACAGGGAGGATGTCTGGCGAATGGTTCGCCAAATATTCTCACTCTATTGAGCAAGTGCGGGATACATTAGGGAAACAGACTGTAACACGTTAACACCTCACAGACACCCTCCCCCCCCCCCCAGGAGCTCTGAAAAGTTCTTGCAGAGAAGTGCCCTATATTGTTCCATTACCTTCTTAATAAGTTTGTCAACAGCATGAGGAATCAGAATTGTATGACAGTCAGACGTGCTCGTACACCGTATTAAACTATTGTGTATCCCCAAGTTGAACAGTGCAAATATTGTAATCATGTACATTCTCCTATACCTACGAAATGATTCATTTAAATTCCATGATAGGACCAACATTTCATTAACCATATAATCATAAATCTCCGTATCAAATTTCGTCGCATATGCTTATTTATAACGCGAGTTACACATAGTTGTACACATTGTTCTTCAATTTTGAGCACCAATGTATATCGGTGCTTAAGTTTATATCTCACGCTTCAGTACTCTATTTCCCGCTCAGTTAATATACCAGTACTAACTATCATTTCCCATTGTACAGGTAATCCACCAGGAGGAAATAACTTTGGTGGATTTTCATCAGGTTCTTCTGCAGACTACTACTCATATTTCCAGCCATCAAGCGGGGGTAAATACAGAGAATCTCTTTCAGTACACTTCAAAATGCATTGCATATTAGTTCTATTTAGTGAATTATACAACAGGAACCATCAAAAATGAATTCAAGAAATAAAAATTTCATGGAGGATTAGATATTTAAGATAAATTGTTATTTTAAATGCGATTGAGGTAATGTCTTATACTGATAATTTCAGAATTTAGATACGAAAAAGAAAGGTTAATTTAAATCACAGCAAATAGTAATTCAAAAATTTCGGACTTTTCCTAAAAGTTGATAGTAGGATCAGTGGTAAGTGGGAATTACGACGGAACTACATGAGTTTCCTTTGGAACGAGAGTAAAAGGGGCATCGTCACCGGGTTTTCCGTGGTCTGAAAGCACCTGATACAAAAAAAAAATTGTCCCAGCCAATTTCTACTATAAGTTACCGCCAAATTTCTAAACTTCCTCAAAAAGTTAATTTTACCTCAACTAACACTGCGGTGCATTTTGAAACAGTTATTCGGTTTTTTAATATTTCTAATAGCTAATTTTAAATATTTTTAGTGTTGATTTCAAATATGAAATTAAAATTTGTTACCATGTCAGAAATTTTTGCAAACTGGAAAACTATATTTAAAAACCCCTGCATGCTTTGTGTTTTGTACACGCCTTCATAATTTGTGTCCTCTTTTTTTAATACATTTTAAATTTTGACTTATTCTGATGTTGTTCTTGTTTTTTGTGTGATTTTATTACCTGGTGTAAGTAAATAAATAAAGTAAAATAATTATAACAATTTTACTTGACAATAACACTTAAAAGCTCGTCGCATAATATTAATTAAAATATTACACAATAAAATGAATATAATATGTCACATAAAACAATATTTTATGAATGAGCATGTACACCAAAACATATATGTATTATTCTGTTGCATGTGATAAACTGGATTGAAAATTTAAATGCCACTGATAAATATGGCAAAAAATTTCTCCTATTTGATTTTGTTCTACTAGTGCTTGCTTCATGAATTCACTCTTCAATACTCAACAATAATTGTCCTCCATCATGTCTTTATTCCATTTCTCTTGATAACTTTTCTCGTGTTTTTTATATCCTGGTAAAATCACTTTCCTTGTTCCTCGCTAACTGCTCCAAGATTTTCAGAAAAGCATTTTGCATGTGAATGGGAAAATTGTATTTATACACTCATATCGCAAACAAGTTGTCAAAGCTTTTACAACATATTTTCTATAATTATTTTGTGACTTGCACCTTTCTTGTTCCCTAAAAAAATGTCAAAATATGTTGCTGAAAATCGTGGGTTTCAATTGTCAAGCGATCGCACACAAGCTCATGATCAGCCAGGGAAACCACTAAGCGTCGAATGAAGTGGTATAAGACTTGCCATTATTAGACTTTAGAGCAGTAGAAATGAAAGGAAGAATCACGTTTCATCGTCTGACAATTTGATGAACGAGGGTGTGGGTTTGGTGAATGCCGGAAGAACGATACCTGTCTAAAGGTGTTGTGCCATATGGAAAGTTTGATAACGGAGTCATCATGGTCTGGGATTGTTTGTCATAGTTCAAATAGAAAAGAGCTGGCATGGCTCCTGTTACTGGAAATATGAACTCTGAGAGCTTTAATATTGTAGTCAATTCTGTGTTTCCGACTGAAAAATGAAGGCCCTTTTCTCTGTCAACATTCTAATGTCCCTGTCCACAAAGTGGAGTGAAGTGAACATTGACAAGAATGGTTTAAGGAGATGAGTGTTGAAAAGCTTTAATGACTTCTACAAGGTATCAACCCCATTAAAAACAATTGGGACACGAATTGGAATGCCAATTACGAGCCAATTCAAATTCGTCCATCCTCAGTGACTAATCTTACTAGTACTCTTATGGAAATATGGATGGCAATTGCTGCAGCAACATTTCAAAATTTAGTGAAAAATATTCACAGAACATTCAAAATTGTTATAGAATTCAAAAAACGAACAACTTCATATTAATGACTGTCATATTAAAGTTTGTTTATGGACGAGCAGGGGTCTGGATGAACTTTTGGTCCTGTAGTGTACCTAAACTATGGGACAAAATGCAAATGGAAAATTTTTCTTTTGATCGTGGATGGATTTTTACTTGAAAAATAGATCCTATGTAAAAATAAGTGGACACTCTGATATAAATAAATCATAATAGAATAATAACTAAAAATAGAATGAAAATAAAACATTAAAAATACAATATAAATAAAATAGAAGAATTTTTCCTTTCAATGCCATTATCAATTATCACTAGTCATTGTGAAATGCTGCAGTAGAACAATAAAAATTTTATTCACATCAACACTTCTATATCTTCATACCTTTCTCTCTTTATAGGTTTCCCTGGAGCTGCAGCAGGAGCAGGAGCTGGAGCTTTTCCATTTTTCTTTGGCCCTGGATTTGCGTACCCCCCACAAGGACCTCCACCCGAAACTGGTACATATTATTAATGTCGTTTATGTAAAACTGTATCAAGGAAGATGCATCGTCAATTATATCAATTTTATGCGTATATTTGTATAGTAGGTGAAGATGGGGATAATTGGAATCAAATTGAGTCTTTCTGGGAAAGTAGTAGACTGTGTCTGAAACGAACTATTAAAAACTTATTCAAACCTTTAATGCAAACGATCAAAGGAACAATGAGAGTCATTTTACTCGTGTCTCCTATCGTAATAAAATTTTTACTCGATTTCCATCTAAAAACAATTTCATTTTTAAACTAGCAACCCAGCCGCTTGGCGTCTTTCACTCATATACTTCTCGAACTCCAACAGTAAAAATTCTAGAATACCCTGTTGTAACATCGTGGTTATGGATAATGCTATTATATATATTCGAATAATTAAACCAAGTATTTCAAATCGCTGAAAAGATAATTGTAAATTAAAAACTTCGTTAAAAACCCGTGATACGACAAATTAATGTCAGTATCAATCGATTTTGGAGGTAAAAATTAATCTATTTCTTCAGGATAAAAAGGAAGAACAACTACACCAGCAAAGGCAAGTAGGTTTTCAAACAGAAGTCTCCTTACCTTTTCTAGCGTGAAGAGGAAGCTATTTAATGGCTCCGAACTAGATTAAATCCGTTATTAATTTGTTATATACTAAATTTTGAAGTTTTCATTTTAGCAATCCAAGCATTATCAAAATTCACACAATGTCTTGATGAAGCAAGTACTCCTCTTTTGTATCGTTAAACGTCTATATTTTTATTTTGTACAAATAATGTTAAATATATTATTCTTATTACTACAGAATTAGCTAAGTATTTCCTATATGTCAGTTTTGTTCACCTGTAATGATGAACGCTATAGGAGTTAAATGTAAAAAGTTGAATAGATTAATAATACTACATTCAATGTGTTCAACAGTACAGCTTAACTTGTATATCATTTCGAAGTTGAACATAATTGATATTATCATTAAAAATTTTTACTGATTGATTTTGTTAAAATATTTATCACAATCACGAGGTATAACCGAGGTATAACCGAGGTATCAAATATTTACAATTCGGCCAACCGATAACTCAAACTCTTTTGAAGATCTCAAATCATAAGTTTTATTCCTTCTGACCTCAAATTCTCGAGCTTGTCAACTTTAATTTGAAGTCGAACGTTACTGTTTTAACTGCAGGCAGTTGTATTTGGTCCTTCGATTGATACAGATTGCTTCCGACCTGATGAAAACCGGTTCATTGTAACAATTGAAACAATTACAGTCCTCTGACCTTTATATGCTTGCTTTCCATTAAGGAAGTGAAAAGAATTTGTACTCCCACAAGCAATAGTTATATTCGTTGTGTTGTAAAAAAGGTTCTTCATAACATTGCAGATATAAAAAATTGCAGAGTTTTGACTTAATTTGTCCTTAAAACAACACTTGATGGAACCAGGTCTTCCGAGATTGCATCCAGACGTGTTACCAGCTGAATTATTCCAGTATCAAGTAACTTAAATTACGTTGCATTTCTTTCTTCAACTTTTCCCCTACTACTGTGATCAAAAACCCGTAAGTCCACAAATTTGCTCCAAAACCACAGCAGGGTAAGTCTGTAATTTTAGAGCCTGTTGTCAAAGCTTCCTAAATACTTCTTAAAATTATTTAGGAAGTTTTCAAACTGCACACAAAGCTTTACCATAATTATAGTAATGTAAACTAATAAAAGGAATAATTCGAAATACGAAATACCCCTTATATAAATCCCTGACAATTTCTATGAAACTTTATGGGAAGACAATAAGGCGGAGTCCAGGAGATATTTTGATGTTTTCCCTTCACTTAACCACGTAATGATTGGAATTAAAAATCTTATTTCTGTCTGCTTGTTAGTTTGCCTGGTTTATACCTCAAAAACGGTTCAACGGATTTACATGCATTTTTCAGTGGATAGTTCAAGCTTGCTTGAGAGCAGGTTTGTCGTTATTATTTTTTTCTGATTTTATAGGATGTTATAAAGTTGCTCGAATTTCCAAGATTATATTACTTTCATTCGATAAGAAATATTATAAACATCACAAAAAATAGCTTTTTGTTAATTGAAACGCGAAAATTTTACTTCTCAAACTAATCATTATCATATATTTTCCCAAAATAATTAAAAAATCATGCACACTGCTGATTGACGTAGTTCTGTAAGTTTGTGGAGACTGGTGAAGCGAGGGTCGAAGCTAAATATAAAGTAAGGGTGACTTACATGATAACTTTATACACCCAAATCATTTAAAGAACTTAACTGCTGGTGTAAATATATAGTAACTGCCTAGAACTCTATTGTAATGATATATTTATTTTTATTTAGCACCACCTCCACAAGGAAATGCTCCATATAATCCCCAAGGGAATGTTCCATATTATCCCCAAGGAAATGTTCCATATAATCCCCAAGGATTCAACCCATTTTCATTTGTGAATGGTTTCATGGGAGGAGGATTTGGATTCGGGCCATTTGGACCCGGAGCAGCAGCTGGAGTTTTCGCCGGAAGACGCTAAAGTCAGCTCTAGTAAGTTCTGTTCCAAATCAAAAATTACTCTGAACAGCAAATTTATATAATGCAACAGGTATCCTGCATGATGACAAGAAACAATTCTGTGCTAAACTGAATGTTGCTAAAGGCAGGAAGTGCAACTATACATCTCCACCTTTCGACCTGAACATCCAAATGAGCACAATATTGTGCCGGCCAAACGGAGAATAACTAAACTATACATATCCCAATATAGTAACGTTACGCAGTGTGACGAAATGGAATCAAAACGAGAAAAAAGAAAATCACGGAAATGTGAACTTGGAGAAAACAAGAAAGAAAAAATCAAATGAAGAGTATATGAACTCAATATACGAAGCATAACAGATCAAAACAGAGAAACAAAAATTAAACATGGTCATGCCCTATACCTCTGAGAAATAGGGTGCCATTGATAAATCATAAACCAGTTAACTAGAATTTTTATTGATATGAAAAGCAACAAAGAAATCCAAATTGGAAACTGAAGAGGACTTTTGAATAATGGAGGCAAAAGAAAAATCAAATCAGTGGCCTGCCATTCAGCCATGAGTAATGATTGAAGATTTATGAATTTCATTGCTTTTGACACAATTTCGATGTTCGGTCAGACGGTACTTTAAAGCACGTTTGGTTTGACCAATATACGGAAGTCCGAATTCTCAAGAAATTTGATAAACGCAGCAATAATTGACTTTTACATCAGGGTCCTTAAGGGAATAGAATTTTATTTCATCAGTAGGGGAAAATATCCCTTTAAAGTGAAACTTATTAAGAACTAGAAAAGTGCAAGACGTTGTCCCGAATTTAAGATGAACGGTTGTGGTTCAGCCATGTGAGCACAGACACAGCAGTTATTTTATTTTATTTTCGTTATAAGCGAGCATATTGTTAAAATGGTCTTTGATTTTCGAGAATTCTTTATGAGTTTCCGTGTAGTTTTTTATCAGTGATTTGCATCTTAAATCCAGAGAAACGTAAGAACGTTCTAGAAGATGGATTCGACGTTGCCCGGAATTTAAGATGCAAACTTTTGATTACAACCAAACACGGAACTCACAAAGAGTTTTCGAAAACTAAAAAATGTTTTAACAATACTCCCAAAATGCTACGCCTACGGTGCTAAACTAGAAACTCTGCGAGAATATCCTGGCCCGGGGCCGTGATATGTTCAACACACGAAAAGTATATATATTTTTTAAATTCATAATATAAAAATCAAGGAGGTATAAAACGCACGAAAAGTATATGTTGTTTAAAAATTCACTAAAAGTCGTCTATTAATCGTATGGATTCCGTTCAAAGTTTGTTTGAAAGATATTTTTCAGTCTTTCCGATGGTGTTAAGGTGGGCACTCTGAAGTAATATTTTCGGTCGCTGAGTGTATGAACATCTGAAATATTGCTGAAACATAAAATAACTAAAAAGCAAATTCGAATTAAAAAACAAATTAGCGCCGAGGCGTATCGTCCCGGATCTTGAAGTACCTACGCACCAAATTTCATGTCCGTACAGCGTTTTAATTTTCCGCTACAGACGACACAGACAAATAGATATCTTCTTTTACGGTTCCGGACATAATCCCGACAGCCGAAATCCCGACAAGCCGGAATCCCGACAGCCGAAATCCCGACAGCCGAAACCCACTCTTGCACAAACTAATACAAAACTAAGGCGGTCATCGCAGTGACGTCACTAGGGTTAGAATTTACTAATCACCCCCCCCCCCCCCCACGCACATGCTCTGGACTCACGCTGAGCTCAGGCGCATGGCTGTCTACGCCTATATGTAGAGCTTGATCAAAATTATCGGCTTTTTTACATCTCTACATTATACAAATTAATAGTTTTAATCACTAAATCATAACAATTATAAAATTACCGAAATAAATTTTGACAAATTGAAATGACAAAGATTAAAATGATATAACAGGTCGGTATAAGATTTAGGAAATGCATTTTATTAAAAAAGAAAAAAAAACACATTCTGCATACGTTCAAATAGCATATTCAAATAGCATATTGGGTTGTCGGGATTTCGACCTTGTCGGGATTTTGGCTTGTCGGGATTTCGACCTTGTCGGGATTTTGACTTGTCGGGATTTCAACCCTGTCGGGATTTTGGCATGTCGGGATTTCGGCTGTCGGGATTCTGGCTTGTCGGGATTTCGGCTGTCGGGATTACGACCCAGACCCCTTCTTTTATTAATATAGATTTCTTGATGATTTAAGTGCTTGTTTTGTCTGTAATGATCGCTTATAATTGAAACAAGGCTCACCTGATTTGAATACTTATTTGACTGACTTGTTAAATTTAATGGGGAGAATTTATGGTTAAAATATTTCAGGTTTTGTACCCCGTTAATTTAATTTCAGTACCATCCCGGGCAACGTCTGCTAATTTTACCCATTTTGAATAAACTGCATTAGACAACGCGTTGATGAATCGCAAAAGTTTTAAAACGCCTTTATTGCTGTTCAGTTCTGTTGATATTTTATCACTCAGCATACTTCAGTCATTCAAGGAATTGCTTGAATATATACTTTTGTATAATACTACTCTCTGAAGAATTGATACATTTATAATTATTCTGGTACACGTCACGGTTTCAACGGTTCCTGTCTCGGTGGCTGTACGGTAAATGCAATATGATGATTTGTTTGATATTTAACACATTTGTCACAAAATACCTTAAACTAAATAGGTTTTTAATTTTTTAATATTTCAGGTGGTGCTAGCAGTGTAGAAGACTACAGATGCTGTAAAAAATTCTAAAATTTCGAAGTGTAATGCTTGATAAATAAACTGTAAAACCAAACAAGATTCTTTTTATTCTTGAAATTGTTAAAATATATAATTTGTAATTATAGTTTGAATTAAATATGAAATAAACTGTTTAACGTTTGTTTAAGCTAATGTTTAATTTTGGATTTTGACTTCTCATGCTTGAACTTATTCTTTCGCAGACGCTGTTTTATAAATCGACCTGATATTGTCTTATCAGTGCTAAAGTTAAATTATGTTTAGGTGTTATTAAAATATATATCAACTTGTTTGAATAATTATTTTCTGACACTAAATGTTAAAGTGGAATTTTTGAAGTTGACGATAAGTTAAATTGTCAAATAAACTTTACAGAAAAAAAAATTGTTGTACTTCGAAGTTACAGTTTCTGCTAAGAGATATCAAGATGGATATAAGGTATGAATATAATTCATTTAAAGAATATGAAGTATGAATATGATATTGATAAGACTTGGCTGCCTTACCTGAAACTAAAACGAAACAAGGTATGCAGCTACATGTTTCGTAAAGAACCTTGCTGCTCCAACTGAGAATCAATCTACAGATCTTCGTACTGGTTAGCCGATGTTCTACCTTTCAGATACTGGAATGGAATTGCAGACTCTTTTTATCGAATTGGACTCTTTATTTCACGAAAATAGTAAACAAATTCAAAATACTAAGTCCAAGGTATAAAATATTAAATAATTAATGTACAATACAGCCTAGTAACTTGTACAATTGTACAAGTTATGCAAAACAAGTAGGAAATTCTGTTTGGAGTGCGAATTTTTTTACATTAATTTTTCTCCATAAACTTAACATTTCCTGGCATTTGATGTCAGATATATTAATACATACATCTAAATTTTTAATTCGGGATTCGTCATGGCCTAAACCATGATTAGTTCAAGCTATGTACAAAATCTTATTCGAATCGATTAAGTTTTGCTCTGTCAACGAAACTTTCGCACACATTTGAGTCGGTGTTAAGGAATCTACCCTCGGAACTCGATCTGCTTCAACAAGACCAAACACGTCAGTTCAACAGTTAATGATATTAGAGCAAAGTTTTAAAATATTTAGGTGGATAAGTGGACTCTTGGTGGGTAGACTTTAAAATAATTTACTTCTTGAGAAATCGCTAATGAGTGTTTTGAAGAGAGTGTGGCGATTGAGCGTCGCCGGGCCCCGAACCAGGTACCCTTTGCTTACAAGACCGACATTATAATCACTGAGCAAAAGCTAGCTTCTCCTCTGTTCTTTTAATTCGGGTACAGGTTCCAAGCATCTTTGATCAGATGTCTTTGCTGCCGCACACTCCCTCCGCTGATGATGAAGGCCCCGGTCTAATTTCGGCGAGGAGGGGGGGGGCGCTGAGAAAAACCCCGCGTGTCCCCCCCGAAATGCAGTTGAGGAGCTGAAGTGGGCCGGGATCCGTGGCGTGGTCCTGTAATCCAGCTACCTGGAGGTTTGAACTGAGATGATAGCGGGTCGGTTCTGTCCTCAACCCAACCGCATGAGATATTGAACTACTTGGCAAACTGACTACTAGGAGCTAGCTTTTGCTCAGTGATTATAATGTCGGTCTTGTAAGCAAAGGGTCCCTGGTTCGGGGCCCGGTGACGCACAATCGCCACAACAGTATCAATAAATTTTGTTTTGTTTTGGTAATTATACTTGCGGACAACCTAACTTGGCACCAAGGAATTATGGGAAAAAATTGCAAACCTCCGCTAACTTATATAGTTAGTCAATGTACAAACATTACAGTGTCAATGGGCATATGAAAACAAAAATGAGTTAATAGTTCATAGTGGTAATAGTTCATAGTTAATAGTTCATAGTTGGGTTAGCCGCAAATATAGGTATTTCTGGATATCCCGTTGTAATTATGTTAACATTGCTATGCATAATAGAAATTTATATACAATCAGATATAGCCCACAATTAAAAACTATATATTTGCCTCGATATAGGTTAACATTTGTGTCATTTTTCCCGACCTAGGTAAAAATTTATACTGTCTTACCCATTGATTTAAAAAAAATGACCATTGATATATCCTGTGTTCATGAGTTACGCAAACCGACACATCCTGCTTAATGTTCTACTTTTCATGGCATCCATACAATGTTTTAAGCACTGCTTTTAATACTAAAATTTTGATTTTTTTTTACCACCATTAATGACCGCCAAAGCGGCGTGTCTTTGGAAAATAGAAAAAAAAAATTCGAACATAAAAAAACTAATTGCACCTCTAACGTTAATCACCGAATTCGGTACATCAGTTTTTTCAGCGATGACTTTCAAATAATGATAATAAAAAATATAATAAAGAATATTCCAGCTATTGTGAAAAGGTGTGATAAAACTCGAATGGGAATATTCCACGCGTAACGAATATTCATTCATCGCAGCATTTCTATACAACGTTACTCACTTCAACATTTTTGCTATTCTTTTAACGCTCCAGGAAAGACGGACACTATACGACTGCCCGAGACTGAAAGAATAATGTTTCAAATATATCTATGTTGTGAAACAGGGAATACAATTTATCGGTTGTATATTATAGGGGAGCGAAAAGAAGAAATCGCCGCGGCGATTGTCGGACTGATAATAAATAGGGTGTCCTACAGATGACATTCTACGTTCTCTATCTGTTTTTAAATGAAGTTCTTTAGGAATGACCTCCAAATAGCATTTTAATTTGGAAATAGAATTGCAGCAACATTATTAGGAAATAGAATATATACAATAGGTTATTTCTAATGAACTTCATTAATAAATTTCGTTTAAAAAATATTTTAATTAATTGTAACTAAATGCATTATTTATATTATTGTACGTTACAATTACATTAAATACATTACATATACTGATACATTAAATACATTATAATATTAATACATTATACAATACTATAATTGCATATATTAATGCATTATACATCAAATGCATTACAACATATTGTACATTAAATACATTATTTATATTAATACATTATTTATATAATCACTATTGTTGTTGTCGTGTCCCTAACATTACATTTAAGGAAGAAAGTGTGCACTGCTTCTGTTTAGTCTAATGACCCGGGGCACCCGAAGGTAGAAGTCTGACTTCTGCCCCAAATAAGACATTACAACATCCATGCCCGCAGGCGGGACTCGAACCCGCAATCTGGCAGCCGAGCCATCACGAGGAAACGCCTGCCTCTTTGACCGCTCGGCCACCACATCGGCACATAATCACTATTACTATACGTTATTGGGTCAGCCAACGGCCGTACCGTGCTGAAAACACCGGTTCTCGTTAGATCACCGAAGTCAAGCAGCATCGGGCGCGGTTAGTACTTGGGTGGGTGACCACCTGGGAACATCGCGTGCTGTTGGCACATTTCGGGCGCAGTAGCCCGGTGGTTTACGCGCTGGATTTGCACTCTACCACAACTGCCGCCGTGTTCATGCGGAGTACGATCACTTTAAACATGTGGGTCCGTAAGTCCTTCCGAGAGGTTGGTGGTAGGAGAAGGAGGGTACGGTCCCTGTGGATGCCTTCCCCACTGGGTTCCGGTCTAAATTGGGTGGCACTTCCCAGCCGTCCAAACAGTTACCTTACTCCTTTCTGGTAGGTCGGACGGTCTGGGTCTCAACAACAACGTTATTGGATCAACGTTTATGTTACTACAAAGACTATTAATCATTATCATCAGTAAACTCTAATTGCTATTGTATATTTCAACACAATTAAATCACTATTTAAATGATGAACACATAGTTAATTGTTTAGCTATATTTGTAAGATAGTGAAGATTCATATAGCTGCTATATACATCAATATCAGTCTTCTGGAAAGTTCTGGAACGACCTTTATTTCCCGAACTGTTAGTGGTTGCAATGTTGCATAATTGCAAAAATGTTAAAAGTAAGGTAGGAAATAAGACTATGTTAATGAAATAGTCCTCCCATTTATTTTCAAAAAATTACACTTTGTAAATTTTTATACGACCCCCTTAGACAAATTTGGTCAGAATTTTTTTATTTTTAATGCAACAAGATCATTTGTTTCGATCCACTGAATTATGATAAAGGAAAACATCTGACTTATGTCACTTTTCCGTACTATGTGAAAGGCATTTTCATCAGTGAAAATAGGAATCATAAACAAATTGACGATGGAAATAGTTTAGATCAAATATACGCTAATATGTGTCAAATTTTTTTATCACAAATGCATCTAAATAAAGCATTCCACAGACAGAGATCGTATAAAGCAGTGGTACTCACTACGTGGTTGGGTATCCTATGTATTATCATCCAGTTTTACCATTTTTGTGATATGTAGCAAAAATTTACATTTCTAATTTTATATATGGTCCCCATTCACAATGTTCAATTTTCAATTAAATATAACTTACTCAATTTTAAAGATACATATATGCGGTTTTTTTAATGATCGTGTTGCATTAAAAATAAAAAATTTCTGTTTAACCAAATTTGTCTAATGGGATGGTATAAAAATTTAAAAAGTGTAACTTTTTTAAAGTTAATGGGAGGACTATTTCATTAACGTAGTCTTATTTTCTACCTTAATTTCAACATTTTTGAAATTTACATTGCCCACTTATCTCCAACAGGTAAAGAATTAAAGCGCGTTTCAATCTTTTTGTGACACCCTATATATTTTCAAATGCAAAAATGTTTGATATAAGGTTACAATTTATCTTATAACAATTTTAAATCGCGAAACGTATTTGCCTGAAAAATTGGAAATCTAACATTTCGTACCATTCCTCAACCCAAAACTTTTTAGTTGCAAAATGTTCCTTCATACATTATTATGTAAAACAAAACAGTTCGATTCTATTACGAGCAAGATTTACCAAGATATTTCATCAGTGTTTCGCTGAGAAATTGGGGGTGTACACAAATTGAATTACGAGTCAAACCAATTTGTCGGTAGATACTCCATATCACAACTATAGTAACCCCCCCCCCCCCCCCTCTACACAAATTATTGGGTATTAAAGGACTTTCTGGAATACACTAATAAATCCTAAATATATGCCAATAAACGAAATGTAAAACATATATTTGAATTTTTTTTTTATATAACTCCTCAACGCTATCCCGAAATAATAATACGGGAAAGTGATTTAAGTCATAAAATTCAATGTTCCATATCTCGGTAAATTTTGCCCTAAAAAAAATCAAACTTTTTTTAATTTTACATATTAATGAAGAAATTTTCATTATGTAATGGGAAGATTTTAGATTGAGGGTTGGTATAAAAATTAAATTTCGTACTTTTCAGACAAGTACGCTTCTCGATTTAGAACTGTTAGAAGATAAACTGTAACCATTTTTTTAAACATTTTTGTAGTTGGAAGTATATATCTACGATTAACGGTTGCAAGAGATTAACATGGTTGCAGGACATTCCAAGACACCTTGCATAATAATTGCGATGGATTTTAACATAAGAATTAAATAGTAAGGAAGCTGTTAATTAATCGAAGAAAATTTCTAAAAGTTTGCACAAGTTAACACATAATATTAACTCTATAACTGCTCATCAGTTGATTTTGACTCCATAATGTATAACAGTGAACCCCGCAATAATGCAAAAGTACCCTAAATACTATTGCCTTAATTTAATTTTTGAAACTTTTAAAAATTTTTAAATTTAATACAGGGTAATTCAAAACGATGGGACAAAACGTTAAGGGGTGATAGAACACAACTAAACAAGCACTTTTCGTCATGCAATGCATGGTCGTAACGCACACGGTTAAGTGAGTGGTCGCTGTCTAACGTACTAGTGGTCGCTGTCTAACGTACGCATTAAGCGCCTGTTGTCCCGCTCGTCGTCAGTTTTACAGTGAATTTTAGAAGGAATGGATTGTTTCATAAATCAGGAGAAGGCCGACATGCATTTCATGTACAAGCTACGGACGGTAATGCGAGAAAAGTCCAAACCCGTATGTGATTCCAAGACTACGGAGAACCATCCACGGAAATCCACGGTAGAACTGACGACGAACGCGACAACAGGCGATTAATACGTTCGTTAGACAGCGCCCTCTAGCGCTTAACCGCGTGCGTTGCGACCATGCATTGTATGACGAAAAGTGCTTGTTTAGGTGTATTATATCACCCCTTAAAGTTTTGCTCCATCGTTTTAAATCACTCTGTATGTGAATAAACTGATGATCATTAGTATAGCCACACATTCAGCTAAACTTTTTTTTTATTGCAATGGTACTTAGCACAAGCTATTGAACAGACATGCAACACCAAAAAGTGAGTATGACAACTGACGACGCTGGAATCTTTTGCTTGCTTCCCAGTATCTATCAAAAATGTTTTCCTGTATTATGGCTTTATAAATACGAATATACTTATTATTCATCAATCTTCCCAGTATCTATCAAAAATGTTTTCCTGTGTTAAGGCTTTATAAATACGATAATGCTCACTATTCAGCAATCTTCCCAGTATCTATCAAAAATGTTTTCCTGTGTTAAGGCTTTATAAATACGAATATACTCACTATTCATCAATCTTCCCAGTATCTATCAAAAATGTTTTTCTGTGTTAAGGCTTTATAAATACGAATATACTCACTATCCATCAATCTTCCAGTATCTATCAAAAATGTTTTCCAGTGTTAAGGCTTTATAAATACTAATATACTCACTATTCACCAATCTTCCCAGTATCTATCAAAAATGTTTTCCTGTGTTAAGGCTTTATAAATACGAATATACTCACTATTCACCAATCTTCCCAGTATCTATCAAAAATGTTTTTCTGTGTTAAGGCTTTATAAATACGAATATACTCACTATCCATCAATTTTCCAGTATCTATCAAAAATGTTTTCCTGTGTTAAGGCTTTATAAATACGAATATACTCACTATTCACCAATCTTCCCAGTATCTATCAAAAATGTTTTCCTGTGTTAAGGCTTTATAAATACGAATATACTCACTATTCACCAATCTTCCCAGTATCTATCAAAAATGTTTTTCTGTGTTAAGGCTTTATAAATACGAATATACTCACTATCCATCAATTTTCCAGTATCTATCAAAAATGTTTTCCTGTGTTAAGGCTTTATAAATACGAATATGCTCACTATTCACCAATCTTCCCAGTATCTATCAAAAATGTTTTCCTGTGTTAAGGCTTTATAAATACGAATATGCTCACTATCCATCAATCAACATTCGTTACAAAGCTTGCAGTCTGGTCGAGGATAAATACCAATTCGCTACAAATGACTAGCAAAACAAAGATAAGCCTAAGATAATCCCAAGAAAATTTATTTCTGTACTACCAAGACCAAGTAAATTTAAAAAAAGTTTTATACAAAATTTGGATAACTTGTTGTATGAGATTTTATATCAATACTGAAAATTTAAATTTTTTATCAGGCAGGTTAAAAAGTATAACTCTTGGGGGGGGGGGGGTCAGTCCCCTCTGGTCCCGCTTGGCTACGGTCCTTCCCTAAACCCTCTACGAAACAGTACCTGTCCCACAAACAGTGAAACGCTTCATTTAAAATTAAAAATATTAAGTTGGCAATTTCCACAGAGGAAGAAGGATTCCCAAAGGAATTAAACTAAATTTTGCGAGAGGTTTTCGTCCATCTTGTGACATCTCCCCGAAATCGTCGAGTCTCCCGAAAACAGAGTAAAATCATGAAAGAAATGCAATGGAGATGAAACGAAATATCCAAACTAGTCGACGCTTCGATAGCAGATATTCCCAAACACGGAGAGTGCCGCCCTATCACCAGTCTCAAACTAAACTAATGTAGTTTTTACCACAAAAATAAAAAAATGAAAAATGAAAAATTTTATATTTTCCTATAGAGTGGTGGAGTGATTCTACTCGGATTCATTTATGCTGAAAATGTTACCCATATCCTTTTCAAATAGCACACATGAAGTATAATATTCCTAAATAACTGTAATATTTAATGTTTACATTTTAACAAAAATGCAATTTTCCAATAATATATAAAATGTCAGTTAGTTCTGATTTTTTGGCATTTTAAGATTATTAATAGATCTGGTATAAAGTAATGTAAGGTATAAAGATATATTGTACATGTAAGGTATAAAGATCTGGTATATAAAGTATTGTTATTGCAATATACGAAAACTTTTTTTTCGATATTTTTCTATGTACAGTAGAACCTCGATTATCCGACGTAATTGGAACCGAACCTACATCGGATAATCGAAATTTCCAGAAAATAGAGAATTTTTCAATAATCGTCTAGTTTAATATGTAGCATCGTCATCGAACTGCTATTATGACTATTTAAACTGCTAAATAAATATCTGAATTCAAATTACAGTACAGTGTAGTAGTACATGAAAATTTATTTTGAAACAAAAAGCTTACAATGATTTAAATGGAAGCTTCATCTGGCGTAAAATGGTCATCCTTTGTCGTGCAGCTCTGTCACGAAGTTTTTTTAAAATCATTAGTTCAGCGGAATCACACTGTTTCTGTTGTTCCAACCAAGCAAGGCCTTTTGAAAAACACTCAAAAGCATCATTGTTACTAATCTTTACTTGAGAATCATTCTCGCCTTCACCATCTTCTTCGTCTTCTTTTGGAGAATGTCGGACTTCTACGATAATTTCCTCATCATTAAACAACTGGAAGCCTGCATCTTCCATGTCACAAATCAACCAATCTGTGATTTCTTTGATCCCACAGTTTTCAAAACCTTTCATCGTGCTAAAAATGTTTGAAAATTCAGTAACACCATCTTTCGCAATGTCTGTAACATTTTCATCTGCGCCAGTTGAAAAATTTGACAAAAGTTGAAAAATTCAGCATAGGGGGGGAAAAAAAGTCAGGAAACCGAAGTCGGTTAACGGAGCGTTCCGGTTGAACGAAGGTCGGATAATCGAGGTTCTACTGTATAATCAAAGTCCGTGGTGGTAAATTCTCCACTTGTTCTTCGCCTTCTTCTACAAAGACGGTTGTTATGGAATCTAAGAATCCATTCAATTAATCGAATAATCGCTGATATTTAAACACCACAAAGTTTGTATTGCTATTTCTTTCTTTAATTGTCGCACTTTTAGTAATAAATCAAAGTTGATTACTACCATAGCTTAAATTAGATATTAAGAGAATATACGTTTCGATAATAAATAAAAGATCAACAAAGGCGCGCTTAGACAAGTCAGTATAGAGAGTTTATACAAGTCAGAGAGCTTATACAAGTCATATATATCAATATAATAGATAAATAAGATGGGTTTTGTTTCCGTTATTCAAACAAGGATATGAGAATAAGAAATTAGAAGATATCCATCTAAAGTATTTAGATAGCGTAATACGGGTATCATTAAGGGGAGCAGTGCGGTCGGCTGCCTCTCCCCGAAGATTTCCTAGTAATTATGTTTGTTGCATAAATTTCCTTTCCGAATCATATTTCCATCATTAAACAATAAAATTCGTTAACTTTTCCCCCCTTTCTAAGAAATAATGCCCCTCAAGAAATGTTTGAAATGCTTCTGTAGCCTAACAGATGACACAAGAATTATTCATGAAATATGGTGCAGGAGAACAATGATACCCAACCTGGATTCTACAAAACATTGGGATTCAGCAAGTGCGTGTTCGGGATTCTGCGAAAATTTGAATTAATTCTTATTTATTAATTCTGCTGCTTTACACGTCTATTTTATAATTTTACCCCTATTAAACCCAATATGTGTCAGCTGTAATGGTTACCCGAAGATTTCATAAAATATTTCAAGGGTTTCTCCAAACGGAAAAGGTTGAGAATCACTGCAATAGGAAAAAAATACGGTAAATAAGCTTCGAAAGTTAAATTACGCGTTCAAAAAATCCTTGATGTATATATGTAAGGAAGAAAAATACAAGACTTTGGGCAAACACAGCAACTAACTGAATCACAACGCAAAATGCTGCACAAAAAATGTAGAAAGCAGAGGCCTGTAAGCAATGAAGGAGGAAATCTAATCATTTCCGAAACGACCATCTGCTTCTACATTTTTTGCACAGTATTCTAAGCTGTTATCTAATTATTTATAGAAGAATCCTCGAAGCACAAATCAATGATTCAAGGAGTAATTTACCGAAAATTAATGCGATTCGGGAAGCATCTAATCCTAGATATGGTCTCCTAGAGATTGGATTGTATAAGTTTGATGACGAGGTTTCAAATTCGCTGAAGTCTTGCAAATTTGAAATCACCAGTTCGAAAAAATCTGTGAATGTAAATATTTTTGGATTTTTCATGAAAATGCTCATTATATATATATATATATATATATATATATATATATATATATATAATAAAAGTTTGAAAATTCAATGAAAGAATAGAGAAGTTTCAACTCAAAAAAACCCCAACATTAAAAAATGCCTTAAAAATAAAAGTATCAAACAGAGAATCATCAATCAAGTGGAAAATAAAATGCAAACCTCTAGTCATCAAGCTGAAGACAAACAAAAAACACCAATGGAATGAAATCGATAAAATAAAATAAAATAAAATCCAAGTATGAAAGCTTTACACGCGGACAAGCCTAAAATGAATTGTTCATTTCGATAAAACTCTTTATCAAGTAAAAGTATTTTATAAAAATAAACACAAAATGTATTTTCTGATATCAGTGATAGATTATATCTGTAACCACTGGTAACTTGGAAAACATGCATAGAGGACAACATGCAAAATAATAGGAAACAAGAATACCTGAAAAAACACTGCATACGTCTGATATATATATATATATATATATATATATATATATATATATATATATATATATATATATATATATATATATATATATATATATACCTATATATATATATATTATATATGTATGTATATATATATACCTATATATATATATTATATATGTATGTATATATATATATATATATATATATATATTTATATATATATACATATATATATAAATATATATATATATATATACTCCTTAACTTTCAATAATTTAAAACCACGATATCTATAAGGAAAACTTGAGCAACATATATAAGCACAAATAACACAATAATGCAGCATACAGCTATTTCGAGGATGAGCTGGATCCCCTTCATTAATGCAAGAGAACCAACAAACCCGAAATTCAAAAGAGAAATGGGCGCAAATAGAAGAAACAGACGGGGGGGGGGGGGGTTATATACCCAAGACCTGGATTCTTCATTTTGCTTTCTGGTTGACTCTCTCAAGTGAGCTCTTAATCCATGGTCTTTGGTATACAGTAGGGATTCAGCGTATCCTCAAAACAGCTATATGCTGCATTGTTGTGTTATTTTTAAATACGCTGCTTAAGTGTTCCCCATCCTTTGCAGAAAGTGTATTTTACTCACGATATCTATGTTTAGGAATCGGAATTTTACATTCCCTCTCAGTGAACTGTGAACAATACATTGAGAATTTACCCACCTTAAATCATAGGAAGATGTGTCGCCGAAAGTCACCAGATTTCCCACATTTCCAAATCCTGAGCGATAAATTGCAAATTCGTAATTTTAGACAATGTTTCATTGTTCCATTATGTGCACAAAGATCTATTTTATGCATTTTTTTTATAGAAATATTCATAAAGAGTATGTTGGGTTCTGCGTTCTAACAATGATACTCATACACGCTTCCCCAGCCAATTTTAATTTTCGATATAAATAGGAAGAATTTTGCTGACTTTCGCGACACTGTGTGAAACTTGAAGACCATCAAAAGGTATTGGAAGTGTTTTGCTTTCCTCAAGGTGAGTAAGTGATTTTCTTACATCTAAGGCAGGTATTCCCAATATTTTTCTCATATCGTGGCATACTAAGCTGTAGTTATACTTTAGAGCTACAAGTTTGAGGCCAAGCTCTTTAAAAATTATCCAGTTTGTTTCTTATACTCGTTATGACGATGATAGTTATGCTTTTGATTTCTCTCTCTCTCTCTCTTTCCTCGAATTTCAAAGATTCTTGTATTCTATTTACCTATGAGTAGAAAAAAAAATAATCATCTTTCGTTTTTTAATGTTGGCCAACCACAAAAATGACGCATTTCTTATATTGGTTTTTCGTTAATTATTTTTGGTTTCTTGGCGTTCGTATAAAAATTCCTGCTATCTGCTTAACAAAGAAAAAAAGAAGAACTGCGGCTACTCCAGTCCTATAAAGCCGAAATGGTTTTACATGAATAACGTTTTATAAGGTAAAACTCAACTTTTACAATTGAAAAAAAAAAAAGAACTGCGGCGGCTCCAGTCCGATGAAGCCGAAATAGTTTTACATGAATAACGTTTTGTAAAGTGAAACTCAACTTTTACAATCGAAAAAAAAAAAAAAAGAACTGCGGCTACTCCAGTCCTATGAAACCGAAATGGTTTTATATGAATAACGTTTTGTAAGGTAAAACTCAACTTTTACAATGAAAAAAAAAAAAGAACTGCGGCGGCTCCAGTCCGATGAAGCCGAAATGGTTTTACGTGAATAACGTTTTGTAAAGTGAAACTCAACTTTTACAATCGAAAAAAAAAAGAAGAACTGCGGCTTCTCCAGTCCTATGAAACCGAAATGGTTTTATATGAATAACGTTTTGTAAGGTAAAGCTCAACTTTTACAATAAAAAAAAAAAAAAGAAAAAGAACTGCGGCGACTCCAATCCGATGAAGCCGAAATGGTTTTACGTGAATAACGTTTTGTAAAGTGAAACTCAACTTTTACAATCGAAAAAAAAAAAAAGAACTGCGGCTACTCCAGTCCTATGAAACCGAAATGGTTTTATATGAATAACGTTTTGTAAGGTAAAACTCAACTTTTACAATGAAAAAAAAAAAAGAACTGCGGCGGCTCCAGTCCGATGAAGCCGAAATGGTTTTACGTGAATAACGTTTTGTAAAGTGAAACTCAACTTTTACAATCGAAAAAAAAAAAAAAGAACTGCGGCTACTCCAGTCCTATGAAACCGAAATGGTTTTATATGAATAACGTTTTGTAAGGTAAAACTCAACTTTTACAATGAAAAAAAAAAAAAAGAACTGCGGCGGCTCCAGTCCGATGAAGCCGAAATGGTTTTACGTGAATAACGTTTTGTAAAGTGAAACTCAACTTTTACAATCGAAAAAAAAAAAAAAAAGAACTGCGGCTACTCCAGTCCTATGAAACCGAAATGGTTTTATATGAATAACGTTTTGTAAGATAAAACTCAACTTTTACAATAAAAAAAAAACAAAAAAACTGCGTCGGCTCCAGTCCGATGAAGTCGAAATGGTTTTACTTGAATAACGTTTTGTAAAGTGAAACTCAACTTTTACAATCGAAAAAAAAAAAAGAACTGCGGCGACTCCAGTCCGATGAAGCCGAAATGGTTTTATGTGAATAACGTTTTGTAAAATAAAACTCAACTTTTACAACCGAAAAAGAAAAAACTCTATTGAAAATCTGATTACACACACTTATGGGGTTTTCAAAGAGCTACAAATTCTTACTTATTGTTTATAGCTATCTTGTTTAGTTTTCAAGATATAAGCATTACAGACATTACAAACGTAAAATTTTTATACCTCTTTAGACAAAACAATTACTCAAAAACTATAAGAGCTTTTTTTAAAAAATAAATATAGTTTTATATACTAAATTTCCTCATACATTATTTTGTCATTTATTATTTACACCTATTATAATTTGGAAGATATTTCGAGTGAAAGTATGAAAAATGAAAAAAAAAAAAAAAAAAAAAACGCTCGAATAGCTATTTTTTTTTTTTAAATTCGAAAAAAAAAAGTGTAAAATATTAAAATGATTTTTTTACATCCATAATCTGGACCCCCATTTCAGATAAAACAAGAAATAATATTTACATTTTTATCTATTAGGTTTGGGGTATAAGCATCCAAAATGTGGAAGTTTTTCGTAACGCTCCGATTTCCACCACAGATACCCTAACCAATAGATGTTATTCAAATCAAAATCTGATGCGGACAACACATGGCAATCCATACATAATTCAATGGCTTTACTCACTTCACAGCGAAATAATGGAGTACAAGGTCCACGGCACAATGACTTTGACATTGAATTTAGACGCTTTTGGCAACTTATTAGTCCGAACTGAATGACTTATACATACTTAAGATTTCCATAGCGTTGCTTCCTACTGAAAACCATGATAATTATGGAACAATAATGGTAGTCTTACATAATAAAAGAAAATGCGTGCGTGTGTGTGTATAAAGAACGTTCTTTCAAACGATTTCAGAACCGAATCCGTAAGACAATCTCTTCATATTATTTATTTTATTTTAAATACGTTGAAATATGCATATTTTACGTAATCTGATTCGTATTTTGTCGCACCCGAAAATGGAAGTTTAGCATAATTCTATAGTTTGGATGTTCGCATTCTAATTTTTTTTAATTACTCTATTTTCTGATTTTATGTGAATTTTCAAACAAAAGCATAGAAATTGAGATTTTCTACTTCGCTGCCGAAGAGTCTCATTCTTCGGCTCGACGGTTGATATGCAATAGGTGTTGCAAATGAATTCACAACCTGTCCGTTGCCGTGGGAAGAAATAACACAGTTATAGTAAAAGCGTTGGGTTTTCGGGCCTTCCAGGCAGAAGATAAAGATGGCACGGCAGGGCGGGGCACGACTACGACTTTTGTGTCGACTGAAGTGTGGCTCAACTCGACTTTCTGATACCAGAATTCATTTTTAATTAACTTGCGATTTTTTTTTCTTCTTCTTCTTCCTTTTTTTTTTTTAATTTTGCAAAAAAACTGATCAGTGTGGAATATAAATGTATTAGAAAGAGGAGCATAGACACAATTCAATTAATTTTTTTTTTCTAAAATATTCAAAAGTATCTTTATTATGGTGTATGGGGAAAAGCTGCGCACATCAGAATTTTTTTAATTGAAGGTATCATTGCTGCTTATATGTTACATTTTTTTTTTGTATTCCTCATTCTTGCGGAACTTGCAGTCCCATTTCGTCACACAACACTGAAGCAGTGACCTTGGATTCCCCAGTTTTTGTAAATGAAACAAGTACTGCCAAGGAGTATCTGATGTTTTGAAATTGTTACATCGTTAGATTCCCACATCCCATTTTGAATAAGGAAGTTTGGTGCAGTGGCGTAGCTAGAATTTAGCCAGGAAAAAAAATTGAGCTTCGCTGAACATGTCGGATTTATATTTTTAACCAAACTCTAACTTGATTAGACGTTTGGCAGAAGGAAAAGTCATTAATCGGTTTGGTGTTTGAAGGACAACGGCACATTTCCTCGCCAAGAAGCCCACTCTTTCATTTCCTTCCACCCCACAATGACACCACTAGTTTAACCACTAATATACAGGGAGTTTCAAAAAGATTTCACAACTAAACATCTCTTGAACGGTGAGTCGCAGACTCATGATTCTGATTTACGAAATGCTTCAAATAAGATAGACTTATAGATTGCGACAGTCTGCTAACCAATTTAGACCGGAACCCAGTGGGGTGGTACCCAGAAGGACCGCACACTCCTTCCCTTGCCACCAACCTCTCAGAAGAACTTTAGAACCCACAGATTTAATGTGCCCGTACTCCGCGTAAACACCGGGCCAGTTTGGGCAGTGCTGGAAATTAAACTCTAATCCTCTTATTGCAATCCCCGTGTCTAACCACTAGTCTATCCCTCTACGTACCTGTTTAGTTAAGGCCACTAAAATCCTGGCTCTTTTTTATACCTCAATAAATATTTCCACAAAATTTCAAGAAATCCTGAGTTGGTCGCCCGAACACCATTGGTCCATTTTATACTGCTCACAACTGAAATTGCAACACCACGAAGAAGTTGATGTATCCTTATGACAGTGGTTCCCAAACTTCCCGGTCCGCGGACCCCCTCAGAGAAAAAAAAATTCGCGGACCCCTTAAAACCATATTGCAAGGTCCTGTTTCTATTGGATATGTACAGCAAGCATAATTTAGTGTGAACAATGATGATGCTTTTTTGCAATTAGCACAGTAATATTTGGTTTAATGTCTGATAATTTCAGTCTTAACTCACTTTCAACTTCAAGTCTATTTCTCAACTTTGATTTTAAATATGTCAGGTGGGAGAAAGCTGTTTCGCACAAGTAAGTTGTGGGAAAGGGAGTTAAGCACTTAAGAGCCTTTCTTGCGAGTTGAGAATAGTCAGCCATTCCTGATAACCAAAAGTCAGCTAATTGTACTTGTGAGAACATAAATTTTAGAGAACAATCCGATGAAAGATCCGCCAAAAAATCTTCTTGTGGTGTAAGAGAGTGGTTGGTTGGTAGTTCACTAGCAAATGGATTCAATATCCATACGTCACCGTCATTGGCTTCGGGAAAATATCCATCTAGCTGTAAATGCAATTGTTCCAAGTGTAATTTAATAATATTAATTATTTCCTGTGGAACATTTTCTTCTGAACTCTGGATATATTCTGCCATGGATGGAAATTGTTCGAAGATCTCGGTGTCCAATCTCTGAATCCACATCTTTAATTTTTTTTTTCATCTTTTTGATTTCGTCCTGAACTTGAAAAATAGTAACGCTAGATCCCTGCAGGCTTAAATTAAGTCCATTTAGATAGTTAAAGATGTCAACCAGATATGACAATTTCAAAATCCAATTAGTTTCATGGAACCTATCTTTAAGGTCAAAGTTAGATTCAAATGAAAATAATTTTACTTCTTCCCTCAATTCAAATATTCTGGTTAATACTTTTCGACGAGAAAACCACCGTACATCACAGTGCATTAACAATTGTTTGTGATAGCTGCCCATTTCCGCACATAATATGGCAAACAATCGAGAATTTAAAGGACGTGCTTTAATATAATTTACAATTCTAACTACCTCATCAAAACATTTCTTCAATTCTTGTGGCATTTCTTTTTTGTTGCTAACGCTTCTCTGTGTATACAGCAATGAACCCACTCAATAGATGTTGCTATAGCTTTTAATGTAGTTACCAATCCACTCATCCTTCCACACATCGCTCTTGCTCCGTCAGTGCTGACAACTACACATTTATTCCAATCAATGTTATTCTCAACCATAAACTTGTTCACAGTGTTAAACAGTTCTTCTGAAGTTGTGTGTGATGGTAGATTTACACAAAAAAGAAAATCCTCATGTAATCTTTTTTCATAATCATAGCGGATAAAAGCAATAAAATTTGTATTATGGACAATGTCAGTGCTTTCGTCTAACTGGATTGCAAATAATGTGCAATGCTTTTTAATTCTCTTGAGAAGTTCTTCTTTCTCATTTTGGGCCATTTCATTTATCCAACTTTTTACTGCATTGTTAGACAATGAAACTAAATTCAAAGACTTACTAGCTTTTTCATCCAGAACTGCTGAGACCATCAATTGAGCTGCTGGTTTTATAATTTCTTCACCAATGGTATGTGGCTTTCCCTTTTCAGAGATCAGTAGAGAGACCTCATATGACGCACGAACAGCATTTTTATTATGGCCACCACTGGCTTTATACAACATTGTTTGGTTGCCACGCAACTCGTCAGCTTTTAATTGAAAAAAATCAACAGATTTTTTAACAAACTCGGGGTGTCTTGTTTGTAAATGTCGAGAGAGTTTTGCAGGTTTCATGCTTTCATTAGATAAAACTTGGTAACAAATAACACGTTGCAGAGATAACACTTCTCCCTTTTCAATGGAAATAAACCCGAAGTTTATATATGAATCACAATATTTACGAACCTTTCTTATGTTAGCATTCACAATTTTGCTAACGTAAAATTGTGAATTGATAGTTGTTCCTACTGGAACAACTATCTACTTTTAGACTCGTCACTTCATTATTCGCGATACGACTAGAACCAACACCATTTTCACTTTCCAAAGGACGCTTTGAAACACCTAATTTTAGCCAACGATCCATTTTATCAAATAATTAACAAATATCTGCAAGGTTGAAAGTACATTAGTGAAGTATGTCATGTGACATAGCTAGTAGCTATGTCACGTGACTTTCCGCGGGAGAGGCGGGAGATGTTCGCTACGCCCCCCCCCCCCCTCTATTCAAAGCTGACGTCAACCGGTCTCTAGTAGTATTAATGCTCGAAGTTACAAGTGCTTTGACGTCTGAGCTATATCAGAGTATCGTCACCGTTAATCATGGCATTGTGCCAAAACGAAACCTACTCCCAAACAATTTAATTCTGTTTAAAGATATAAGCTATTAGTTTCAAATTAATTTCATGAATGTATTTAATTCAAAGTTAATTAGAAAAAAGTTCATAATTATTTTACTTAAAAAATAAAATAAAAAAAGAGTGGAGAAAAATAATGGATTTTATTTTTTTTAAGCTACCTATTTATTAGTTAAATATTGCGTGTTGTTCGCGGACCCCAGGGGTCCGGGGACCTCAGTTTGGGAACCACTGCCATATGAAATGTACAAAATATTATTGTAACATGAAGATGTGCAAATGATCAAAAAATCATATCTGGAAAATGAAATCATGGAACTTTATTGACATTAGATCAATATGGAATAGGCCCACCGCGAGCGGCTATGCAGGATTAAATACAACAAGACATCCCGTCAATGAGATGGTTAATGATGTGCTGAGGGACGGCATTCCACACAGCATGCAATTGGACTTGTAACTGAATATGGTTTGCCGGATTTTGGAGTTCTCTTAATCGGCTATCCATGATATGATCAATTGGCGACAAATCCGGAGAATATGCGAGCCAAGGCAGGATATCAAAACCTTGTAGACTATTCATAGTTACCTGTGCAGTATATGGCCTGGCATTATCCTGCTGAAAAAGCAGTCCAGGCCTGGTTGACAGATATGGCTGTACCACAGGTCTCACAATATCAGAGACGTATCGTTGTGCCGTGATACCGTGATACTGCCGGAAAATGGACCAAATGTGTTCGTCACCAAATGTTACACCACCCCAAACTATGGTACCATTTAGGGGGGGGGGGCTGTCTGGCGACTGATAGAAAAAGTTTCCTGGTGGCGTTGTTGAAAGCCTCGCCATACGCGAGTACGGCCATCTGGCATGCCAAAACAGAATCGTGATTCATCTGTGAACAAGGATTTGCCATTCTGTCGACGAATTACGTCTCATTTGACACCACTGAGGCGACGTAACCGGTGAAGACGTTAAAACGATAGACGTCGAAAAGGTCGTCTACCTCGGAGTCCTGCGTCATGCAAACTGTTTCGAATTGCTTGCGTCGAAACCACATTACTTATAGTATGGAATAAATATCGTTGTAACACGGTTGCTGTGGTAAACGGCTCCCGCGCAACGCTTCTCAGAAGCATACGATCTTCACATGGTGTGGCACACCTGGAAGCTCCACTACCTGATCTTCGTGTCGTTTCGTTGTCTCTCAAGAACCGTAACACACACTGTTGAGCTGTACTCACATCACGACCCAATAGTTCAGCGCTCCTTCGAAGACTCATTTTACCCTCACGTAAAATAATGATTTGTTGCTGTTCCGTTGACGATAACTGAACGTATGCGGTACGTCGACGTACTCTTGGCATACTGTGATGATTTTTACAACCTGAATCCAATGGCGCTACAATTTAGCTGTGATATTGCTCCTCCCTGACCTGACGCTTTTATGCTGCTCGGCAAGGTATTACGTCACTGAGATCTTTACATCACTGTGATCATTACGTCACTGTGATCATTACGTCATTGTGATCATTTGCATATCTCGCCTTGCGATTTCTATTGCCTGATTTACATAAAGCTACACCTACAACTTTATAGTGTTGCGATTTCAGTTACGAGCAGTATATATGGGATGACCCATATGCTTTATTCTATTACTTATGGGTTTTTAATTTTGTATAGTTTCAGTTTGTACATAATGAAGACTGCTCTCTTTCTCTTCGTCTTCACCTTGGCGGTTTTCGGACAGACCAACGGGTATGCAACATCTATATCGTGCTACTTTGTGAATGGAAGACAAGTATGCAAACAGCAGACCAATCCTTACGGCAATTCCGCCACCTCAGGGGCCTACACAAATGGCAACGATGGACAGTTGTATGCCAACGCCCGACAAGTCCCCTGGCCTATGTTTCCGTACTATGGTCTCTACAGTAAGTATTAACAATAATCCGCCCTTTTTATCGTGTGTGAACTAGTTTTATATTTGAATTTTGCAGATTCGATAAAAATGTCGTTACAAACTTGTTTTTCATAATTTCTATGTAGTAAAAACGAATCATATCATGTAATTAAAATCATTTTATTATTATTAATGAGGTTTTTAAATCAGTTTCACCCTAGGGTTTCATGTTGTTGTTGTTAAGACCCAGACCGTTCGACCTACCAGAAAGGTGTAAGGTAACTGTTTGGACGGCCGGGAACTGCCACCCAATTTAGACCGGAACCCAGTGGGGGAAGCATCCACAGGGACCGTACCCTTCTTCCCCTACCACCAACCTCTCGGAAGGACTTACGGACCCACATGTTTAACGTGATCGTACTTCGAGTGAACACGGCGGCAGTGTTGGCAGCAGCGGGAATCGAACCCGGGCCTTCCGAGTGCAATTCCGGCGCTCTAACTACTGAGCTACCGCGCCCCCTAGGGTTTCATGTGTCACCTTCCATCCTGCGTTGTTCTTGATTCTCTAGCATGTTCTCCAGATAACGGAGAATCCTCACTGAAGAAGGTTACTCAGCTCCTTTTGTAGTAATGTGCATTTTCTTTTAGAGCTTGAGTAACCTATCGGCGAGATGTTCTAGATAGAAAATAAAGATGAAAATCCTCAGATGGAGGTTTCAGAGACACATGCACCTTTATTTTGATTTCAAGCATCTATATACATACACAACGTATCACTCAGTGGAGAGTATGTAATGCTTGCTGTAGTTTCGTGCATTTCTCTGTCAGAGGTGGCGCTGCCTTAACTCAGCCTGAGCTTTAACGGTCTCTGCACGTCTGCTCTCTGCAGTCGCACCACTCCATCTCCTCCAAATATGTCTCCCTCTCATATGTATACCTAGGAACCTCTAGATATCATCAGACCATTGTCTGAAAATTTCGAAAAATCTAAATCCTTTTAAGCGTTCCTTTTATAACTACAATGACTTTTATAATATTTTATTGCTCTACATACATCCTTCCAACCTATATAATGTAACGAAATATATCGAATATATATATATATATATATATATATATATAAAACATGAAATTTTTAAACGAAAACTATGCATAAACTACGGTAAGTACAGAAAAACCCATCTCTAGCATATTTGTTACAAATAAGTAACTATAGACCAAGACTAAGGATAACAAGAAAGATCAATCATGCTTAAAGCATTGATTATGAAACACTTTCCAACTTCAATGCAATTTTATTTAAAAAAGTCTAAAATGCAATACATTCCTCGGTAATATTTTAAAACTTATCACAATACCACATAAATTTATTATATTTGAAAACTTAAACCTTCATTGAAAAGAATGAACTTCATTCAAATGACGGCATTGAAATATAAATTGCCTGGTTTAAATATCTCTAAAATGCGATACATTCCACGGTAATATATTTAAAACTATCATAATACTGCAAAAATTTATTATATTTGAAAACTTCACCGAAAACAACTGAAATGAATTCAAATGACGTCATAGAAAAAATAACACGCCTGGATCTCTCCATAAAAACAGCATTTCATTCATAACTTTCTCCCATTCATTTCATTCATCACAATACTATAATAATTTATTTTATTTAAAAATTAAGACCATGGAGCTACAAGTAATTAAACTCTATGCTTAAAACTTCATTGAAAAAAATCGTCCTTCTCTTTATAAAATCAATTAATATTTCATTCATATCAGCCATGCAGACTCCATGGGCTAAATTATTTTGTATTAAAGAAATACAGCAATTCTAATACAACTCATTCTACATATTTTGTTGTTTACATTTTACATAAGTGAAAAATAGGCTTCGTTGTAGAAATAATCAAATTTGGATAATCATTTAAACTCAAATATATTGTATTTGCGTTGTTTCAGTATGGAGATGCACAGAATTTAAGCAAAAATAAAGTGGCTTTAGGACGGATACAACACTCAATATAAATTAAAAAGAACTTAAAAAAATCACGATTTTGAAACAAGATGGATGCCATATATCATTTTGAAGTGGGTCATGTGATCATTTCATATCATGGTCACGTGATTGTTTCATATAAGAGGTGTAATTATTATTTTTATTTTTATTTAAAAAACTACTGAATATATTTCGCTGAATTTTTTTTTTGTATATTTTATGGAACAATTTGAATATTACCTAAAATTTTCGAAGCAATTTGTGAATTTTAAATCCTCTTAAAAAATGTTTGAAAAATTAGGTCCCATAGGGTTCAATGTATTTCATTTTTTCAACCCGGGTTCAATCCAAAACTAATTGGGTGATATTGTTCATTTATATTCCCATAGGTCCTACAGACCGTCTGAACAACATACTAAAATTTCATTTTGATTAAGTCATTTTTACGGCAGTTATCGTGCTAACGGACAGACAGACAGACAGACAGACAAAATGAACAAAGTCATAAACACTTCTCAACTTTGTTGTAAAGTGTTAAAAATAGAAGGTAACTTATCACTATAATGGAAAGGGGGTGAGGGGAAGATAAGTATGCAAAAATCATAAGTAAAAGGTATATATATATATATATATATATATATATATATATATATATATATATATATATATATATATATATATATATATAAGTATATATAAAATAAAAAAGCAAACACGGCAAAAATGAGAAAAGGCAATAATAAATATCTCAAGATTGAGGATCAAGACATGGAGAACAATTAACGGAAAGTACGCAAAAAACGGCGGTTAGCTCGAAATTGCATTCTCGTCAGGACAGCCATACAATTCGAATTAAAGCCGATAGAATAGCCAGCTTCTGACAATGGCGATAGTATTTACCTATGGAGACCATTGGAACTGTCTACTGACTAGTGGAAGGACAAATAATAATAACCAAGTGAATTATGAACCAGAAATATAAAAAACAGAAATATTAACTCACAGTCACAGCCACCACGTGGGAGTCTACTAGTTCGCAGGGTAACATTCGACAGAGCATTTTACATCTCTTCGTCAAAGCGAGTAGACACCGGGATGAATGCACTTGAACGAAAAATAATGTGTATGAAGACTTTCAAAAATAGTAAGCAGTATAGGACTCAGGGCAAGTGGAAAGTAGTCTCTCAAAAATAGTAAGCAGTATCAGTCTCAAGACAAGTGTAAGTAGGTGATAAGAACTGGTGAAATTCACAAAAAAAGAGTTATTCAATATATATATATATATATATATATATATATATATATATGTGTGTGTGTGTGTGTGTGTGTCTGTGTGTGTGTGTGTGTGTGTGTGTATAAAATCTCTGGACATACACGGAACACGCACCTCTTCCGATCAATAATAATATTTACTATATGTTTCCTAAAAACATAATCACTATATGACTACCTAACAAAATTTTAAAATCTTTACGACCCTCTATATGTCCCTTCCCCAGACAAAATGTCCCTATTCCACAAACAGCGAAACTCAATTTGAACCAGGAACGTTAAATTTGTAATTTACATAACGCGACAGGGATTATTTTAAAAAAAATCTAATTTAATTTTCAGAGATATCGAATCCCTGTTAACTAGGTGAAATTTCTCGAAAGTAGCCAAGTTATCGTCAAGGCAACCAAATTTGTCGTCAAGTGGAATAGGCAGACAAAAAATAGGGTTTTTCTTATATCAGATCGGTCCATACGGGCAGATACATGGAGATGCAGACAGACAGACTAATTGTTGATTCGCAGACAGGTATGCCTAAAACGCATAAATGCATCAAAATTCATGAGTCATAGATCCCATCAGAAGGCCATTTTTTATCATAAGCAAAGTAGGCAAATGCTGTAATGCAAGTAGGCAAATGCTGCAATGTATAAATTTTTAGGAATATATTTTATTTATCATTAACATCATTTTTAGATCTGAATTTCTCCTCCGTATGTACAGAAAAGTTAAAAGCAGCTTAAATGGATTTTGAATATTTTGGGGCCCATACAATCGTATAAAAAATTAAACGAATAAAAACCCCTAACAATTAATTTCAGTTATATAAAAAAAAGCATTATTTAAGGCAATATGTATCAATAATATGATTGGTCACGCCCATTTTTCACGTTCAGGGTTCCCTTGTATTGAAATAGTATTTATTTGCGATAAAAATGAAATCCCAATTTCAGCAGGTACTAAAGTGACCAGGGAAAATTACTAAAATTGAAATAACTCTGGAGTGTGCATTTCGTATTGGCACTAAACTGTCATACCAAGTGCAAATTTACATTTTACTTTATTTTATTTATGGTCATAGGTCAATTTTTAACACTTTACAACATAGTTGAAAAGTGTTTATGATTTTGTTCATTCTGTCTGTCTGTCTGTCTGTCCGTTAGCACGATAACTGCCGTAAAAATGACTTTATCAAAATGAAATTTTAGTATGTTGTTCAGACGGTATGTGAGACCTATGGAAATATAAATGAATAATAACGCCCAATTAGTTTTGGATCGAACCCGGGTTGAAATAATGAAATACATTGAACCCTATGGGACCTAATTTTTCAAACATTTTTTAAGCGAATTTAAAATTCTCAAATTGCTTCGAAAGTTTTAGGAAATATTCGAATTACCCCATAAAGAATATGAAACAAATTTCAACAAAATATATTCGGTAGTTTTTAAAATAAAAATTAAAATAATAATTACACCCATATTATATGAAGAGATCACGTGACCCACTTCAAAATGAAATATGGCATCCATCTTGTGTCAAAATTGTGATTTTTACAGTTCTTTTTAATTTATATTTAGTGTTGTATCCGTCTTAACCCCGCTTTATTTTTGCCTAATTTCTGTGCATCTATATTTTGAAACAACGGAATCACAAATACATTCAGTATATATATTCAATGTATTTTTACAGTAGCTGTGGACTGTGTAACCGCTTACTGCGCAGCCGCATACAATCACTATACAATGGACATAAAAATGTCCCAAATTAGTGCCAAAACACGCTTTCGCCCGCTGCATCACGCCTGCTGATCTGTACTCAGGCTAAGAAGTATAGTACTGCACACCATGCGGGCGTTGCCTGTGAACGCAGACCGTCCAACTCACTCGAAAGTATGGAGCAGTATGCGGGGGTTACCTGACCTTTATTAGCTCAAATTAAGAAATTTAGTACTATATGCTCTGCGGGCGGATGCAATACGTGTACATAATCCTGGTATACACGCCAAGTGCACAGCAGCAATACACCCTAAAAAAAGCTCCGAAACATGCCTTCGACCGTTGCACCAAGTCAACTGCTCGGGCGCATGAGGCATGTTTTCTATAAATTTTTATTTCTTATAAAATATTCGAACGGTTTCCGTCTTGGTGCATTTCCTTATTTGTATATCCCTACTAATAATTGGAAAGAGAGGGCTAAACTTTTATCTAGGGGTTCACACAACTGTTGAGATAGCCCTGCTGTCACGTCACAATATTTTCCCTTTACATATACCATATATAGTAGGGGATGGTGAGTTTTTCTTTTATATATTTATATAAAGCTTATCTATTATAAGAACACGGTTATTGTATTTTCCAGCTTCAATATCTAACTTATTGAATTCTAACTGAAACTTCATCTTTTTCTTTTATTTATTAATAGATTACTAACTCTTGATGTACGTTTGAAGTTATGAAGGAAGTGAAAAAGTGGAAGAATTCAGAAGTCAAAGATATACGTTTCCAAATATAAATTGAATTAAAATAAAACAGAACTGAAGAACTTCTTACATTGCTGTAAAGTATAAAATCGCAATATTTTTTTTGCTTATAACTTTCGTTTTCTTTTGTTTTGACAAATCATGATACAAAAATAAATATTTAATACTTAAAGTGTGATGTTAGCTTTATTTTTACACATTATTTTCATATGGTAAAATTTTAACGTGCACGTACAACTTATTTATATATAAAGTTACACATTATTGTTGCGTCGTTATACTTGTATGTCCAACCCCCTGAATTGGCGAGTGTAGCTTCAGTATACAAAAAAGTTTAAAATCTGGATAACCAACTTTACTCAAAGAATCAATCAGCGTTAACAAGAATTAAATTGACATTCTAACTGTCTACCATATTCCTGAAAAATATTTTTAATGAAACAACAATTAAATACTCAGTTTGCAAACACAGAAATAGTATTTATAAAACACTGACGTAGTATTCATAGTACACTAAAATGCCAGGCGTCAAGAAAAATCAAGAAGCAGAAGTGACACTGCCACCACTGCGCTGTTTTTACATAACTTCTATGAAATATTCCAAAAACTTACTGCATCATTGTCACTTCCGTCGGCAATTTTGGAACTTTTCTTAATTCATTGCAAAAATCACTAAATTTATCCCTGGGCTATAGGCTTGTGTTTCTATTGCAGATAATAGTATTCATGGACCGGTTTCGTGCTTATTATGCGTTCATCATCATGGGATAGCCGAACCCCTCTAACGGGAGCAAGAAAACTTTATGTCACAATTTTTCGAGTCTATATGGAGATCGATAAATGCAATCTTACCACATATCCGGTTTCAATTTTTTTTTTATTTCAAAATAAAGATCGAGCTCAGGCTGCTCGATGATGCAAGACCAAGTTCATACACACAGAGTCTGCCACCTAGAGACCAAGTTCATACACGTGACGCGGACGACTGGCAAAAAGGGAATGTTCGTAATGTTGTATTTCTAAATATTACTGCTGACTACCTGTAAAAAAGAAATTTTCTCTTTTGTTTCCAACGATTGATTGTGAGTTGTATACTAAACAAGATACAAACATAAAGTACGGAACTAAACAGCAAACTATAGTAAGTGAAAAAACAGAACTCATAATATTGAACACAATTGATTTTCTGCCATATTTGATTTGAAACTAAACATGCACTGACCCTTCCGCGTGGACCACGAACGCTGGGGAGTAAGGAGTACTCTCTCCTTATAAGAGACTGAGAAATATTCTCTCTTTATAATAAGAAACTAAGGAGTACTCTCTCCTTATAATAAGAGACTAAGAAGTATTCTTTCTTTATAATAAGAGACTAAGGACTACTCGCTCCTTATAATAAGTGATGGTTTATTTGAAAAAGAATTACTTGAAATCCTTATAAATGGGAATTTTGTTCTAAGATATAATATATTAGCCGTCCTTTCGAAAATGAATGTATTTATACTCCCAAAACTTGACAAAGATAAGTTTCTGAAGTTACATAATCCCTTCTCCCATTGCAGAGAATAGCATCCGCATGGCTTTGGTTTCGCACTTATACACCTATTAGCATGAAAACCCGATACTTGTGCTAGCAGCTAACTTTTCAAAGACTTGCTAGGTACCAGGATTTTGAGAACATCTTTAATGAGTGAAATAGGTCCTACTGCACAGAAAACATTAAATTCTTAAATATTGGACTCCGGCTGCAACGGCCAAGTTTAAAACTCACAGGACTGAAGACGCGATCTTATCTTTCAAAACACCCCTATGGATGGGGTCTGTGAGTATAAACTTAGCCGTTGTAGCCTTCTTCTTCTTCTTCGATCCAGACCGTCCGACCTACCAGAAAGGTGTAAGGTATCTGTTTGGACGGCCGGGAAGTGCCACCCAATTTAGACCGGAACCCAGTGGGGGAGGCATCCACAGGGACCGAACCCTCCTTCCCCTACCACCAACCTCTCGGAAGGACTTACGGACCCACATGTTTAACGTGATCGTACTCCGCGTGAACACGGCGGCAGTTTGGGCAGCGGCGGGAATCGAACCCGGGACTACCGAGTGCAACCTCTGCGCGCTAACCACAGGGCTACCACGCCCACTAGCCGTTGTAGCCTTGTAGAACCTAAGTTCAATTTATATATAAGTTCATATATTTATATAAATTTATATATTTATAATCTTAATTTAGATATTAATCTGTCTGCTTAGAAGTTAACAAAATTGTGTCCATAGAAAGTTTTCCATGGATGTTGTTATCTGCAATGGAAGCGCGATCTTTAAGAGATATTTACTAGGATAACACAGACGCCGTTCACCTCCGTTATTTAAATTTTTCATCCAATATCCATCCATCCATCTACCCAATATTATTTTTTGCTTTGCCATGAAATTATATGAAAAACTTTAATTCTGCATAATTCGAGTTCTGATCATAAAAATTACTAAACATTCTATTTAGTTCTAGTTTTTAAATACACACAAAAAATTTCATAGCGGTACGAAAAAAAATTTTTTATCGTGCCCATGCATTACAAACAGACAGACAGTAAGACACACACATATATGTCCAAAAGTGTTCAGGAAGTTTTTAAAGGTGCTTATCCTTCAAAATTTCGAGAAAAAAATATTTTTTCTATACAATAGCATATGAAAATAATAATATAAGTTCTCAAACTTTCCCATTAAAAATTAAGGCACGAAACACCTTGATAGCTCGTATATGTTACCAACATCACAGTGCTAAATAGTCCAACCTTTTAATATAATAGTTTATGTTCATACTGTGTATTATTAGACAATGGTTTTCAAAGTCGCTCATGAATTTCAACTAGAAAATGCATAATGGTCACAGATGACTAACTACAACTAACAATCATTAACTTCAACGAATTTGCTTATGCGTATTTTCTGAATGACAGATCAGCCATTGAGATTTCTTCGTTCGTGGACAACTGTCGGAAGTTCCCTAAATTATAAATACAATTATTCTAAGGAACGTGACCGTCGACTTTCGGGGAAACAGCTGGCATCACAAAATTAGACAACGCGTTTCTTCGCATTTACGTACAATACTTCACTTTACAGTGTATTGTCTGTGCTGCGCACTACACACGATCTTCGTGCGGAATTATTCCATGTAAATTACGATTCGTTGCTAAAATGGTTGTGTTTACGATTGGATGAGATAGAATTTTGCACATATAAAAAGATGTTCCGTTTCCTTCGGTCTTATACAGTTTTCTATCGTTGAAAAGTGAATTTGCTGCATTTCGCTCAACTCAGCTCCATCGCATTTTCAGTAAGTTCAAAATTGCCGTATGTGTAATTGATATTTAACGATTCTTTATTGTAATAGTTTGATTGCATGAATATGTAAAGTTTTTTATAATGTCGCATGTGTCTAACACGTGACTTTACCGATAAATTAACAAATTTTGACATTGTAAGAAAATAATAAAAAAAAAATCTGATGTGGGCAACACATGACTTTCCTTATATAATGCAATGAATTTACTACTTTTACAGTAAAAAAAAATAGGTTTTTCTTATAGTAGATATTTATATCCTTTCCAAGATATTGAATTTTCGACAATGAGTCGTCCTTTTCATAGATTTAGTGTCATTTTAATCCATTTGGCGAGATTTTCGTTAATTTAACAACATTTCAAAAATTCGCCAAGTTGGCGACATTCCGTCAAATTCGTCACCAAAATCTCGCCAAGCTTTACTGACGGAGAAATAAGTTATTCTCATAGCAGATAAATGACTATTGGCGTTCAAATACAAAAGTATTACTCGAAGTATCTTTTCTCATGAATGGAACGAGCTAGATCCACGAGAATGATGTCACCCAATTTATCGCATGGTATTACATATGAAAAGTGAACATGTTTCTCAATGGGAAATATATATTTTTTTATTTTATATGACTTTTTGATAAAATTTTTGAAAAAATGTGCAATATCTCGAGAACGGTTCATGGTAGCGTTCTAAAATTTATGTCAATCGTTTTCTAAGGAAAAATTACATAAGAAATGTCTATTTGCGTAACTTTATTAGCGGTTTTGATTTTTTGACTATTTTTTCAAAATTTCACTCGAAAATTTAGGGGAGTTCTGAACATTCGATTGCGTTTAAAAACAATAGGCTTCCAGTGTTTACAGATTGTGATTTTTGTACCAAATTTCGTTCGAATCGGTCCATTCTTTCGTCAGTTATCGTCTCCACAGACTCACTGATACACACACACACACACACAGACAGACACACAGACATCACCTCAAAAATGTTTGATTCGTGATCAGGGACGCTTGAAACGTGTTCTCCCGTCGAAAACTCGAATTCGAATTTTCGACCCCGTCACAATACTTTCCTTATACATTATGTATATAAGGAAAGTAATAAAGCTTTTTGTGACTATTTTGTTGGAAAAAATTACCCTTATGATATTTTTTGATCAAAATAGGTATACAAACTTTTATGGAAATCGCTTTCTCCTTTCGAGATGCCACGCTTTCTGTGTTTGGAAAGTGAAATTTGTAATATTTCGAGAATATCTCTTGATAATAGTATCTAGACAATGATACTAATTCATTTTTAACTCAGTGGTGGCTCAGAAGTGACGCAGGACAAGTGCTGATTCACTTAAAGTTATCTACTGAATGGGTTATTATTATTATTATTATTATTATTATTATTATTATTATTATTATTATTATTAATCGGTGAACTTTCCAGACTCGTTTGGTTATTACTTTCCTTATATACATAATGTATAATGAAAGTTTTGTGGCGGGGGTCGAAAATTCGAGTTTTCGACGGGACAGCACGTTTCAAGCATCTCTGATCACGAATCGAACATTTTTGAGGGGATGTCTGTGTGTGTGTGTGCGTGTGTGTGTGTGTGTGTCAGTGAGTCTGTGGAGACGATATTTCACGAACGAATGGAGCGATTCGAATGAAATTTGGTACAAAAATCACAATCCATGAATACTGGAAGCCTATTGTTTTAAAACACAATCGAATGTTCAGAACCCTCCTAAATTTTCAAGTGAAATTTTGAAAAAATCATCAAAAAATCAAAACCGTTAATAAAGTTACGCAAATAGACATTTCTTATGTAATTTTTCCTTAGAAAATGATTGACATAAATTTTAGAACGCTAGCACGAACCGTTCTCGAAATATTGCACATTTTTCAAATAAATTTATCAAAAAGTCCCATAAACTAAAAAAAAGTATTAACTGTTAAGAAGCATGGTCACTTTTCATATGTAATATCATGCGATAAATTTGGTGGCATCATTCTCGTGGATCTAACTCATTCCATTCACGAGAAAAGATACTTTGAGTAATAATTTTGTATTTGAACGCCAATAGCCATTTATCTGCTGTCAGAATAACTTATTTTTCCGTCCATAACGCTTGGCGAGATTTTGGCGACGAATTTAGCGGAATGTCGCCAACTTGGCGACATTTTTAAATGTTGCCAAATTAACGAAAATATCGCCAAATGGATGAAAATGACGCTATATCAATGAAAATAACGACTAATTCAAGAAAATTCAATATCTGTGAAAGAATATAAGTATCTACTATAAGAATAACATTTTTTTAAACTGTAAATGTAGTAAATTCATTGTATTATATAAGGAAAGTCATGTGTTGCCCACATCAGATTTTTTTTAGATAATATTTGACAACACCTGTGCCAGTAGAGTGATGTGTTTTAATGATGTTCGTTGTCGAGTAGGAGGAAGAATTCCCGCCGCTGAATCTATTTCACACATTTCTGAAGTCACGAGCCCTTGCCTATAATTAATAATTATAAATACAAATCAAGTATCAACTCATTTGAAAATAGTGAGTACATTTAATTTGTAATTAAGTTTCTCTATTATATATAAAAAAAACTAGAGAATTGCGCCTTTAGCGTCCTATAAATGTCGTTATTCGCTTTTAATTGGAAATATTATTTAAAATATGATAATAAAATCTGTTTAACATTTTTAGCATAATCGCGTTTCATGTGATTTTAAACTTTCGTAAAAAAAGTCATTCTTTCCTCGGTTTCTTTAAAAATAAATTGGCCCCTTACCGTTCAAAATAATCATTTCAAATTTCATTTTTATCTCTCAATTTATTCAAGAGGTATGCATTTGTCGCACATACTTACAGACATCCGGTTTACTGGGAGCAGCCTAGGGGTTAGCAGTAGATTGCACTCGGACGTCACGAGTTCGATTCCAGCCTCTTCCCAAACCGTCCCCGTGTTCATGCGGAGTACAGGCACGTGAAATATGTGGGTCCGTAAGTCTTTGGAAGGGTTGGGTGGCACGGGAAGGAGGGTACGGTCCTAGTGGATGCCGCACCCACTGGGTTCTCTAAATTGGGTGGCACTTCCTGTCCGTCCAAACAGATACCTTACACCTTCAGGTAGGTCAGACGGTCTGCTGGGTCGAAGAAGAAGATGAAGATACATGGTTGGATATCGATGATTCAGTGATAGAATGTTCGCCTTCCCAATTTTCTAAACAGATACTTTACATCTTCGGGTAGGTCGGACGGTTTGGGTCGAAAGAAATAAAAACACACGGTTGGCCGTATCTATGCGAAGTACCGGCGTGTTAAATCTGTAGGTCCGAAAGTCCTTTAGAGAAGTTGGTGATAGGGGGTCCGTGTAGGTGTCACCTCCACTGGGTTTCAATGTACATTGAGTGGCACTATTTCGGCCGTCCAAACAGATAATTTATACCTTCGGGTAAGTTGGACGATCTGGATCAAAAGGAGGACACACAGATATAATTGAAAAGAGGGGAGGGGTCTATCATGGATGATTAAAACTTGTAGTTTCAGCAAAACACGAACGTCAAAATTTTTAACTCCATCACAATGCTTTACCTTTACGTATACTATGTGTCGTAAAGAAAGTAAAAATGGGGGATAACTATTTATTTATTTTTTAAAATACCAGGTTTTATATATTTCATGTTAAAATAGTTGTCTACCCAGAAGGAAAATAATAATAAAGTACATAATTTTGTTATATGTACAAGATCTTGCAAAGAAATACACTCTCTCAGGATTTTGAAAAAAATATTGCCGTCCTTAAACAAAATAAGAAA
This sequence comes from Amaurobius ferox, assembly GCA_951213105.1. Classification (NCBI taxonomy): domain Eukaryota; kingdom Metazoa; phylum Arthropoda; class Arachnida; order Araneae; family Amaurobiidae; genus Amaurobius; species Amaurobius ferox. Next base: position 74,628,378 of record OX578136.1, read on the forward strand.
ATAATTTTATTCTCCGTACATATCTTGCAAAGACACTAAACCCTCGCAAAAGACTTTTGTCCAGGCTAAAATTTCCAATAGGCAAATTGCTCGAATGAAAAGGACGTTTCCTCGTACTTTCCCATATTTCCAACAGTTTTGAAGCTGGAATTCTCATCAAAAAACAAAATGTGTCTTGAAGGAAGTGGAGGTAAATCTTGGCATGAAATTTATGGAAATGAAAATTAAAAAAAAATAATAATAAAATTTTAATCCAATCGAATGCCAGTAAACTATCAGGCGCTGCGGAGATTCCTGAGAGGCGTGACAGAAACAGCTTTTAAGAGTACGACCTAAAAATACAAATTTCTAACTTTATGAATTTTATAATTGTTTCCTTTAAATTGAGTATGCAGGCATATTACCCAACTACAAATTATCTGTGTAAAAATCTAGCTATTAAGGTCATAATTACTCGAATTATAGGGAAATATTTTTGTTCTTTCGGTATCCATCGTTTACTGTAGCTGTCAAAAATTCACCTGCTAAATAGGGACATTGCAAAAATAATAACAACTAAACATACCGCAGCTATTTGAGACAGAGAGCAAAAAACACTTTAACTGAAAATACTTGCGATAGTTTTATTCCAATATTTATAGCATGTTAAAATAGGTTTGTACTTTTTTTTTTTTTTTTTTTGCCAATGATTGGTAGTTAGAAATTCTTATTTACAATTGGATAGTGTAGAATTTTGATTAGTTTCTTCATAATGTAGAATACTTTTATTGCCTCATATTACTGTAAAGAGAAAGTATTGTCTTCGCAAAACTTTTTTAATTCAAGATTTTGATATACAGGGTGTTCCAAAAAGATTGAAACTCGCTTTAATTCTTTACCTGTTGGACATAAGTGAGCAATGTAAATTGCAAAAATGTTGAAAGTAGGAAATAAGACTGCGTTAATGAAATAGTCCTCCCATTCATTTTCAAAAAGTCACACTTTTTAAATTTTTATACGACCCCCTTAGACAAATTTAGTCAATCAGAAAATTTTTATTTTTAATGCAGCAAGATCATTAAAAAAAACCGCATATCTGTATCTTTAAAATTGATTGAATTATATTTAATTGAAAATTAAACATTGTGAATGAGGGCCACATATCAAATTAGAAATGTGAATATGTGACATATCACAAAAAGATAAAACTGGATAATACTACATAGGAGACATTTTTGCGAATTCCGCGTAGGCTCACGATGCAATCACGGATTCTTAAGTACTTTTCAATAACTAAGTACTTTTTCAATAATTAAGCACTTTTTAATAATTAAGTACTTTTAAGTACTTTTTTTTATCTAAACAATTTCCATTGTCAATTTGTTAATGATCCCTATTTTCACTGATGAAACAGCCTTTCACCTGGTACGGAAAAGTGGCATAAGTCAGATTTTTTTTCTTTATCATAATTCAGTTAATTTTAAAGATACAGATATGCGGTTCTTTTAATGATCATGTTGCATTAAAAATAAAAAATTTCTGATTGACCAAATTTGTCTAAGGGGGGTCGTATAAAAAATTTAAAAGTGTAACTTTTTGAAAATGAATGGGAGGACTCGTTCATTAACGTAGTCTTATTTCCTACCTTACTTTCAACATTTTTGCAATTTACATTGCCCACTTATCTCCAACAGGCAAAGAATTAAAGCGTGTTTCAATCTTTTTGGAATGCCCTCTGCATGCCTATATAAACGCATTTAAAGATCTCTTGAATGCATTTTAAGCAATTTTGGAAAGATATTTATCTGTATGTGTGTCTGTGAGATACTCAATAAGCATTATATTGCATGAGATAAAGCATTAATAAGCATGAGATACTCAATAAGCATTGTGTGTATATACATCATATTTCAGTTTTACTCAAAAAATCTCGACATAAAAGGGGAGATTTATAATGCTTTACTGGATAATAAATTCCAGGTGATGCTGACAAGCAACAGCAACCTTAAACAGGACGTAACTAAATGGTATCAACATATCAAATCTTTAACTTTTAGAATTATGGTAATATCTATAGGAAGCCACTTTAAATTTCCCCCCCCCCCCTTATCAAGATATTGACTTTACAGGAGAATCACCCCATGCATAAAGAAAAGAAGAAAAAGGCATATATTTTTTAATGCATCTATAGTTTTGTAAGTCAATATTGCAGACCCCGCCTCACCGCAAAAATATTAGTCCTCAAGCATTTTCTTTTCAGACTGGCATATTATATTGCAATTGAATTGATTGGGACTGAAAGGACTTTAGCTCCTCCAAACTTACAAATTTAGTTTTGCTATGAAGTCAGTTTTACAACAACCTAGTTATAAATGTCTAACTACTTACCTATATCTGTAGAAGTATAGAAATTCATAATTAATACTTCACTTGTGTGTTAGTTTCAACATCTATATCTTTGGAAGAAGGAAACGCCTCTTTTTACCATTTAGTTCTCATGAGTCCAACCATAATTTTCAAATATTTTAATACGTTCAGCTTGCACCATGTTTGGCATCTTATTTACATCTTATTTACCATTAGTAAACTATTGTATCAAAAAGAATTGAAATTTATTACGTTCAACGATTCGTTTATCAAGGAAGATAATATATTGCTTACAGAAAATGGGCAAGATTTTGTACCCATGTAAGGTAAGTTTTAATCCTCAGATATTACCAAGAAAAGATCAATCAGAGAATTTAAGATGATTTTCGCACTTTTTTCATTTGCAGCACACTTTACCATTGTTTTCAGGCAAAACGTTTAAAAATGTAAAAGATAAATACTATATTCAAATATAGTACCTCAAATTAAAAGTTTGCAAGAAAATACTTCATTTGAAACATGATTCCAATACAGCAACCAGCACCAGTGAACTAGTTTTACACTTAATGGCTATTCAACACAATTAATGGCTATTCAATGTGCTGATAGGCTAATAAAAATGGACGATAAATTGCAGTTTTGTAAGTTGTCGATAAGCGACGGCTTTGTAAAACTTTGTGATAAACAACAAAGTCTCACCCCGTACCAAGTTACATAACACAGTATAACATTCATAACAGAGACTTGCAAAATTATGAAGTTTATAACCTCTTCTTGCTCTTATATATATATATATATATATATATATATATATATATATATATATACACACACACACTACGTGACAGTGAGAATGAGACACTAAGAAGGAGTGGGCAGAGAAATATGAAAATTGCAGGGTAGACGCAGCTCACCGAGTTATGTAAATGATGCGAAATACTCAGCTGTCCCGCGCCCGTTGAGTGGGATATAAGGGAAGGAATCTGCAGAATCGGCAATAGTCGCGCCGCTCTGTCTGCCAGGGAAATCGTTTTGCAATATTTTTTTTTGGTCTCAGAGGAAACGTGTAGCAGCAGAGAATGACAGGCCGCCGCTAACCGAGGTAGTTCCATGAGATAGACGATTTCACGAGGGGTATGGTGATCGGACTCAGAAGGGCAGATTGGTCCATACGTCAAATCTCAGCGGACAGCCATCTACACGCGTCCACCGTGCACCGGCTGTGGCGAAGATGGTTGGAACAAGGGAATGTGACACGTTTGAGGTGTGCCGGTACAGCCAGAGTGACGTCAGCAAGAATGGACCGACGCATCCGCCGGCAAATGCTGGCGGCCCCTCAGGACCCTTCGCCCTTTTGCAGCATGTGCAGGACACCCTTGATGCTCCCATATCGGCCAGGACCATTATCCGCCGATTGGTCGTCGACGATCTGCACTCACGGTGCCCGTTAAGAAGACTGCCATTGACCTAACAGCACAGACGCCTCCGTTTGCAATGGTGCTGGGATAGAGCCACGTGGACGGCGGAATGGCACAGGGCCGTGTTCCCAGACGAGTCACGCTTCTGTTTTAGTTATGACAGTCGCCGTGTACGAGTCTGGTGCCGAAATGGTGACAGGTCCAATCCGGCCACATCCGAACCGCACGACAACGCGGCATCAGGGTTTGGGGAGCGATTGCCTACGATAGCAAGTCACCTCGGATTCGTATTGAGGGCACTATGACGGCCCAATGATACACGGATAACGTGCTGCGGCCGGGGACACTACCCTTCCTTCAGGGGGTTCCCAATGCCGTTTACCAGCAGGATAACGCCAGACCACACACGGCACGTATCAGCCAACATGACCTGCAAGGTACCCAGGTGCTTCCCTGGCCACCAGTCTACCCTGATCTCTCACCAATCGAACACGTCTAGGACGTGATTGGACATCGCTTGCGTGCGCTGCCACCGCCGCGTTTAAACGACGAACTCTGGCAAATGGTTGACAGGGAAGGGAGAGCCATCCCTCAAGGTACCATCCGCACTCCCACAACCTACTGATCAAACGGTGTTATCGCTCAGTGTATAAGTGTATCATGTTGCAATAAACATCACTTATTTTTCGTTGCTGTCTCTCTCTCTGTTAACCGATTTTCATCACTTTCTGTCCACTTCTTCTTAGGGTCTCATTTTCACTGTCACGTAGTGTGAAATTAACTTTTAAGGATTATATATATATATAATCACACAAACAACTGAAAGAAAAATATTTTCAACAGTTTAATTATTTTTTAGTTTAATTTTAGTTAGTTTAATTTCAGTTTTCTAACAAAATCACACAATCATTCATATTAATCAGGACATATTAAGCTAACTTTTGATTAGGTTCTGTTCCTTCTAAATAGCTGATTACAAGCATGTGTTTAAAATCCTTACGGAAAAACCGTTCTAGTTTGGAATTCACAGCAACTGAAAGAAAATTATTTTCAACAGTTTAATTATTCTTTTCATACAATATGAATATTAAAACATTCCGTTTCTCATAATCTTATAGCAACCGTCATTATTCAAGTCTTTTAAAGTCAGATTTCCCAAAGTTAAGATCATAAATTGGTAGAGTTACTCGTTGCAATAATCACCAGATAATCGGCTTGTTCATAACCTTCTATCCCGTTGCGACTTTAAGCTCAAAAGTCGTAAAACATATTTACTTATGGGCATCATTGAAAACTTGATTTTGATTGATTCATATTCAAAATCCATCCAAAATTTAAGGCCCCTTTATATTTGATTTCAGAATTGCCGCATTTTATTTTGATTAATATAGCTTCTACGAATTTTCTCTATCAGAACGATCAACATGAAAGTGATCCTTATGGTTGCCCTGTTTGCATTGTTGTGCATCAATTCCTGCACTGCTGGTGCGTCAGCTACGTCTTGTACTATGGTGAATGGTCAATGGAAATGCACCCAAAAAAATGACCCTAATGGCAACATGGCAGGAGCATCATCCTACTCCAACGGTCAGTCTGGAAAAATGGCAGCAGGATCTGGAACACCAAACGATTTTAACGTCAACCATGGTTATAATAATGGTGAGTAATCATTGGAAAAACACACAATTTAAACAAAGTGCTGTTGAAATTTATTAGATATTGTGCTATTGTAAGCAATGCCAGATCCATCGGGAAGAAGTGGATTGAAGCAGTCGTTTCAGACTCTCAATTTTCATGGGGACCCCATTTATTACCTAATCAGTGGAAATATAATCACTTTCCACCAAGGACACTAAAGGAAAAATTAGCTTTACCATTCTAGGATTTAATCACGTATAATTTTCTTTTGATTATTTCTAATTTTGAATCACTGAAGAGTTGTGAAATGTTGAGTTCAATAATTTCGAGGCAGAAATATGTTTTTATAGCCTATGGATGCTGTTAGAAAGCCCTCTAAAGTTAGTTCTGACTAGCCATTTTATGACCGCGCTATGGTACATAGTGCTTAAAAGCTAATTTTAACTCTTAAATTGTTCGATTGACATTTGCTGTAATAGTAAAACCGTGTTTCCATAAAAATAGAACTAAGTGCTTAGGCCGGCATATTTTCAGGAGATGACAAGAACTCCAAAGGCGTAGCTAGATCCTCGGAAAAGAAGGGTTACTATTGAGTGAAAGTAACAATACTGGGTTTCATTCTTCAATATACTTCTTATTGAAAACTAATGTAATGGTTTATACCAACAGACATTCTCGCTTAAGTAGCCCTCCTATTCAAATTCTGAAGCGTAATGGGGGTGATCCTGTGACAAATACTAGGGAGTCAGGCAATGCCGCAGCAACTCTATTCAGTACCTGATGTGAAGTGATTTTGACTGCGATTCTTTCCCTATATTCAGTATCAATGAGGCGCCTGGTGCGGAAGCAACACTCGCACTATCTTTCCTGCAACACTGGAGGCAGGCTTGGTTTTATGAGATATCTTCCGTGGAGAAGAGAGGAGAACTCAAGGAACTCATTACTGCCGAAACGAAGAACAAGTGCTTACCCATTATGGGCATTTGTCACCAAGTTCTAAATCTATTGTATATGCAGGATCTATGGAAGTTTGTTTGGTTAGAACGTAAATTATTCGAAATTTCATATTTTTATATAGCATTATTATTTTGGAGAAATTGGATAATTTCCTAAACAATGATAATAGTATAGTCCACGCCGAAAAAAAAAGAAGTTTGAATTATGAAGGATCTTAAAATAACATATTAACAAAGATCAGTCGAATGCATCCGATTCATCGACATGAAGACCTGTCCTGCCTCAAGCCTCACAGCACTCCAGCGTTGAGAGTTTTCCAAACGTATGCTTTGTCGAAAACCCAGACCGTCCGACTCATCCTAGGATGAGTCGGTCGGACTATTCTTTGTTGTTGTTGTTGTTGAGACACAAATCGTCCGACCTACCAGAAAGGTGTAAGGTAACCGTTTGGACGGCCGGGAAGAGCTCCCTAATTTAGACCGGAACCCAGTGGGGGAGTCATCCACAGGGACCGTACCCTCTTTCCCTACCACCAACTTCTCTGACGGACTTACGAAACCACATGTTTAATGTGATCGTACTTCGCGTGAACACGGCAATTCTTTGTTGGAGACCCAGGCCACCCGACTGAGCAACAGGATGAGTGGCCAACGGCAATTATTTGTGAATGACCCAGGCCACCCGACTCACCCTAGGGTATGAGCAGCTGGTTGAGTGGCTAGAACGGCAATTCTTTATTGTTGTTGAGACCCAGACCGTCCGACCTACCTTGTTGTTGTTGAGGCCCAGACCGTCCGACCTACCAGAAAGGTGTAAGGTAACTGTTTGGATGGCCGGGAAGTGCTACCTAATTTAGACCGGAACCCAGCGGGGGAGGCATCCACAGGGACCATACCCTCCTTCCCCTGCCACCAACCTCTCGGAGGGACTTACGGGCCCATATGTTTAACGTGATCGTACTCCGCATGAACACAGCGGCAGTTGTGGCAGCGTGCAAATCCAGCGCGCAAACCACCAGGCTGCCGCGCCCGAGACGTGCCAACAGCACGCGGCGTTCACAAGTGGTCAGCCACTCAAGTACTAACCGCGCCCGATGGTGCTTGACTTCGTTGATCTAACGAGAACCGGTGTTTTCTGCACGGTAGAGCCGTTGGCGCCCAACCTACCCTGTTCAAAACCCAGACCACACGGCAGACCCGAAGGCTTACTGCAGCAAGATGTGTGGCCGGCCGACCTACCTTGTCGAAAGCCCAGGCCACCCGACTCATCCGAGGACATAGAGTAACAGTATTGATGGCCGGGGCCGACCTACCTTTTTGAAAACCCAGACCGTCCGACTCATCCAGTGGATCCGACCCTTGTTAGCCGACCTACCTTGTGGAAAACCCAGGCCGTCCGACCTACCTTGTTGTCTTTGTATCATAACTAAACCAATCTAATTGAAATTGAAGCCTAACACTCTTTTTAAAAAAAACTTTTAAGTATTGAAACTC